>CM043707.1:12711349-12716286 GCA_023969325.1 Oryzias curvinotus | reverse complement strand
ACTGGGCTGAAAGAGCGGTACTTACAGTGCATGATGGACTGCTGCTGCGGGGCACAAGGCTGGTCATCCCATCTGCCTTGCAAAATGATGGGTTAGAAAAATTGCATGAAGGACACATGGGTGTGACGAAGTGCAGGGAAAGGGCCAAACAAACAGTATGGTGGCGGGGCTCAGTAATCAGTTAAGTGACATGGTGTTAAGATGCAGAACGTGCATCCAAGAGAGAACCAATGTTAAAGAGCCACTGATGCCAAGTCAGATGCCAGACAGGCCTTGGCAAAGACTAGGAGCAGACCTGTTCACACTGGACAGCAAAGAATATCTGCTCGTTGTGGATTATTTTTCCCGTTTTGTGAAAAATTGCACGGCTCTCATATACACGGTCCATGGATGTAGTGGTGCACCTGAAGTCCATTTTTGCACGTCATGGCACTCCTCAGGTTCTTGTGACAGATAACGGGCCGCAGTTCTCAGGTAGCCATTTTCAGGCTTTTGCAGCATGTTACGGCTTTGGGCATGCAACAAGCAGCCCCAGGTTCCCACAAAGTAATGGAGAGGCAAACGATCTGTACAGACTGTTAAGAGACTGCTGAAAAAGTCATCTGATCCGTACCGTGCCTTGCTTGCATACAGAGCGACACCTCTGCAAAACGGCTACAGTCCAGCGGAGCTGTTAATTGGGCGTCGACTTCGCACTACTGTTCCTGCTCTTCCATCCCTGTTGGATCCAGCTTTGCCTGAGTACCACACGTTTGGAGCCAAAGAAAGGGAGAAGAGGTGCGATGCAAGAACCTTTGACAAGCGACACAAAGCGAGAACCCTTGAACCACTGGTTCCTGGGCAAGAGTTCTGGATCACAGATGCTAGAGCTCAAGGAACAGTGATTTCTGCACATGAGGCTCCTTGCTCATATCACATTAAAGTGCCTCAGGGCACACTGAGAAGAAACCGACACCACCTGGTGTCAATGCAGACCGACAGTGAGGGAGTCGAACCTGTTGGTGAACCTGTGGGAGAAGATACACCTACTCCAGCTCCAACAGACCAGACACCACACAGCGGAGACAACATCACAGAAACTGTCCGTACAAGGTCGGAAAGAGTGGTCAGAAAATCAGATAGACTTAACTTGTAAATGGAACAACAAAAAAACAAAACAAAGAGAGTATATAAGGATGTTTGAGTTTATTAGAATGGGATGGTTCGAAAAAATTTTTTTAATTGATTTTGTTATATAAGTAAAGATGTATAAACACCCTTTGTTTTGTTTTAAGAAAGGGAGATGTGGTATTATACATGTTGGGGGTTAAACCCTAGTTAAGGAGACGTCATGAGAGGCGGGCCCACTAGGTGGAGCAGTAGCGAGAGAGCAGCACTGTAGGGTTGTCTTCAGTTGTTGAATACAAGCAGTCTACAGCACGTCCCGTCCCGGAGCCATATTTATAAAGCAACAACACGACATAAGGAAAAAGTAAAAACGTTTAATTTTACATGCAATAAAAGCACCATGACAGAATGAACTTATAATTTAGTTCCTCAGATGCTGTTTCATCATGAAAAAAAGATGAATAAGATAAAATTCACTTGTTTTTTTCATTAGGCGCAGCTTGCAGGTTTTAAATCTAAACTTGAGACGGCGCTCGCTAAAATTGGTGACTTGGAGAACCAAAGTCAGTGTTGCAACATCAGAGTTGTGGGGCTCTCCAAAGGAAGCGAGGGATCTAACCTGGTTCTTTTTCTGAGAAGCTTTCTTTCTAAGTTGGTGGAGGTTAGCTTTAAAAGAGGTGCACTGAAAGTGGATCGGAGTCACCGTGTGCCAGGACACGCTTACATTTAAGACACAACAACAACAAATCCCAGTACAAATGAACAAATATTGAAACACATCAGCAAATCATGAAACATAACACCAAATCACGGAAAAAATTACAGAGTCATGAAACACAAAAGCAAATCCAGATGCAAACTACCAAATACAGCATCACAAAAAACAACCCCATTACAAATGACCAAATGCAGAAACACAACAATGAAAGCGGAGACATGGTTTCTAACAGAAAGGGACGTAAAATAAAACCGATCGTGTATGATTCTTTAAAGTTATTTATTACTGTTTTCTTTATGTGGTCATTATAAATACATTATATAAGGGTATTTCTTTTTCGTCAGCAGCTGCTCGCTTTCGTTTTCTCCATTTTCACCTGGAGGAGCAGCAGAGCTATGTCCGGATGCTCTTTGTGGACTATAGCTCTGCCTTTAATACAATCATCCCGGACATTCTGATCAGGAAACTGGACACTATAGGCCTGCCCCCCCTCACATGTGCCTGGATAAAGGACTTCCTCACTGACCGGCCCCAGGCTGTGAGGCTGGGCCCCCACCTCTCTCCCACACGCACACTGAGCACTGGCTCCCCACAGGGCTGTGTGCTGAGCCCCCTCCTGTACTGCCTCTATACCTACGACTGCAGTCCGCAGCACGACAACAACCTCATCGTGAAGTTTGCTGATGACACCACAGTCGTCGGACTCATCTCAAAGGGAGATGAGGCAGCCTACAGGGAGGGGGTTCTGAAGCTGGCAGCTTGGTGCTCAGACAACAACCTAGCTCTGAACACTAAGAAAACCAAAGAGATCATCGTGGACTTCAGGAGGCACAGCACCGACCCAGCTCCCCTCTACATCAACGGAGAGCTTGCGGAGAGGGTCCACACCTTCAGGTTTCTGGGTGTTGTATTGTCCAACAACATCTCCTGGACAGAAAACATCACAGATGTCATCAAAAAGGCCCAGCAGAGACTCCACTTTCTTCGGGTCCTCAGGAAGCACAATCTGGACCCCGGCCTGCTGACAACCTTCTACCGTACGTCCATTGAAAGCCTTCTGACGTACTGCATTACAACGTGGTACGGCAGCTGCACCATGGCGGACAGGGAGAGACTGCAGAGGGTAGTCAAAGCAGCTCAGAGGATCATCGGCTCCCCTCTTCCCTCCCTGTCGGACATCTATTCTTCCCGTTGTCTAGGCAGAGCTGGGAAGATCATAAAAGACAGTTCCCACCCTGGCTCTGGACTGTTTGACCTGTTGCCCTCAGGAAGGCGCTACAGGTGCATCAGGTCAAGGACAAACCGCCTTAAAAACAGTTTTTTCCCAAAAGCCATAACCATCCTGAACTCTCACATGCACGGTCACTGACAGCTCCACCCATCATGTCTCTCTCTCTCACTATGCGCATCCCATCATGTCAAACCATCTCAATATGTGCAATACCATCTCATCATGTGCAATACATTATGTGCAATATATCTCTGCATTCATGGGCACAGCAGGATTTTTTTTGTGTTTGTTATAACTACCTCTCTGCAGAAATTTCTATTGTAAATTTGTTCTTTTGTAGATTGTACTTCGTATACTGTGCTCTTCATTTTGTGAAATTATTTTATTTTATTATTATATTATTGTGCGAGTTTACTTCTCTCTTGCATGTTTGCACTGAATAGTGAGCGGCTTTAATTTCACTGCATGTGTGTGTGATGCGAATTGTACATGTGTACAGTGACAATAAAGGCATTCTATTTTCTGCTGTCGTGTTATGCGGGCCGGCTGCCTAAAGAAAAGGAATACCCTTCATACCAGAAGTGTTGCAAAAACTTTCTCTTGCTGAACACTGTTGTAATTTTTATTGTAGTAATACAAATTAAAAAATGATTTTGGACTGTCTCATGCAAATATAATGTCGACATTAAAAATAACAGTGATAAATAAATGTAAATGTATTTACATATTTAGATTCTGGACGTTCCCTTTCCATTAAAAGCTGTGTCTCCGCTTTCGTTGTTGTGTTTCTGGATTTGTTAATTTTTACCGAGACTGTTTTTGTGATTCTGTATTTTGTCATTTGCACCCAGATTTCCTTTTGTGTTTCAGCACTTTGTCATTTTTTCTGTGATTTGCTGTTTTCTTTCAGTATTTGTTCATTTGTATTGGAATTTGTTGTTGTTGTTGTATCTTAATGTGTCTTGCACCTCTCGGCCACCGTGGAAAACCCCTGGAAAAAGACCACAAGTATTTCTAGTGAAACTTCACAACGTCCAAGGCAAAGTTTTGATCATGCAAGCAGCAAGGAAGAAGCAGGCTTTAGAACTGGCAATGCCTCCATCATGATATTTGATGATTATTCTGCTGCAGTCTCAAAGAAGTGTGAGGAGTAGCCAGAAGAGGAGCAGCCAGAAGAGGCCGCACAGATCCCGGATTGCCTGGTTGATGCTGAACCGCTCCCCGGCCCCCTCCTCTCTAGCTGCACAAGTACCGTGATGATGGCTGTCTGGATAGGACTTTTGATATTTATCTAACATGACTGTTATTGGGGTGATTTGTTTAAAATGTGTGAGTAGATGAGGAAAAATAAATAAACTTCAGTGATCATACCATGGAACTTGTATTGAAGGCGAAGAAAAGCAGTGATGTTTTCATTTGGTGGTCATTTTACTGATCACAGCAAGGTCAACTGGAATCTCCTGCTCCACCCCCCCCCCCCTTTTTTTTCTTCTTGTCCTGTATATAAATGCTATTGACATTTTGGTTCACTCATAACATTGATATTTAGGGGTATTATTCCTCGTTTGCTTGGTCATGGTTTTCCTATATTTTGTTTACAATTTTTTAAACAATTATTATTATAAAGAGCTGCGGCCTGTTACAAAGATCGGGGTTATAGATGGGAGGCTGGTCTGGAATCTTCATCGTTGCCTTAATTTTCCCTGGCACTCAGTTGGGGGCGGTAAAGCGGGGGTAGGTGTTGTTTTTGTTTCTTGTTCTTATTCTCATGTTGCTCACAAAAAAAATTTGCTCTGACCGATTGTGGCGGTCTGTTTTCATTTTATTATTTTTCTTTTTTTTCTTTCTTGTTTCCTGCTATGTGTATTTGGACCTTCTTCA
>CM043707.1:12363849-12706349 GCA_023969325.1 Oryzias curvinotus | reverse complement strand
TTCAATCACGGCTTCACCGTCACTTTGTGTGCTTGGTGACATGAGTGCCATCGATGTAGAAGAAGGATTATTATCTATTATTTTCATAACTCTTTCTAATAAATTGGAAAAGAAAGAAAAATATAATCATAAGTCAACACAGAAATCTGCTGCTTGATCATATCAGCTTGGAAAAAATGTCAGCCCAAAGTTCAAGTAACTTTGAAAGAATTCAGTCTCTCTGGTCTCCCATAGCTAACTCCATGACTTAGAGGGTGGGGGGCCTGGTTGTTGCTGCTCCTTGCCTTTCTGCCATGGTGCGGGGTGGGGGTCGGGGTGCCCGGTGAGGCCGGTGGGGACCCCGTTTGTCGGGGGGTCGGGTCCGGTGACTGGGCGGGCTGGGGCGCTGCGTGGTCTTCTGGGCTCGGCTGTGGGGGGGGTGTGCTGGGGGGTTGAGTGGTGGTCCGGCTTGGCTTGGGGGGGTGGCCTCTTTGCCCGTGCTGGGGGGGTTGGCGGGGGGTCCATCTCTGGGGGGGGGAGGTCCAGCAGCGCTGGATGGGCTGCCCATCTACACCTGGGGCTGGGATCTACCCTTCCCTGGCTCTGGAACTGGGCGGGGCAACCTTCTTGGGGCCCCCGATTGCTCTGGGTGTCATCCGCTGCGGCTGCGGGGTCTGGGAGGGTGTGTGGGGGTCATTGTGGGTACGGGACCTTGGGGGTTTGACAGGTTGGGGTCTCCGCTGGTGGCAAATCGGCGGTTCCCCCGGCCGGTTGGCTGCCTTGGTCCAGTCGAGGCGTTGACCAGAGCTCTCCCAGGGGGAGTTTAGCCTGCGACGCACATTGGAGGGGGGCTACTTGGCAGTGGTCCCCCTTCCATGGTTGCCGTATGGACTGCCCCCCCCCCCCCTCTTGGTTTTATTTGCACCTTAGACATGTAGGGCCCTTGGTGGGGGGGGTGCTTGGACATCACTGCCAGCAAGCAGCAGGTGTCCTCCTAGCACCCTATCTGCCAATTTTAACTGCACCTTAGACATTTAGGGCTCCTTGGTGGGAAAGGGGGAGGGGACATTACTGTGAGTAATCAGGAGATGTCCCCTCAGTGCCCTAACCACCAATTTTAACTGCACCCCCTTAGTACACACACATCTTACTCCTCCTAATATACATTCAAACACACACACTTGCACACATACACCCTCACAAACACATGCACACACATTTTGCAAGGAAGGTGGGACCTAGGACCATCTGTCCCCTACCCCATCCCTGGTGGTGGGTACTGGGTCCTTGGCAACGGTGGCCATGTCCCCTGGGTGGCGGTCTCCTGGGCCCGGCGGTGCTCTCTCTGCGCAGGGAGGGGGTTCACATTACACCTGAGCCGGGGGTGTCCGTGTCCCTGTGGGGTGGCTTCAGGTTTTTGCCCCTGAACGCTGGGCTCCGCCCAATTTCCAACTGTGGACCAACCGTGGGCTGGGTGGGTGGCTGCCTGGAGTGCGGAGCGGGTCTCCCTTGGGGGGTCATGGCTCGTACCTGGGGTTGGGGCTGGGGGGATGTCCAAAACTCCTGGGTGGTGATGAAGTGCTCGTCTGGGGTTGTGGGCACCCTTCTCGGGTGGGGCCCTGCGTTGGGCCCTCCCGGCGTGGCTGCTCTCCTGGTTGGGCTGGGGCGGCACTCTCTTTCCCTCATGCCTCTCTGCTCTCTTGCTCTGGGGGCCCTGTGGTAATACTGCCCATATTACCTGTGCCTAAAACCGCCAGCACCGCGCGCCCCCCCTGGCATCGCTCCTGCAACCCTCACTATTTGAGAAGCACTGCCGTAATGATAAACATCCAGTAAACCTGTTGCTTTATGCTGCTTCATGGTTTTACCCCCCCCCCCCATTATCATCCTCCTACCCCCCCCCTCTCTAACATCCCTCTCTCTTCTTTCCTCCTTTCCTTTTCCATCCGGTCCAACACCAAAGATTTTCAAATATGATTGAAATGCATAAAGTTTGGCCTCAATTACAAAAGGGGTTTATTCAGACATAACTCTGGTTTGTCTGAAGATCAATAACCCCTGTTGTTAAAATAAAATATGTCCAACACAAGAGGCTCTCAGTTGTCATCTGTTTGCCAAGCTGTTGGACAGGACAAGTAAAAAAAAAAAAAAAGGATACAGCGCTGGAGGACAGATCCTCATGGGAGGACAAACCCCTGCATGGGATGTACCACAGGACCACAACTGAAGTGGCCGATATCAAGAAGTCCTACCAATGGCTAGAAAGGGCTGGCCTACAGGACAGCACTGAAGCACTCATCCTGGCAGCTCAGGAACAAGCCCTGAGCACCAGAATAATAGAGGCTCAGATCTACCACACCAGACAAGACCCAAGGTGTAGGCTGTGCAAAGAGGCGCCTGAAACAATCCAGCACATAACTGCAGGATGTAAGATGCTGGCAGGTAAAGCATACATGGAGCGCCACAATCAAGTGGCTGGAATAATATACAGGAACATGTGTGCAGAATATGGACTGGAAACCCCAAGGTCAAAATGGGAAACACCTCCGAAGGAGGTACAGAATGAGAGGGCAAAGATCCTGTGGGACTTCCAGATCCAGACCAATAGAATGGTAATGGCGAACCAACCAGACATTGTAGTGGTGGATAAAGAACAGAGGAAAGCCGTTGTGGTGGATGTGGCAGTGCCAAGTGATGGGAACATCAGGAAGAAGGAACATGAGAAACTGGAGAAATACCAGGGACTCAGAGAAGAACTGGAGAAAGCCTGGAAAGTGAAGGTGACAGTGGTGCCTGTGGTAATTGGAGCACTCGGGGCAGTAACCCCCAAGCTGGCGGAGTGGCTACAACAGATACCTGGAAAGATCTCAGACAACTCAATCCAGAAAAGCGCAGTGCTACACTGTAAAATAAATTGTTTTATTTAACAGTAAAAAACCGTAAAACCACGTCAGGAAAACCTAGTAAACTATAAACTGTTTAAAATTGTTAGTTTGACTTAAAGTCCCTGTTAATCAGTTCACTGGTAAAAATTGTAATTTCTTTGGAAAAAATACTTACTCCTACTGTAAAGGACTTGGACATTGTTATTTTAACAGAAATTTTCCAAAATGCTTATAACAGTCAAACACTTATTTTTACAACTTTTTATTGACAAAGCCACCGGTTTTTCTGGTTAAATTATAAAGACAGTTGCTGTGATATGTTGTGTTTTTGCAGGAATTTGAGAGTTGGGTAAAATGAACTACCGTATTTTTGTGATCATAGAGTGCACCTGGTTATGGGACCCGGTCTCAGTTATCGGGAATATTTCAGTCTTTGACACATACAAATGGCGCACCAGGTGTTAAGGCGCGGGCACGTTAACACCCCGTTTGGACCCTTAGAGCCTCCAGAGTGGGTTAATAAAAGAACCAGTCTCTTTTCTTTAAGAGGACACCTTTTCTTTACTGTTCTCCCTTACTGGGTAACACAAACTGAAAGCACGATCACAGACTGAATTGCGCTCAGTGCCTGACCCCCCTCCCTGTCCTTCGCGCTGGAGCTGTAGCTCTGCTTTCCTCCTTCCTAAACACGCGCTAGCAAAGAGACGGCTTAAGGACACACACAAACACTCACATGCAGCAGGAGCAAATCTGAGTTAGCTTTGATTATTTTGGGCCAAAAAACAGCATCTGAAAATCCATCAATCCACGTAGCTGATAGCTGCAGTTCAAACAGTGCTTCAGCCATTTTGTAAACAATGTTTTGGGGACCCAGGACTTAGCCCCGCAGCCCCATGGCCACTAAGACTCATGGGAGGTGTTGATTCCCACACAATGAGTTAGGGAGCTGTGAAGAGAAACTGTTATGCTCATGTTGTTACATGATGTCTGATACGTCTATGTTCAAAAACTAATGGGTTGAAGCGTTGGAATCAAGTGTAAGCTAAGTAAACCTCTGCTTACCTTGTCTGCACTTAACCTGTTACTGTTTGCGAGCGCAGATAGCTTTCTATTGCTGTCAGTTGATTGATGGTTTAGATAGGTACAATAACCGTTCTGCCTACAACTACGGTTCGGGATCCTTTTGACTGAGGATTACGACACAATATGGTGGCCCCACTTGGTCAAAGTACGAAGTGTGGAGATCTGCTCAGGCTCTACATATTCTAATTTCCTGTTTCGTTATGTAATATTAAGTTATTTTCCCTTGTAAGTTGTATCTGACATTATTCTTTGTGATATTCATAAAGAGATTTTTCCACAACCCACTTTGTAAAAAGATCTGTGGCTGTTAGAATGAACCTGCTGCTCCACAGAGAGAGAACCATGTCTGAGCAGAACAGCTGGAGTCTCGTAGCTTAGTGTTTGCAGGCAGGGAAGGTGCTTTGTTATAGTGTGCGGCCCAGATAGGGGCTCGGACCGCAGTCCGTTCGGCTGCAAATGCACATAATAATAATCACAACAAAAATAAAAGCATGTTTAGAAGATAATCTCGCTCTATGTCGGAGCTCTGCTTACAATTGACTTCGTAATATATTCTTCTATGGTACAGGGCTCCAGACTAACTTTTTTCACCAGGAGCACAGTGGCCCCCAACTGAAAATTTTAGGGGCACAACCAGAAAATTTAGGGGCGCATACCATAAATCAACATGCTAACCAAATCTACTAATTTCCACTGTATTACTAATAAATACCTTAATAATAGATGCAGAAATTACAATGAGCTGTTTCACATTCAGTGTCACATTTTAATCTGCACTTTTGAAGATGCAACAACAAGGTAAACTGACAGCACCATCACTGTCATGACGGTACAAATAAGTAAAGAAAACGGATGGAAATGTATGTTGGTGACACAATAAGCGTGTTTGAGATCACCCAGGTGGACTCAACGCTGCACAGATCACCTGGTGTGTGACATATATTTTTGTTTTTGCTCCAACATCACCTGTCAATCAAAACAAAAATATCACGAGAAAGGGGTGGGAGCAAGGCCCCAACCTGAGCGAACACAGCTGGAAATTTAGTACTGCACTGACTGAAAGCTGCCCTGATGACTACAAAACAATGCATTATGGGACATGTGTCCTGATGGTTTTTGTAGTTCAGTGATCAATCAAAATAACATAAAATACCAATTGATTAAAAAAAACATTACAAAACATTCAAATAAGCATAAAATATACAATAACACAGATCATACTGAGGGGGAGAGGAATATTAAAACTAAATTGAATGTTAAGGACAACTCCAACTTCCTGTTGTCCTTCATTCGCCTTCATCCCCCCCGGTCTCCCCAACGATCCAGGTGAGGTGCTGGTTCATCTCAAACACGTCCATCATTGCATTTTCCCCAACGTGTTTTCAGTGTGTCTAAAAGTAAATCTTTTCACTCGCACATATTTAAAGTTCAAGCCCCGTTAGCTGACACGCATGTACGTTAGGGACATTTATTCTCCTCAGCTGACCCGACTCCCGCAGGAGCGGTGAGCTGCCCTGACAGCCGTGCATAAACCGTTTGTGGTCGGGGGTGACACGCCGCCGCGCGCTTAACCAAAACCCTTAATCTTCCTCCGGGTCTGTTTGACCCAGAGAAAAGTTCAGCACGGACTGCATATATTTAGAAAATTACGAGCGAAAAAATACGTTCTAAAGGAAAGTAAGGAACTCCTTAATGTGGTCCGGGGAGGGAGGGGGCTGTCAGGTGTCCTGCTTTCAAGCTTGACAGTCTGTCATTGTCACGCCCCCAAGAGTAATTTGCCCCACTGTGATTGGTTGGTCAGCTCTGCGCACGACAATGAAAAAGTGTCTTTCATACAAACTGGCAGGCCGAATTAAAATTGAACTATCATATTAAGGCAGGGGCCGTGAGTTTGAGACCCCTGCTGTAGACTCTGGCCCTGGTACACCAGCCGCAGGTCGGAAGAATGAATCAATAGTTTGCTTACCCATAGCTCAGACGCACATATCAGGTTGTGATGATATTTGTCTCTGTTTTCTTCCCACGGATGTTTACGCGCGCGAAAATCTCTAGGCCCCTCCCCCTAGGCATCACGCAAATGTGTACTCACGTTTCATGAGTATGTGCGCGAGTGTGTGTGTCTGCCTGCGTGCGTGTGCGCTCGCGTCTCATTGATTATTTCATTGATCATTGACGTGCCCCATCCATGTTTAATGTGTTAAAAATACGAAGGGTGGGGGAGGCAAATTTACTGGTAGCACATGTGCGACTGGATGTAAAATTCAGTCGCACATTCTGAAATTTTGGTCGCAAAATGCGACCAATTGGTCGCAGTCTGGAGCCCTGTGGTAGTATCATAATTTGTCCAGACGAATCACTATCAGATACGTCATCAAACCAACAAACAACCAATCACATAATGTGACGTCAGCACTACTCGAAGGATCCCGAACGGTTGTTGTAACTATGACGGCACCAAACATTAGGCGCACCATATGGCACCCCGAATAGTTTGGAGAAAAGTTATGACTTTTAAGTGCACATTGTAATTATGAGAAATTTGGTGGCTTTAATGTTTCCCTTTATTTTTGTTCATTTTAGGGTAAAACATTGATTTTTCTTCAAGTAAAAATGTTTTATTCTGAAGTGAAATATTGACTGTACAACAGCTTTTCATCGTGAAATCAACAACAAAAATATGTTCTTACCATAATAATAAGAAAAAATAAAATACCTTAATTTTACAGGACTAGCAGACTAGCTGCCGTTTTTTTTCTGTAAAAACAAAAAGAAATTTACAGTGCTAGGAACAGCTAAGATACTACGCAGGACACTCAAGCTCCCAGGCCTCTGGTAGAGGACCCGAGCTTGGGTGAGAAACCACCGACGGAGGATGAGAGGGCCCTCTCTCTCTCTATACATAATTTTTTTCTCTTTCTTTCCACAAATTGTTCCTTTAATCTGTTATTGTTTTTTTTTTATATGTAATTTCTGGGATTGATTCATGTTTTCTTTCAAAGAGCACAGAACATGACTTTGTTTCAGATATCAACACCTGGATGGACTTAGGTTCTCCTGTTTAGTCTGGTGTAGAAAAACATGCATGAAAAAAAAGGTCATTTTGAATTGAATGGTCGTTTTGAATTGAACTGATGTTTTTTATTCTACCTACTGCTGTTTCTTTTTCAGTGACGTCTATCTGAAACTTTCTCCTAAATCAGAGAAAACCAGACAGAACTTCTTGTAGAGAATCAACATTTAAATCAAACTGACCTGAGAGTCTCCAGTTTACAGTCTGGACTCTCCAGTCCAGCTGACAGTAGATTCACTCCTGAATCCTGCAGGATGTTGTAACTCAGGTCCAGATGTCTGAGTCTGGAGGACTGAGAGCTGAGAACTGAGGACAGAGCTGCACAGCTGATCTCTGACAGATTACAGCCATCCAGTCTGAAGAAAACAAAGACAGACAGCAGTTATTGAATCTTTCATGTTTCCACTCAGATTCATTTGTTGACTGAAGGTGATTTTCCTGAGAGTTCTTACAGAGCTTTGTTGGAGGCTTTGATCACTGGCAGCAGCCTCAGAAGAGCCTCCTCTGAACCAGAGTATTTCTTCAGGTCAAACTCTTCCAGATCTTCTTCTGATGACAGTAAGATGAAGACCAGAGCAGACCACTGAGCAGGAGACAGTTTCTCTGTGGAGAGACGTCCTGACCTCAGGAACTGTTGGATCTCCTCCACTAGAGAAGCATCATTCAGTTCATTCAGACAGTGGAACAGGTTGATGCTTTTCTCTGCAGGCAGATCCTCACTGATCTTCTCCTTGATGAATTGGACTGTTTCCTGATTGGTCTGTGAGCTACTTCCTGTCTGAGTCAGCAGACCTCGTAGGAGACTCTGATTGGTCTGCAGTGAAAGACCCAGGAGGAAGCGGAGGAACAAGTCCAGGTGTCCGTTTGGACTCTGTAAGGCCTTCTTCACAGCACTCTGGTACAACTGGACTGGACTGCTTTGAAAAAGAAAAGAAAACCAAGACTTTTTCTGTTGTTCTTCCTCCATGAGGTTGAGTCCAGAGGTGATGAAGGTCAGGTGGACATGAAGAGCAGCCAGAAACTCCTGAACACTCAGATGGATGAAGCAGAAGACCTTGTCCTGGTACAGACCTCTCTCCTCTCTAAAGATCTGTGTTAACACTCCTGAGTACACTGAGGCTGCTGTGATATCGATGCCACACTCTGTCAGGTCGGATTCATAGAAGATTAGGTTTCCTTTCTGCAGCTGCTCAAAAGCCAGTTTTCCCAGAGACTCCATCATCTTCCTGCTCTCTGGACTCCAGTGAGGATCTGTCTCAGCTCCTCCATCATACTTGAATTTCTTGACTTTGGCCTGAACCACCAGGAAGTGGATGTACATCTCAGCCAGGCTCTTGGGCAGCTCTCCTCCCTCTCTGCTCTTCAGCAGATCATCCAGAACTGTAGCAGTGATCCAGCAGAAGACTGGAATGTGGCACATGATGTGGAAGCTTCTGGATCTCTGGATGTGGGAGATGATCCTGCTGGCCTGCTCTTCATCTCTGAACCTCTTCCTGAAGTACTCCTCCTTCTGTGGATCATTGAACCCTCTGACCTCTGTCACCATGTCAACACACTCAGCAGGGATCTGATTGGCTGCTGCAGGTCGTGTGGTTATCCAGAGGCGAGCAGAGGGAAGCAGGTTCCCCCTGATGAGGTTTGTCAGCAGATCAGCCACTGAGGTGGACTTTCTAGGGTCCTTTAGGATCCGAGTCTTGTGAAAGTCCAGAGGAAGTCGACTCTCATCCAGACCATCAAAGATGAAGAGGAGCTGGAAGTCTTCAAAGCTGCAGATTCCTGCTTGTTTGGTTTCAGGGAAGAAGTGATGAACAAGTTCCACCAAGCTGAACTTCTCCTCTTTCAGCACATTCAGCTCTCTGAAAGTGAATGGAAATGTGAAGTGGAGGTTCTGGTGGGCTTTGCCTTCAGCCCAGTCCAGAGTGAACTTCTGTGTTAAGACTGTTTTCCCGATGCCAGCCACTCCCTTAGTCATCAAGGTTCTGATTGGTTCTGGTCTTCCAGCTGGGAGTTGGAAGAGCTCTTCTTGTCTGATGCTTGTTTCTGCTCTGTCTGCTTTCCTGGATGCTGCTTCAATCTGTCTGACCTCATGTTCTTCATTCAGCTCTCCTCTTCCTCCCTCTGTGATGAAGAGCTCTGTGTAGATCTCATTCAGAAGGGTTGGGTTTCCTGCTTTAGTCATCCCCTCAAACACACACTGGAACTTCTTCTTCAGACCAGACTGGACTTCATGTCGACAAACTGTAGCAGATCCTGAATGAAGACAACAAACAGTAAATCAACTCTCTGCAGCCCTGAATGATGAGGGTTTGAATCCCTGTGGTTCCATGTGTTCAGACATCAGTAAATCTTCATTTTTCAGCAGCTGAAACCTTCAGAGAAATCCTCTTACTGCTCTGCAGTCCATCAGCCAGCTCCTCCTGCTTCATTCTCCTCAGGAAGTTCACTGTGATCTTCATCAGTGACTCTCTGCTGCTCCTCTGCTCTTCATCTTCATCCTCCAGCTCCTCCTCATCCTCCCTGTGACTCAGAAGCTTCTTCATCTTCTTCAGCTCCTTCTTGACAAAAGTGACAATGTTGTCCTCCAGCAGCTGCAACAGAATTCCATATGAGTGAGCCAATCAGAGGGAAGTCATGGAGCCAAACATCAGCTCCATGTTGGACACACTGACAGTCCACTGGTGTCCAAAGTGCAGCATGGAGACGACTGTGGACAGAATGATGGAAAGTAATTGTTGTTCATGTACAGACCAGAAAGATGGAGTCCAGCTGTGTTTGATGCTGCTGGACAGACGGACCACTGGGAGTCTCTGGGCTCTGCTGGTCCAGTCTGTGGAGAATCAGCAACAATCAGATCCATTCTGTCTGTACTGGTGGGTTTTACCCAAAATAACTAGAGTCATGTCACAACTAGAATGTTCTACAAACAAGTCAGTTTCCATTCACTCCAATGTAAAATGGTCCAATTGAACAACACATAAGAATATTTACAGTATTTTTCTCCTGTGTGGTTACATTTCTTATTCGTAAAGTTACTTTGGGACTTCTTTAATAAATCTTATCAGTTTATATTTTATATAATCTAAATATATAAAAATTATTAAATTCCAATTTTCAGATGTAGAACAGCAAACCAATGGATCATATCAACATGTTCTCTGTCCATGTCCATAGAGTCACTAAAGTGTCTCTACTGTCTCTGAGTCAAAGGCTGCATTAATGTCTCTGCTGCCTCCATGTCTGGATTCTGACCAGTTTGCCTAAAGAGGCAGAACATCCACAGAGGACTCTGTGACCACGGCCCTCCATGATGCTCTGTCCCACCTAGAGCAAGAGGAGAGCTAACAGGGATGCTCTTTGTGGACTGTAGCTCAGTGTTTAACACCATCCTCCCTAACAAACCAATAGAGACGCTTGGAGACTTGCACATAGTCATAGTGAGCTGCCTGACTAGAGAGAACTCTCTCCCAGGAGAACAGAGGAGCGGGTCTGGACAGTGTTTGAGCTCTGGAGGCGACTTTTGAATATGGAAATGACATTTGGAGCAATCCTGTGAAACCGTGAAAACAATTATGCCCAGAATAAAATGCAGATGGTATTTACACGGATTTACATGCAGTCAAATGCACATTACTATCTTTGAAGCCTCTCTTGTCTTTAGAAAAACTAGAAATAAAAATATGTGTTATGTACTGATAATGCCTTTAGGGTCTTTGTAGATGCATTGATATTCGAGCCTCCATATTGAGAACAAAAGTCACAGTTTAGAGATAAAAATGACCTGAATTGCAATGAAAATGTTCAGCTTGAAGAACAAAACATTCTAAGTTGCAAACTAAAATATTAAATACCGTATTTTTCGGACTATAAGTCGCTCCGGAGTATAAGTCTCACCAGCCCGAAAATGCATCATAAAGTAGAAAAAAACACAGATAAGTCACTGGACTATAAATCGGATTTTGACGAGAAATTTACTTGATAAAATCTGAGACCAAGAACTAATAACTTGCACAACCTCATATGACACAATCATAGCAGACTGTTTATCTCATAATTTCACAGTAATTATTTCTAATATTTATTTATTCCTTTCAAGTAGCATCATTGGCCAACTAATAATTTGTCTTTATCCTGTATTTGTAGAAACAGTTGTCATTTTTATTGCATTTCTGAATCTATGAAATCATTGAAAAATACAATATTATGTTGTTAGCCTTCAAGATCTCACTGTAAAAAAAGGTTGCTGATTCTCTGAGTCACTTAGCATACTCCTAACACTTAACATACCTCATAAATCAAATTGACCCAGGAACATCATCTCTGTTCCTCACAAATGAACATAACAGGAGGGTTAACAATTTATTTATTTTAATTTATTTCTAATATGGTAAATGGCGTAGACTTATATAGCGCTTTCTACCTTTTTACGAAGGCCCAAGGCGCTTTACAGTCCCATTCACCCATTCACACACATTCACACACTGATGGCGGCTCCGCTGCCAAGCACTGGCGCCAACCTCCCAGGCAGAGGCAAGGTTCACTGTTCAGTGTCTTGCCCAAGGACGCTTCGACACATGGGCGTGCAAGGCAGGAATCGAACCTGCAATCTTACGATCATGAGTCGACTGCCCTACCGCTGCACCACGGCCGCCCCAATATAAGTCGCACCCCTTGCCAAACTGTGAAAAAAAGGGCGACTTATAGTCTGGAAAATACGGTATTTGCTTTCAAAATCTTTTTATTTGCTTTTAAGAAACATTTTTGCGTTTGCGACACAACTTTTTTCAAATGCGTCGTCTCACATCTTGCTTTGTCGCTTTATTTAATTCTATCCTCACTTCTCAGAGTTTAGCGTGATGTTTGTGCCACCAAACGGCCAATCACAGTCAAGAGGGTTCATGCTGATTGGTCTAGATTCAATCAAATCAAATTCAGGGGCGGCCTTGGTGCAGCGGTAGGGCGGTCGACACATGATCGTAAGATTACAGGTTCAATTCCTTCCCTACAGGCCCATGAGTCTAAGTGTCCTTGGGCAAAACACTGAAGTCCACCTTGCCTCTGGTGGAAGTTTGGCACCAGTGTTTGGCAGCGAGCTGGCACCAGTGTGTGAGTGGGTCTGTGACTGTGAAGTGCTTTGGGCTCTATAGGTAGAAAAGCATTATATAAGTTTACGCCATATTTATCAAGCGTGTCTGTTACTGAGGCTCAGAAGCCGATCAGGTTCTTTTAGCTTCAATTTAGTTTTTTTTTTTATTTAGAAACATTTTAATCATAAAATGCAAACATGTGCATGCTGAGGTTCCAGCCTCAGCCAGACTCTGCCTTCAGTGACCCAAAGGTGAATTGAGTTCTAGACCCCTGAACTACACCCACAACTGCAAACCCAAACACCAGAACAACACTGTTGTTAAATTTGCAGATGACATTGCAGTGGTGGGGGCTGATTCCCTCTGGGGAACAAATGCAGCTTCATTTTGAAAATGACAAAGCATTTCTGGTATTGACTTTTATTTTTAATTATGCTACAGAATCACTTCCATAGGGGGCAGGAACGCTTAAAGAGGAAATGGAAATTGAACATTTTCAAGGAGGTCCATCTTGGTGCTTTCAATTTAAGGAACACCATCATCTTTCCATCTGGGCAAGGACTAACGTGGTGCAGCAGATTACGAGGAAAAACTGTTCATCTTCCACTCATTCTGCAGTGAAAAGATCCCAGACAAATACATCCAGCTACATCACCAACATGGACGAGGTGATGCAGACCTTTGACATCCCAGTGAGTCACAATGTCAAGAAGAAAAGGAGCACCACGGTAATGATACGATGCAGGGTGAGTTACAGATTCCTGGGATAATATAATATGCTTGAACTGTTGTTCCAGCTTTCCCAAAAGCCGGCATCATTCATGAGGAGCCGCCCGGCAACTAGACAGACTCTGACAATGATGAAAGGTACAACGGAGTATTAGGGCCACCCAAAAATAAAAAAAAGGTAAATTATGAGATTTTATATGGTAAATTTATAAGAAAAAAACTCGTAAATTTAGGAGACTAAGGTGGAAGTGAGCATGCAGAGCAGCAGGTGAACGCCACGCAGCAGCAGATCAGACCGACTAAACTTAGTTTAAGAGGTGAACTGAATGTTTATTGATAACGTTCCAAATGTCTGGAAGCTCATTTGGTTGATTTACCAACCAAATGATGGTTTTGATGATTGGTTTGCAGGATCTCAGCAGCCCGATGAAGCTGTCGGGTATCCAGCTGTCCACCTGAATCCTTTCTTCCTCCACCAAAGATCAGATCTCTATGTTTAAGTGATGCTTCTGTCTGAGCAGGAGGAGCACTTTTTTCCCATTTCAACGTTGTAATGCTAATATTACAAACTATTTTCATTCATCTTTGTTGCTTAATCTGGAGGAGGAGGCACATTTAAAACTGTTTACTTCCACATTGGTGTTCGGATGACAGGTTCATAACGAAATGAGACAAATGATCTTCAGGGTGTGAATGAAAAGGAAAATAACTCTACCCCAAAGAGGTGTTTCTGAGCTCCTTATTTTATGCATTAAACTCCACTTTACTGACACTGAACCCCGGAAAGCTGCTACACTAAAAATAATCTGATGTTTAGTCACCAAAAGGTTCAGAAATCTTCACTTTAAACCCGAAAAAGTTACCAGAACTTAAAAAAATTAAGGCAATCATTTGCCACAATTTTTTTTGAGTTGATTAACTAAAAAGTCTGAGTTTTCCATAACATAAAATATTTAATTGTGTGCTACTTGTATTTCTTTATAACAGTTAAATTAAAAGTGTCAATTCGTGCAAGTCAAATATTGGCATTAAATATAACTTACATTTACACATTAAGACAACTTAATTGTCATCAGTTACTATGACTCACAGTTTTGAGTTTTAAAGCCACAGGAATAAGTTTTTATAACTTAAAAAGTAGGGAAAAAAACAATTTTATCTTAACAGAACTTGATAATTATTAGTTACCTTCTTGTACAGGAATAATCAATTTGTTTGAGTCAGTAAACTCAAAACCATGCTTTTCAAAAGTTATTTTCTTTAGGCAAATGATTGCCTAAAAAATAGAGTAATGGTAACTTAAAACACTCTAAAAAGAACAAAAGTTGATCCAACTTAATTGAATTACTTCAGTTGGTAACACCTAATTGAATTGAGTTTATGCAACTTAGTTTTTCATAGCTATATAACTCAAATTGATAAGTTGGTCTAACTGAAAATACATATTATAAATTCTGCTTCAACAAGTTACATTGACACATTTTTCTAAAGTTTCAACTACTGGACCTTGAATTATTTACATCAAAGATATGAATGACCCAGCAATGTCTCATAGTTCAAGACAGGAGCTCAGGTATTGCAAACTCTGTCTTTAATAATGGGACATACCATATTTTCTGCTCTACAGGGTTGGTCATCATCCTCTACCAAACTCTAACTTATGGTGCAGAAAGAAATACAAATAATAGTTTAATGTACTAGTTAAAACAGAGTAAAACAGCTACACAACAAAAACCATGAACAAAAACGCACACTTAAACCCCAATCTGCCCAGATTGGCAAAGAAAATGGTATCCCATAATTCCTTGTGCTGCCTCACGTTATGACATCATGGTGCATTTACACCAAAGTTACACCAACTTATATCAATTAAGTTGATTGAAAATAAATAACTACATCAGACAACTACGTGTTATTTTTAAGTTGAATGAACTCAAAAAAATGATTCATTTTCACCAAACCAAATAATTAAGTTAGAACAACGTAAAAAAGTACATCTTTCCAACTACAGCCCAAATACTCTTTTTAGATTGCACAGCAAAACGTTGTAAACACCTGCCTAACAATATCATTGACTCATTCCTTTCTGTGCAATGCCAAAAAAAATTATTGAAAATACTTTTCTCTATATTTATGAATTTAAAAAAAAGGAATAAACTTTTAAATTCATATTTAAATCGTATTCTTACAAGTAGTATGTTATTAAAAATAAGTTTTTGTTGTACAAAGGACCCTTTGCTTCTGCTCACTTCTTCCATTTATTTGAACACACACGAACAGCCAAACAGCATGCATGTCACTTCTGCTTCCAGCCCTCTCACTCATGGTTTTCACACCAAGATTCCCCACTTCCCATGAGTCTTAGGGGCTGAAGGTGGGGCTGCAAGTTGCTACAATATTTAGAAAAATAAAAATTTGAGAGCATGCGGGGCAAGGAATTGTTTAAACCACCTGAAAGAGAGATAAGAAATCCAGGATGCAATATTTAAATCTATATATTACACTTTAATTATGTTTTACGTTTAATTTACTTAATTTAAACATATTTTATTTTAAATTATAAATTATTAGTTACATATACTCAAAACAGGGGATGTGTTAAACAAGCTTTATATGATTGAGTTAGAAGAGCTTTTTTGAAATCTTTGAGTATTAGCTGCTCATTATATTTAATTACTATGAACGTTCGGGTTTACAGTTTGCAATACTTACATCTATATATTACACTTGAATTATGTTTTTAAGTTTAATTTACTTATTTTTAACATATTTTATTTTAAATTAAAAATTATTAGTTACAAATACTCAAAACAGAGGATGTGTTGACCAAACTTTATATGATTGAGTTAGAAAAGCTTTTATAAAACTTTGAGTATTAGCTACTCATTATATTTAATTACTCTGAACGTTCGGGTTTACAGTGTTTGTTTTAAACCTACAATAATCCAGAAATAAAGCTTCACAAAAGGCTTCACATATTTCATCTTCAAGTTTGGCTCCAATAAACAGACAACTTCGGTGTTTTCTCCTTGTTAATCTGTACTTTTTTCTCGGAAATTTACGAGATTTTAAGTCGTAAATTTATGAGATAAAAACTCGTAAATTTACGAGTTTTTATCTCCTAAATGTACGAAGGGAAGCTGGTGTGTTTGATAGACATTTGGCCCAGTTGTCCATTTCAGATGCAAAAGATGAGGACTTTGATGGATTTTTGGATGCTGATTGATGACTGAAAAAATAAAAAATAAATCACAACCAACTCAGTTTTGCTCCCACTGCCTTCTTAACCCTTGTGCTATCTTAGATGCCCCCCCCCCCCCCCCCCCCGGTTACATTAAGGTGTTCTCCCTACCATGACAAAGGTGGATAAAGGTGGAGAGGATTTCATGTAATCCATGGACACCAGTGAAGATCACAAGTCATTGAAGAAAAAAGATTCAGAGCTCTGTCTAGTGGGTCTAAATGACCCAACTCCCAATGTTAAAGTGGACCTTTTGTATGTGTCAAATACGGAAAAATCACCCATAACTGAAACTGTGCTCAATAATCCGGTGTGTCCTCTAATTTAATTTCTAGTAAATAGAAACAATGTCTGGCATGAAAGGATTTAATGCTGAATTCACTTTTAGAAATGTTATTTATTTTATAACTTTATTTACTTAATTATAAGAATGAGGTTTTTCCAAAGCAGACTAAATCTAGATCCAGAAACATTAGATTTAGTCTGAAGCATATTAAAACCTGATCTATTTTATGTAGATCTACATGGTTCAGCTGATGGAAAACAGCAGCTACGTTTCTGATTGATGTTTTTCTACAGAGAGGATGTGAGTTTCTAGAAAAAGAGAGAAAAACATTCTGACTGACTGGAGGAAAAACAAGTGGAATTGTCAGACTTGGAGAAATCAGCCACACTATGAAACCAAACGGAGACATTTTCAACGTGAAAATCTCCAAAATCCAGAGAAAACTGGAACTTTTCTCCTGATTTGGTTGGAATCAGACTGGAGCTGCTGTCAGTCAGTCAGCAGTCAACATGTTTTCTTCTCCAACATCTCTGATGTCTCTCAGAGACTCTCAGAAGACTCAACTGAAAAGATCTCATCACACACATGATGCTCCAAGTGAGTCTGATCAGAGAGATCCAGAACTGAACCAGACCTCAAGTCCTTCATCTGAAAACTACAGATCATCTGAACTAGAATCCAGCCTCCAAAAACTCTGACAAACACTCACTGTTCCACTGCTGGATGGATGTCTTTGAATTCTGGATTATAATCCTTTGACACGTCACTCTTGAAGGACCCACAGCTGGATTTAGATCCAAGTCCAAGTGTTTGCTTGATCCTGATGGGGGGAAAAAAACAATAGTTTTATTAGAAACTCATTTCTTGTGTTCTGGAGGTTGATCAGATTATCTTCCATGTTGAACTATTGACCTCAGATCATGAACAGACTGATCTGCAGTGAGACAGTCTGTTCAAACGCCCCCTTCTGACAACTGTGGGACACTGCATGCAGGTATTGTTACTGGAATCATGGAAATGTTTGTGGATAAAAACATAAATTTTTAATCTCAAACTAGTTTCCATAAGATATTGTTTTATTTTGAAAAACAAGACTGTTTTCAAAGGCATCAGGCTGAACCCTAAATCTTTAAATTTTGTGACATTTCTACATGTCATCAATCTATGAATTCCATCAGGCTGTAAATGAAGTGAAACAAAGTGAAATCTCCAATGACTTAGTCACTGTCTGGTTAGAGATGGGAATGAGAAAGAAGCATTAACCACAGTAGGGGACATTTCCAGGGACTTTATTTTGAAGGACAGACTTTCAGATCAGCAGGATTCTGCTTGTTTTGTCCAATTTCCATGAAGTCATTCTTCAGATTTACTCATTCATTTTCAGCCTCAGTTTCTGTCCTTGTGGATCAACTCTTTATCCATAGACCTTTATGTCATTTATGGACAAATAGAATCTGAAGTTCAGCTTTAAACAGGGTTCATATGGTCATGAAAAACCTGGAAAAGTTTTGGAAAAGTTTTGGAAAATGCCATTTCTGGGTCCTTGTAAAGTTTGTGAAAAAGGAAATCTTCTTTATTTTTTGTAAAGTAATGAAGTTTTAATATTTTAGTGGATGCAAAAACATAAAAATGATGTTTTAATTAAAATTGTGGCAGAAGTTCAGCCTGTTGCTATCGGTGATGAGTTTCACGTTGGCGTACAGCAGCTGGAATTGTCATCAGTTCAGTTTCTACTTTCTGTTCATGGATTGAGAAAAGCTCCAAAATGCTGGAAATGTAGCTTTAACAACAAATGTGGATGATTCAGGTTAGGGTTCAACCACCAAATGGTCCCTGAGAGGCTGTGTCTGCAGATCACTGCTCCCCCCGGGGGAGGGGCCAACAGCAGGAACACATTTCACACACCTAAGAGTGTGAACGCTAACGGGACTTGAACTTTAAATACATGACATAATTTAGTCTGGAATGACCTTAAAATACCTGCAGCAATGCAGCAATGTGCATCTTTGCTGCATGCATTACATGTGGTCAATGTGAATTTCCATCACTTTTTGTGTTGGTCACAGAGAAATCCATGAGAATGACATCATCAACAACTGTGTTCTTCATGATATCTCCACCCTGTTTAGTTCTTCCTACTTTATTCACTAACATTACAGAGTAAAATGTTAGAAAAGTGTTAAATATTGACCACTATGAACCGTTTATTTATTTGTGACTCAATCCAGACGACAATATTGAGCACAAAGCAGCAAAGTCTGTGGGAGACCTGCTGGATGCTCACGTTGTGGGCGTGGTCAACTTTGTAAGACTTGGAGAAATCATCCACACTGTAAAACCAAACTCAGACATTTTCAACGTGAAAATCTCTAAAATCCAGAGAAAACTGGAACTTTTCTCCTGATTTGGTTGGAATCAGACTGGAGCTGCTGTCAGTCAGAGTCAGCAGTCAACATGTTTTCTTCTCCAACATCTCTGATGTCTCTCAGAGACTCTCAGAAGACTCAACTGAAAAGATCTCATCACACACATGATGCTCCAAGTGAGTCTGATCAGAGAGATCCAGAACTGAACCAGACCTCAAGTCCTTCATCTGAAAACTGTTGATCATCTGAACTAGAATCCAGCCTCCAAAAACTCTGACAAACACTCACTGTTTCTCTCCTGGATGGATCTCTTTGAAGTCTGGATTATAATCCTTTGACACGTCACTCTTGAAGGACCCACAGCTGGATTTAGATCCAAGTCCAAGTGTTTGCTTGATCCTGATGGGGGAAAAAAAACAATAGTTTTATTAGAAACTCATTTCTTGTGTTCTGGAGGTTGATCAGATTCTCTTCCATGTTGAACTATTGAACTCAGATCATGAACAGACTGATCTGCAGTGAGACAGTCTGTTCAAACGCCCCCTTCTGACAACTGTGGGACACTGCATGCAGGTATTGTCACTGGAATCATGGATTTGTTTGTAGACAAAAACACAAATTTGTAATCACAAACTAGTTTTCATATGATAATGTATTATTTTGAAAAACAAGACTGTTTTCAAAGACATCAGGTTGAACCATAAATATTTCAATTATATGACATTTCTACATGTCATCAATCTATGAATTCCATCAGGCTGTAAATGTAGTGAAACAAAGTGAAATCTCCAATGACTTAGTCACTGTCTGGTTAGAGATGGGAATGAGAAAGAAGCATTAACCACAGTAGGGGACATTTCCAGGGACTTTATTTTGAAGGACAGACTTTCAGATCAGCAGGATTCTGCTTGTTTTGTCCAATTTCCATCAAGTCATTCTTCAGATTTACTCATTCATTTTCAGCCTCAGTTTCTGTCCTCGTGGATCAACTCTTTGTATTCATAGAACAATAATGATGAATATTGATGAGAGAATGAAATTCTAACAGATTTATTAGACTGTAATGGAAATCTATAGACCTTCATGTCATTTATGGACAAATAGAATCTGAAGTTCAGCTATAAATACAGTTCATACGGTCACCTAGAAACCTAGAAAAGCTTTGGAAAATGAAATCTTCTGTAAAGTTTTATAAAGTCGTGAAGTTTGATATTTTGGATGCAAAAACATAACAATAAACTGGTTTACCATGATATTTGAATTAAATTTGTGGCAGAAGTTCAACCTGTTGCTATCGGTGATGAGTTTCACGTTGGCGTACAGCAGCTGGAATTGTCATCAGTTCAGTTTCTACTTTCTATTCATGGATTGAGAAAAGATCCAAAATGCTGGAAATGTAGCTTTAACAACAAATATCTTTTCAAGGAGAAGTACCAACTGTGGATAATTAAGATTAAAGTGAAATAAAATAAAATTAAAGTGAAATCTCCAATGAACACTTTACCAGATTGTCCAAGAAACAAGGCTGAAGGTCGCCTGAAACAACTACAATGTCATTGATCAATATCCTAAATAGTGTGTACTGATAACACATGTATTGATGGACACCTTTGGGCTCAACATGGTGTTTGTTATGGACAAACTATGATGAGCACATGGAGTTATTTCAGTTGAATTCAAAACACGCATCTGACAAAAAACACTCACTGTGCCACTCTTGATAGACTGTTTTGGAATTTAGTTAAATAATCCTCTGACTCGTCCCTCCTGAAGGATGCACTGCTGGATCCAGATCCAGATCCAGGTTGGTTCCTGTGAAGAATGAAGGTTGCTGGTGTGAGTCCTGAGCTCTGACATGGAGAAGATCATGGACAGTTGGAGATGTTCATCTCACCTCTGAGCTTTGCTCTGGTTGTCATGGTTACCATCTCTCCTTTTAGAGGGAGGGGCACCCTCCTGTGGTTCCTCCCACTGATCCATGCTGCTGGATTCACTGGATCCACATCAGCTCACACACACCTTGCTCCTTCACCTGCAGAGGAAACCCTCATCATCATCAGAGGAAGCTGCCATCAGCTGCTGCACTTCTTCTCTCCCTCCACCAGGTGGAGACATGGAGCTGCAGCAGCAACATTTCCATTCAGTCACTTTGACAAAGAAACAACAAACTTCCTGTTTCTACACTTCAGGAAACATGAAGCATCAAGAAAAACAGACAGAAATCAAAGAATGAGGAGAAAAGAAAGAAAGACATGAATTCTTCCTCTCAAAGCTCCAACAGAGACTTTGATTCCACTGTTGAACCTCTAAACTGGAAAACATTACAGGTTACTTGTTCTAAAGTAATCCATTACCTTACTATATTACTCTCTGAATACTGTAACATGAGTCCTGAGTTACTTTTTAGTTTGTTTCTTTAGAAAAACTGCAGAAGAAAAACTTCTGAAGAGACAAATTTACCACCAAGTTGTTCTCATTTCTATGAAGGAGGATTTGGTTTCATGAAGATTTCTGATAATAAAATTTATTTCTGGTAAAGTGAAAACAATGTAAACACAATCAGAGGATTAGAATTCAGCTTCAGGGAGTTTAGTCCTTAAAAAGAAAACTTAGAGTGTTCAGACTGGACACATTTGGTTTAAAGTGAACTAGAGTTTGTTTCCCAGATAATCCAGAACAAATTTACAGTTTACAGTCTGAATAAACCCAAGTGGATCCTGGACTGGAACCAGGAAACGCTCACTGACCCATCTTTGGAGGTGGTCTCTGTTCATTTACAATTGGTTTGAGCTTCGGTTTGCTCTGAGATTCCTCAGTTTGAAAACAGTCCGTCCTCAGAGTAGAAAACTGAAAAAAAAAACGGCCACCGTAGCCCATGGTCACATGATCTAAACAGATAAGGAATGAAAGAATCGATGAGCCGCAGATAAATGCAAAGAAACGATTATTGCATAATAAGACAGAAAAAGGTCCAACTGTTTTATTTGTTATGTTTATTTTAACACAGGTGAAAACGCTTCTTAAAACAGATTTTTCCAGACTGAATTCAACCTAAGAAAAAAGTGCAAACAGAACTACAGGCCTGTGAGCCTCAGAAAAAACAGCTGTTTTATTAAATCAGTTTCTATTATGGAGTACTAGTACTATGACCACCTTAAAATTTTATAAATTTATGAGAAAACACACCTATACTGCAGACGGTGTAACCACTTCCTGTGGATCAAGAATTTTCTTCTGAAGACGTCCAGAGTCCTGAAATTCTATAACTTAATATCGTAAAATATTGACTCTTTTACCCATAACCCAACCAGTTTATTGTCATAAGATTACAACTTTTGTCTCATAATTGTACTACTTTATTCAAGTAAATGTATTTATTTTGAGGGAGGCTCCAATATTCTTCCATAAAGCTCAAATGACAGAACCAGAAAAACTAGACAGACAACTCTGTGCTAAAAACAGACGAAACACAATAACTAAAGTTTAGGGTCAAAGTAGACTAACAGCAGATTAAACACAATCATTTATGAGGATATAAAAATAGAATTGATAGTTGGTGAAGAAAAGCAGAAAAATCTTTGTTTTCATCCACTAAGGCCTCATGGTCTCTCTGCTACAAACATTTCTATATTCTGGGTTGTTTGTCTGATGGAATCTGAGAGTTCCTGAACATGGAATGAGGAAATATGACTCTACTGTGTTCCAGCACACAGTTACCTGGAACTGTAATCTATTACTTTAGTAATGAGTTCTCACTCAGACTTGGATGGAGGAGAACAGGAAGGTTTGGAGTCAGAAATGAAAAAACACCACAAGCATCAGCTGATTGTTGTTGACTTGATGAAGAAGAGTCCTCCATGTTGTTGATCAGTAATGATGAAGCTTTGGAAACAGCAGAGTGATGAGAGTTTGCAGAGAAAGAAGAAGATCTTCTCCAAACATTCAGAAACAAACAGTCAAGTTAGTGAAGACAAAGTTCCAGAAACAAACTCACTTCAGTTTCTGCAAAGAGATGAAGAGGAAGAAGAGTCTCCACTCACCGTGTCAACGCAGCTGCAGCACAGATCACTGACTCACAACCAGGAAGAGTCCACCTGGATGGAGGCGGAGCAGTACAGGTGGGCGGGGCAGCAGGTGGAGCAGCTGAAGGGGAATTTTAATGTCAGATTCAGACTGTGAGCCTTCCTGGAATCAAACCCGCAACCTGCCTGTTGTCTACCAAGTGAACACCCACTGCTGCACAGTCAGAGGATGAGGATCTGATCAGGTTTTATCCTGACATGAAAAAGGGGCGGGGCTTCTTGTTGGAGATGAAATGACTGTCAGGAGCTGCAGGATGTTTGTAAAGTGACCTGAGAATTTGAGATGAAGATGGAGGAAGAAACATCCCATAAACAAAGCAGGACGTTCAGAGAAACTAAAGACAGAGAACAAGTTCAACCAGAAACCTGACAGTCACTGGAAGGAGGGGCGGAGCTTCAAGCTGTCAGATTGATAGATAGTTGACCTCAGTGACCTTCTGCTTTCTGTTCTCCTCCATCCAGACGTGCATGAACTCCCCTCATCTGTCATCTACTGACACTGAAGCAGAAACTTTCAGCTCAACGTTTCAAATCCACAAGATCCTAAAACTGAAGGAAAACAACTGAAGAACAAATGGATTTGATGATGTAGAATTATTAGTTTGATTACAGATTCTATTGGTTTTTAGAGGAATATTGTTGGATTCTGTTTAGGATTTAGATGTTTTTAGGATTTAGATGTTTTTAGGATTTAGATGATGGTTCTCCTCTGCTAAAGCTCAGAACTGAGCAGATTGAATCTGAATGTGAACAAGTCAGAAAAGCCGTTTGAGGCAGAGACTTGATCACAAAGAAAACATCAAACTGAAAGAATGTGGATCTTCCAGATCTGTCAGAGCTTCCAGGAAAAACTCTGACAGATTCCAACAGAGAGAAAGATGTGAGGAGCAGAAAAACACTTTAGTTTGACACTTTGATCCATGCAGGAAGTTTAGAAAAAGTCCAGAAAAAGAGTCCCATTGATCTTTCCAAACATCCAAATCTCTGTTTCCTCTCCAAGGATCAGGATCTTCAGGTCTGGGTGTTTCTCTTCTCCACCTCATACCTGCTGATCTTCCTCCAACCACCTGAGTCTGTTTTCTGTTCCTGTCGTCTTTCAACTCTCTGCAGAGACTTTCCTTCTCGTCTGTCTTCCTCATCCATTCCTTTGCTGTCAGATCAACTGTCAGGTTGTTGCATCACAGCCGACATGTTGGAGTTTGTAGCAGGAGCTGTGATGCCTTCATGGTCGTGGTGGTCGTCTGTTCAAAGCAGAAATGTTCCTTTGAGCTCAAACACATCATCAGCTTTTAGGAATTGATCTGCAAACATCAACACTGTTCTGATATTATGGAACGTTCCTAGTTTCTCTGTGAATTTTTCCATCTTTGACTGAAAGCTCTGCTCTGACCTCTGACCTCTTTACTGCTGACAGAAACATCAACATTCAGATGGTTTGGATCAAGAGTCTGAACCTGAGAGCAGCTCTGACTGAAAGAATGTGGATCTTCCAGATGATCTGTGGGACTTTTTCTCTGCTTTAGTCTGGAAGAATGTTCTGCAGCAGAACCACATTCCTGAAGGACTTCCTTGTTCCTCAGTAGCAGGACGTGTCTGAACGGCTGCAGATTCTGCAGAACATCAAGGTTTCCTGCAGCTGGATTGAAGGAGTGCTGCCCCCTGGTGGACAGAAACTCAGCAGAGCAGCTTCAGGACAGAGTTGGTTCCAACAGATCAGATCAACGTTGTGCTCTCTGGCTGTTTCATAAGCTGGAGACTCTAGGTTCCCAACACAGGATCTGCAGCAGCTGTAGCTTCTCCTCCAGGAGGGTGGAGAGGACTTTCTCCATCTGATCACAGTCTCCATGAAACCACAGAGAAGATCGGTGAAGAAAAGAAGATCCTCCTGAGATGTGACCAAACTTGGAGGACGACTAGAAGAAACGTCTGATCTGTGGAATCTGAGCTCCAAGACGGAGATTGTTTGTGAAGAGGACACATGTCTTCTGTCCTCTCAGAGTCCCACATTTTCTGAAGACCTTGTCCAGTCTAATGACTTTAGCTTCAGTTGTCCAGTTATCTGGAAGAATATCCTGATCCTCCGTCATATAAGAAAACTCTAGATGATTTTTGAGTCATTTTAAGCGCTTACACTGTGAAAATGAACAAGAATTTCTGTTAATTCAATTTAAATGATCAAATTAGATATTTCTTATTGAATTTTGCTACACATTTACCAGAGAACATTTTGAAAATGAAATGTCAAATACCTTTTACTTTATCATTTTAATTAAGTGACAGTATAAGCGGTGTTGAAGATTAAAAAGAAAAAGCATTTTGGCGGATTGATTTTTCTTTTTAATTTTGATTAAAAAAATTAAAAGCATTTCTGGTACTGACTTTTATTTTTAGTTATGCTACAGAAACACTTCATTAAAAGGGATCCTATTTGACCAATTCTTCCAAAAACATGAAAGGATGTGACGTCACTTTTACTCCGACAGGCTCATGTCATCGTTTTCAGTATTATTTCATATTTATGCAATAATATTGCATTCAATTATTACAAAATAAAAATAAAGCAGGTGATTTTTGTTCACATTTTTTCTCTGATTTTGATTCTAACATTTTAGGAGCTATAAAAGCAAAGAACTCCAAACAGGCTAGACTCCAACCCAGTGTTTTTCAACCAATGTGTCATGGGAAATTGCCCTCATTAACTGATATACTTCTTTCTTTGTTTATTTGATTCTATTAAAGACACTTTGATAAGAATGACGGTCCCACGATTTAGCTACAGCTTCAGCTGTTTTCGGAAAAGTCCCGCCCCTTTAACTGTCTCCGCCAATCATTCTTGGAGGCTTAATACATAAATTACACGGATCATGTCTGTGACACGTTCACTGTGTGGTTTTTCTACGTTTCATTGCAGATCATCTTCTAGTTTTCATGAACAGATGAGGTTATAGAGTCCAGCCTGTTTGGAGTTTTTTGCTATTTTTGTTCTTACAGAAATAGCAAAATCTGTTAGTTCAAAAGGGGCCCAAGTCCAAGGGAATAAAGCTAAACACATGCAAGAGAGGCCCAAGTCCAGGAATTTGGCCAATCTTGCGCTTAATGAATTTTAAATGTCAAGCATAGTCAATACATCACAATGCACTTGGGACTTTTTTTTTTTTAGCACATAATCAGATAGCTTTTCCGTTGAAAACCATAGAACATATAATATCTCTATTTTGAAAAATTGTGGACTTGGGCCCCTTTTGAACTAACTGATTCAGTTGGACTAAAGATAACCTTTTTATTTTTTTCATGGAATGCAATACAATTCTATACAATACACTTCCAGGTAAATCAAGATATCCAGATAAATCCTCCAGCTCTGTCTCTAAGAACATGGCTGCTCAAAGCTCTGAGGGGGTCAAACATCTCCATTGGGAATAAAAGGTAAAAGATATGTTAAAAAAAAATAGATCAACTGATCAAACTTAGGTTTATTATGCTACATCAGTACTTTTTGTTTGGGGTAAAATGTAGGACATTGGGCAGAAAACCACAGAATTACTTTTGTGCTGCTGAAGAAGAGGAGGAAGAGGAAGCATGACACCTACACCACAACCCTTCATCTAAAGCTGCGTTTCATTGTGTTTTCCACAGGGGTTTGCATGGTTACCAGGTAAAGGTGGAGTTTGGATGTTCTTGACAGCTGTGAGAAACTCTTGATGTTTCTGCCATCTAGTGGTACATCGAGGAACATGTTGATTCTGATCTAGAAAGGAGCTGGACTCCATGTAGAATCCAGAGGTCTAAATAAAGAATTCATAAACCCGTCACTACCTAGACGCAGAAAACTTACTACAGACTTCTTTAGAAAAATAAACAACTGTTAATCAGTCATTCTTGCTCGAAAACCTTTTCTGTTACATGTTCTTGATGATCCTCATTTATTGTGATATTTTTCTATAATTCAAGTTCTTCAAGTTATAATCTGACCAATGAAGGTTAAAATTAATTTAAGTTGCACACAACTGAAATGTAATGCATTTAATGTATTTATTGAGAATATGAACCACTTAGACACCAGGGGGGTATTCCAGAAAGCAGGTTATGCTAGCTCCCACGATAAGTTTGAGGCTAAGGAAGTTGATAACCTCAGCTTTCGGTTCCAGAAATGGAGGCATGTTTCAGGGTAGGTCAAGTTGCCATGGCAACTCATGCTCTGAACATAACCTGGTCCGGAGCAGGTTTAGTTGAAGGTTAGTTTGTTTTCAGAGAGGTGAAGCAGCATGGCGTGTCCATTTGAAGATGATTTAGTGGATGAAGAAGCTCAGATAATACTTTTTCCACAGTGAGAGGCTGATAAGACCACATATGGATGTTGGATAGATAAACTTGTTTACTTTGATCTAACTTAATTATTTGCTTCAGTTAAGAGAAATCATTTTTTTGTTAAGTCACCTTAAAAATAACACATAGTTTTCAGACAATTATTTTCCTTTCATTCAAATTAATTCAATTATATAGGTGTAACTTTGGTGCTGTTGTTAGATCGGCACCGCAAGGGATTCTGGGATATCATTCCCTTTGCCTGTCTGGACGGATTTGGGTTAAAATGTGGCTTCTTGACTAAGTATGTGTAGTTGTTTAGCTGTTTTACTGTGTTTTGCCGAGTTATTTTGTCCTACTGTGTTTACGTCTCTGCACCACGAGTGAGAGCGAAGGAGAGGATGATGAGTTTTTATAGCACCCCTACACTCTCTATTCACGAGTACAAGGATGGGTAATTCTTTAATTAATTTTTGCACTCCGTGCATTTTTTACCGTCCTTTGTATTGTTATAAAAATCAGCATATTCACCGGCTCAAACTTAGACATATGAGAGTTCTATATATAAAAAAAAAAAAAACGCCTCTCTCACCCTCCGCGGGTGGTTTCTCCTCCAAGCTCGGGTCCTCTACCAGAGGCCTGGGAGCTTGAGGGTCCTGCGCAGTATCTTAGCTGTTCCTAGCACTGCACTTTTCTGGACTGAGAGGTCTGAGGTCTTTCCAGGTATCTGTTGTAGCCACTCCTCAAGCTTGGGGGTTACTGCCCCGAGTGCTCCAATTACCACAGGCACCACCGTCACCTTCACTTTCCAGGCTTTCTCCAGTTCTTCTCTGAGTCCCTGGTATTTCTCCAGTTTCTCATGTTCCTTCTTCCTGATGTTCCCATCGCTTGGCACTGCCACATCCACCACAGCGGCTTTCCTCTGTTCTTTATCCACCACTACGATGTCTGGTTGGTTCGCCATTACCATCCTATCAGTCTGGATCTGGAAGTCCCACAGGATCTTTGCCCTCTCATTCTCTACCACCTTCGGAGGTGTTTCCCATTTTGACCTTGGGGTTTCCAGTCCATACTCTGCACACATGTTCCTGTATATTATTCCAGCCACTTGATTGTGCCGCTCCATGTATGCTTTACCTGCCAGCATCTTACATCCTGCAGTTATGTGCTGGATTGTTTCAGGCGCCTCTTTGCACAGCCTACACCTTGGGTCTTGTCTGGTGTGGTATATCTGAGCCTCTATTGCTCTGGTGCTCAGGGCTTGTTCCTGAGCTGCCAGGATGAGCGCTTCAGTGCTGTCTTGTAGGCCAGCCCTTTCTAGCCATTGGTAGGACTTCTTGATATCAGCCACTTCAGTTATGGTCCGGTGGTACATCCCATGGAGGGGTTTGTCCTCCCATGAGGATCTGTCCTCCAGCACTGTATCCTCTGCTCTCCATTGCCTGAGACATTCACTGAGCACACTGTCAGTTGGGGCCTTGAGCTTGATGTATTCATGCATCTTGGATGTTTCATCCTGGATAGTGGCTTCTACGCTCACTAGTCCTCGGCCTCCTTCCTTGCGGCTAGCATACAGTCTCAGAGTGCTGGATTTCGGATGGAACCCTCCATGCATGGTGAGGAGCTTCCGTGTTTTAACATCCATGGTCTGTATCTCTTCCTTTGGCCATCTTATTATTCCTGCAGGGTATCTGATAACTGGCAGTGCATAGCTGTTTATTGCCCGGGTCTTGTTCTTGCCATTGAGCTGGCTTTTCAGGACTTGCCTTACTCGTTGAAGGTACTTAGCTGTTGCAGCTTTCCTTGTTGCCTGCTCCAGGTTGCCATTTGCCTGGGGAATTCCTAGGTACTTGTAACTGTCCTCAATGTCTGCTATTGTTCCTTCTGGGAGTGAGACCCCCCCTGTGTGGACTACCTTGCCTCTCTTTGTCACCATCCGGCTGCATTTCTCGAGCCCGAATGACATCCCAATGTAATTACTGTAGATCCTGGTGGTGTGGATCAGGGAGTCAATGTCATGCTCGTTCTTAGCATATAGCTTGATGTCATCCATGTAGAGGAGGTGACTGATGTTGGCCCCATTTCTGAGTCGGTATCCATAGCCAGTCTTGTTGATTATTTGGCTGAGGGGGTTCAGACCTATGCAGAACAGCAGTGGGGACAGAGCATCACCTTGGTATATCCCACATTTGATGGACACTTGTGCAAGTGGTTTCCCATTGGCTTCAAGGGTGGTTTTCCACAGCTTCATTGAGTTTCTTATGAAGGCTCTTAGAGTCCTGTTGATGTTGTACAGCTCCAAGCATTCAGTGATCCATGTGTGTGGCATTGAGTCATAGGCCTTCTTGTAATCAATCCAGGCTGTGCACAGGTTGGTGTGTCGTGACCTGCAGTCTTGGGCGACTGTTCTGTCGACCAGGAGTTGGTGTTTGGCTCCTCTGGAGTCTCTACCAATGCCCTTCTGTGTGTTGCTCATGTATTGATCCATGTGCCTATTTATCTTGGTTGCAATGATGCCTGACATGAGCTTCCATGTTGTGGAGAGACAGGTTATTGGCCGGTAGTTGGATGGGACTGCACCCTTTGAGGGATCCTTCTGGATCAGGATCGTTCGCCCTTCCGTTAGCCATTCGGGGTGAGTCCCATCTCTTAGCAGCTGGTTCATTTGTGCTGCCAGGCGTTCGTGGAGTGTGGTAAGCTTCTTTAGCCAGTAGGCATGTATCATGTCAGGGCCCGGTGCTGTCCAGTTCTTCATACCTGAGACTCTTTCTTGGATGTCTGCCACTGTGATGGTTACTGGATTCTGTTCAGGGAGGTTGCTGTGTTCTTTTCTCAGAGAGACCAGCCACTGGGCATTGCTGTTATGTGCTGTCTCTTTCTCCCATATACTTTTCCAGTACTGTTCAGTTTCTAGCCTTGGTGGGTCTGCTCGGCTGTTTTGACCCTGCCACTGAGCGTACACTTTCGCTGGTTGAGTTGCGAACAGCCTGTTTATTCGTCTGGCCTCATTGTCTCTTGTGTATCTCTTTAGGCGGCTACTCAAGGCTAGGAGCCTTTGTTTGGCAGTTTCCAGGGCTTCAGGTATGGGCATCTGGCTGTATCTCTTCGGTACTTGCTTTCTCATTGTACCTCTTTGAGCCTCTGTTAGCTTACTCACATCCTTCCGAGTTGCCTTGATTTTGGCCTCTAACCGTTGCTTCCATGGTGGGTATTGTTTTCTTCCATGGTTGCTCTTATAGCCAAGCATCTCAAGGATCACTGCTGCTGAAGTGTAAACCAGTTCATTGGTTTCTGTGATGGTTGTGGTAGGAATTGCCCTCAATGCTTCATTCACAGTTTCCAGTAGACTTTCAGGCAGTACATCACTTAACCGTTGTAGCTGGTGTCGGGGTTGCCTTGTGTTCATTGTAGCCATTATCTTGTTTTTCAGGTCAGTTGCTGCCTCGCTCAGCAACTGTGGTTGTTGGGGTTGTGTACCCAATCTCAGGGTGTGAGTGTGGTATAACCTCCTCTCTGACCTGTTGTTCCGGCTCTCCCGTGGCATTGTACTGTATCACTTCAATCTCAAGCTGTGATAGGAGTTGGCGTTTGTGGATATTCGAGCATTGGGCTACCAGTTGTTTGGCAGTTAGCCTTGATTGTGGGTTTCGAAGCATCCATTCATTCCACATCCTCTGCATGTACCCCCTCTGGGATGGATTACTTGAGTAGTAGCATCCTAACAGATCCTTGTTCTCGCATCTAGTCCATTTCCGTCTTGTTCCAGTAGCCCACTTATATATATATATATATATATATATATATATATATATATATATATATATATATATATATATATATATATATATATATATATGTGCGTCACAAGGAAAATGGAAACAAGATGAGAAACTCGTGGGTCTACTTTGTCTGTTGATTTTCTCCAAGCAGAAACTCTTTTTTTTGATGATGCAGCCGTGTTACTTTTTTGTTGGACGTATAATCTTCATACACCGTCATTAAAATCTCAGACTCCATCTCACTTCTGTCTCGCTTTCTTTTTTTTTCCCCACGCGTTTCCATGGTGACTCCAGAAATCGGCGATCTATTGAGAATGTCTTTATGTACACAACGTGCACGTGCGTTAACCCAGGGTTACCAAGTCGAGCGTAATTACGCCAACTCATATCTGGGGCCTCATTTATAAACGTTGCGTACGCACAAAAGAAGGCGTACGCCACTCTCTACGCAATAGTTGAGATTTATAAAAAGCAAACTTGACGGGAAAATGCGCGGTCCTTCATGCAAGCTCTGACCCAGGCGTACGCACAAAAACGGGTGAAATGAGAAACGGCGACACCGTCGGCAGATGGAAGAAATGCGTGAAAGTGAAAATGACAACACTGCCTCTCATGAATAACATGAAGACTTCACAAAGCAAGTCTCACAATTAACAGCTACACAAACACCCATTTGATCTATCAGCAGTGAAACAAAAAAAAAAAAAAAATCAAACGAAAATTACAACACAAATTCAAATGAACACCTATTTGCAAAAAGAAAAGTGAAATATGTTCTGCCATATTGGCATGTTATGCAATTCATCCTCATAAATTATATAGTTAACAGAATGAAATAATGTACAAAACTGATATTCTCCTCAATGTGTCCGTCTGGAGGAGCAGATATAGTCAAAGTCAAAGTCAGCTTTATTGTCAAATATGCTGCATCCGTAAGACATACAGCACAGATAAAACTGCTTTCCTCTCATCCCACAGTGCAAGCAGCATATAAAATAATAAATAAACGACTTAAAAATACATTCTTTTAAAAACAATAAAGCTGATAGAGCCGCTGCGTGTGCACGCGCCGCCAGATGCGTGCGAATCAGACAGACAGACAGACAGACAGACAGACAGACAGACAGACAGACGTATTAATTGTCCACTGGGGAAAGTTGTTTTCATAGTAAAACATTTCTTCATAAGCTACAGAATTATGGTATTCATGCATGTGCCTTTAGTTTGTTTTATTTCTGATAAAACAATGTATGGCGTATGTCTCAACCATTCAGAAAGCAACAAGAAATTACATTTGATGAACAATTTCCCATTTCCACGTGGATTATTACCGACATCTGTAGCTTGTCAGATGCAATTAAATGGATGGAAATAAAATGCCCCATCACAATGCGTAATGACGCACAATGGCTGATCTTGGATCTTAGAAGATGTGGCAAATGGAAGAATTGGGAGTGAACGCATCTTTAGACAGCAAGAAGACTTGCTGGCAAACGAGGACGAGTGGCTTATGAGACGGTTCCCACTTCCTCGAGCCGTCCTGTTGGAGCTTTTGGGGGGGGTGTCACCCGGTGCATCAGGTGCGTCGTGCCCCCCCCCCCCCCCCCCACGCCCCCCCCCCCCCGCCTCAGTCACCACTCCAAGTAAAAGGGACTCCCCAATAATTGCCGCCACTCTCTCATCAAGAGGGGTCGGCTCCGGTGTCCCCTGTCCCCCACCCGTGGCAGACACCCTCTGGCGATGCAGCGCCAGACGTTTTTTGCCCCAACTTTGATGTCCGTCTGTCACTGTTTGCCACTCACGTGTCTTTTTGGCATTAGTAATGCCCACACTGAGCCCTCCAAACAACATTTTTCTCCTCTTTTCCACCTCACCAACGATAACTTCTACTTCACATTGAGTAAATTTACGTTTTTTTTATTTTCTGTCGGTGTTTGCCATGGTTTCGCAATCAATGAATATTCATTTGTGGGCGTTTCACGCACTATTTATGGGCAACTATGGGCGTGTCATGAAGCCGCAAAAGCTGCGCAGCACTTTGACTTGATTCTGATTTATTAAGGGAAAGATGCGTAGGATGTGCGTGCGCACGGTTTTATAAATCCGAATATTTCTGTGCTTACGCACGTCCTATGTTCCATCCGTACGCCACTTCTGGCGCAAATCCTACGCAAAGTTTTATAAATGAGGCCCCTGGTCTTCTGGAACCAACATACCCAGAGTAAGCAAGTTCAGGCAGATTTCAGCCAGAGTTCAGGCTTAAAGTCAGGCTAGTTTAAACATGCTTCCTGGAATACCCCCCAGAAGGATGCTCTGCCCAGATGTTTGTGTATTTGTTGGTGTAAGGGTCATTGAAAGAGGAATGTTGAGTTACAAAGAATTACCAGTTAAATACTGTTGGATAAACGGTGAAATATTCAGTTTTTATCATAAATCTGACTCCAGAGGACGCCCGTCACTGAGTAGTTGTGCGTGTCAGAGAGAGGCAGAGAAAAGAGTGAGATAGAGAGAGAGAGAGAGAGTGTGTGTGTGTGTGTGTGTGTGTGTGTGTGTGTGTGTGTGTGTGTGTGTGTGGCCACATGTTTGTGTGAATGAACATCTGTTTTTCATTTATTGATTAAAAAAAAACTTACAATGTTTTGTTTTGGATAAAGAATAACTTTATTATGCACCTCTTGTAAACGTAAAAAACAAATTTCCCTCAGAACCTACAAAATAAAAGTTACATACCTACATGTTGACTCTGGCAACCAAAGCAACCAGGAGAAAAACTATTTAGAGAAAATGGCAGCTCTTCCCTACAACAAAGATGACAGTTTCATTCTCTTCAAAATAAGCCCATGACCCCAAGCCTGGTGTCACGTGTTAACCTGCAGACTGGGTCTGCTATTCTGGTCCAACTCTTCCCTTATCTGATCCTCTCTCATCAATACAACCACTGGCACCTGGTTAGGGGCGTGTCCAACCTGACAGGTAACAATCCATGACAATCCACTTCACATTGTAGCAGTGTTTACACTAGAGCCAGAGTGTACATCCACATCAGTTTAGATAAACCAGTTCTGGTTTACTTTAAATCAAGAGGAAAAATTTTTATGTAATACATTTAAAATGTAAACTAACTGAATCCAGGTTAGTTTACCAATTATCTACTAGGTGGCTGAGTAAAAAGTCATATCGGTGATTACTTGCAGAAAATACTCAAACATCACAACAGAGATAAAAACTGAACTGAAAACGGTTATTTTGTAATTAAGATTTAAATCTTGTGATCCAGAGTTCTGGTTCTTTCCTGTTCCAGAGACAGAACCAGGATGCAACGCCTGACTGTGTTTTCCCTTGACCCACATAGATCTATGTAATCCAGAAATGTCCTGTCTTATCAATGATTCCCTCAAACTTTGATTGGTCCATCACAAACTCACATCAGTTCATCAAATGTAGATCAAAGAAGAAAGTGATGATCTAGAAAAAATCTGTTTTTCTCCAGATCCTGGAGCTGCTGAACATCTGAATCCAACTGATCTATGGGGTCAAATTAGGATCAGCTTAAAGTAAATGAAAAAACTAGATTGTAATTTAAAAAACAAACAAACATTTAGGAATATTGTAACCTTGAAGAAACTTTGAAGATAAAAGAAAAGGTTAAATTTAAAACTTGAAAAATAAATAATGAAACCTAAAACTGTTACAAAACATGTTTATTTGTATTTTCATCTTTGTCCCCGTGTGTCTCTCTCCTTCCTTCTAGTTCTCAGTTTTGAGTTTTAATTTTCTCAGTTGAACTGATCCTATTTTTATGTGGGGGCGGGGCTTTGAGCGACATAGCTACCAGGACATGATTTCCTATAATTTCCAAAGAGATTATGGTAATGTGAGGCCTTTTTTTTCTGCTCTGGAACATTGTCTGTACATGTGCCCCCCCCCCCTTGTACCAGACTTTGAGAGAGCATTATCACTACCTTACAGTTTTCCCGTGCTATATCACTGTTGTCCTATCGCGGTCTCCCTGTTAAGTTGAATTTTTTGTTTTTCACTGCGACTTTGCTGTTGATCTTTTCCGTGCCATGTTCTCATCTAGATCTTCATCACGATTAGATTTTGTTTTCATTCTAATGGTAGACTTATTTCCTAAATAATAATAAAGGTTTAAACTTTGAGACTTTAAACAAGAAAGAAAACTGTGAAAATTTATAGTGAGGGGTCTCTTCTGTCACTAGATGGGAACCTGTGGCTCTCAAACTGTGGGGTGCGTGATCTCGCACGCTGCATGAAAGGAGGGGGGAAGAAACGTAAAAATAGGATCAGCTCTCCAACAAATACATGAAAACTGACAACCGATTTTACATAATTCCTTCAAGTTTACAAACAAGTTTACTTTTAAGGTTTAAAACTGTTTATAAATTTATTTTTAAAAATTAAAATCTGTTTTTCTTTATTTAAAGCTGATCCTAGTTTGACCCCATGGAAATGTTTCAGATCAACAATACCAAGTTAGAATAAGAGGAAGTGCAGTTCTCCATCAGTCCACTGGAGCTGCAGCACAATAACTGTCCACTTGATGCTGAGAGAGACAGTGGAGCTGATCTCAGATCAGTTCCTGCTGCAGCTCTGACACTCATCTCCACTTCCTCTGATTCCTCCATCACTCTGCTCTCCACCTCCCAGGAACACCGTCCAGTCACAACATCTCTGCAGACCAGCTGCTGCTGCTGCTCCTCTCTGATCCTCCAGGAGGAACATCAGTCATTCCACCTCCACCTGCAGAGAGAAAGTGTAGAGACAGAGATGAAGGAGTGTCTCCTGATCCTGGTGTGTCAGTCAGTGATGCAGCACAGCAGCAGAAAGAGCAGCAGGAGCTTCAGTCCTGTTCAGAGCAGCAGCTTCCTGTCATCTTCACCTGTTGGAGCTTCTGCTGCTCTGATTGGCTGACTGTTGTCCTGAGGCCTGTCATCATTCTCCTTAGCTTCACTGAGAAGCTGCAGCTTCACAGGAAACTCTGCATCTTTGCTCTCAGGCTAACTTTAGGACCAAACATCTGGAAGCAGCTGGACTGACTCCAACCCTCTACTGACCTCAGAGTCTGCAGTTTGGAGTTTGGACTCTTCACCAGATCCTGGAGCTGCTCAACATCTGAGGACTGAAGGTTGTTGTATCTCAGGTCCAGTTCTGTCAGGTGGGACGGGTTGGACTTCAGAGCTGAGACCAGAGCAGCACAGCTGGTCTTTGACAAACTGCAGCTCCTCAACCTGAATCCAGAACAAAGAGTTGAGTTTAAAGACAAAGTTCCTGTTTTTCATCCTTCACTTCTTCTAAAGAGTTCAGAGCTGAAGAAGATCAGAAAGTTTAGAAAAAGTCCAAAGATGTGAAGCAACAGCAGCAGATCAGAAGAGTCCAGCAGAAGCAGAGAAGAAGAACATTCAGGAACATTCAGGACAACATGCAGCTGCTTCAGGAAAGAAGTCCAGATGAGTGAAACTCAAACATCAGCCTGTGGCTGCATCCAAACCAGTCTTTTTCAACCTTTTTTAAACCAAGGTACAATTTTTTTCCCCTGACAAAAAACCTGCAACACTCCACCAAAATAAAGATAAAAATGAAGAAACTCTATAGTCTGTATTGATCTACAGTCTGTACAATCTCACATGCATTGTTGTAATAATTAAGGCACAAAAATTGAAGTTGCAGCTGTGTTTCCTAAAAGTTGTGATACTTTTCAATATTTTTTTTCAACTAAATTAATTTAAACTTGCCCCAGTCATCTTCTTCCCTCCAGTTTAGTAAATGCAATTTAATGTAAACCTCACAAAAACCAAATAAAATGACCTTCTAAACGGTAGTTAATTTAAAAAAAAAAATTCTATGTTTGTGCCAGAGCAAATTTTTTTTCTTTTTTTTTGACTTGTCCTGTCGAACAGCTGAGCAGACAGATGAGAGCTGAGAGCCTTTTGGGTTGGACATAATTTACTGTTACAATAGGAGTTATGAATCTTTTGAAAACACTAGATGTATATTTAAATAAACCCCTTTTGTAGTTTAGGCTGAACTAAATTCATCTTACTCATATCTGTAACAGTCTTTTGTTGGACCAGACAGAAAAGAAAAGAATGACAGAAGAGAGAGGGATGCTGGGGGGGTAGGGGTGTAGGACGGTGATAAAAGAGGAGGGGGGATAGAACATGAAGCAGCATAAGGCAACAAGTTGCTTGATGTTAACAATCATTCCAGTCAGGTTTATATGTAATGTAAATCTAAAAGAGGGCGGGGCCTGTACACACACACACACACCCAAATGCCACAAACATACCTGTGGACCAAAAAAACTTGGTTCTCTGACTTTAATTCCTTTGTTCTCCAACAAAAAACTCAAAGAAAAAAAAACTTTTAGTCTCTGATTTCATCAAGTAGTTTTACAAACTGTTAGATGTTTACGTTAGTTGTGTTTCATAACACTTAACAGCAGAGCAGTAAGAGACACCGTCACATTAAGCCAATGCAACATGGGAGATGTAGTGAAAAGCAGTGGTGCTTTTGAAGGATAGACTCACATCTCTGAGCTTCATCATTTTATTCACTTCTTACATGTTCTGGCATTGGACTCTGCGGGAAGCTACTAGGGGTAGATCCATGATCCGTACGAATCACTAGCCACATTTCTGCACAGATGCGTGCCATGGATTGCCCCCATCCCCTCTCTTCCTCCCTCCACATGCTTCTTTTAAGTCAATTGTCTGTTTAAATTGAACGTGATGTGCACATCAATATCACGTCCTCTTCCTTTGTTTTAACACACTGTTCCAGATTTCATTCAGAATCTGGACATTTCTGTTCACTGTGGGTCAACACAGTGTTTTCATATTAATCTGAAAACAACTGAAACATGGAGTCTGACCTCAGAGTCTGCAGTCTGCAGTCTGGACTCTCCAGAAAACCACACAGATGAAAAACTTCTAAATCCTGCAGGTTCTTATTGTCGCTCAGGTCCAGTTCTCTCAGACTGGATGGGTTTTTCTTCAGAGCTGAGAACAGAACTTTACAGCTGATCTCTGACAAACTGCAGTCCTCCAACCTGAAATCAGAGAGAAAGGTTTGTTTAGGAGCAGTGACGGCTATATATAAGTGTGTCTGAAGGTCATACACACAACAAGGGTCTGAAGAATTAAACTTGTTCGGAGCCAGTCAGTCTGCGTACCTCTCGCAACGAGCAGACTTGAAATTGGTAGCTAACAAGGAACACAAGCGCACGCGATTTAATACAAAAATGAATCACTTGGAGGCAGAATTTTTTAAAAAGCAGTTTTCTGTCAGAGCAGAATATCCAGAAAGCAGAAGAGTTAAAGAAAAAACTGACACTTCAGCAGATGCTTTTCAGCCGTGCAGATTCACAAAGTGAAGCTGCTGTAAAAGAAAGTTTGATTGTGGCAGAGGAGATCGCCGCTTCAGCCAGACCATTTACTGAGGGAGAAGTTCTGAAAAGCTGCAGGATGGAGGTGTTTGACATCTGATGTCCAGACAAAAAGCAAATGCAGGCAAACAGAAGTCCGAGTAGAAACAGGACAAAGAAATTAAAAAAAATCTAGGCCGAATTGGAACCATCATGAAATAAACTGGTTGCACTGACAACTGATGGCTATGTGTGGTGAAAAATGTGGACTAGTGGGAAAGATGTGAGTAAAGATGCAGGAGGAGAACTGTACTGGAGAGTTAACAGCAGATCACTGCATCATCCACCATGGAGAACTATATGGTAAAGTCCTGAAGATGGACAATGGAATGAACTCTGGAACACAAACTGGAAACTTGATTTGAGCTAAAGGTTAGAATCACCGGAAGTTTTAGTCCTTTATGCAGGAGACAGATTCAGATTTCACTGACAATCCTGATCTAACACAGATGTTTTGTAGAGATGTGACGTTCAGGAACAAATGGAATCTTTTCAACGATGGGTATCAAGTGGCAATTGTCTGAAAGCCGTTTTTATGGCCAGCAGCAGTCACTGACTGCAAAGACAATATTGTTTTCGCAGTCGGAAAGATTTCTGCGCATTTGAACAAAAATATGACCACTGCCACATGAGCGAACAGTCACCAAAATTTGCACAGACCTAGGACCCGGCAAAAATCAATTTTCGGCAAAGTGAACAACACCCCATCCATGACGATGACATCACAGTGAGCGACAACGTAAATAAAATGAATGGGCCTAAAAACGCGTATGGAGTCGGAAAAAAAAAGTCAAAAATCAGAAACAAAACCAAAACACACATGTCGGGGACATCCCCAGGAAGTTTTAAATCATTATGGGACGGCCACACAACCTACGGTTTGGCGACCATTTTGTGACAGCTTCTTAAAATTTGCAATTTTCGTGTTTTTGGACAATATGGAAAAACTACACTTTTGTTTGTGATTTTCACGAAATTACACAAACATGCCGCCAGCTCCAGTCTACAAAAACCACAGAGGTTTCATTGACCTCTGACCTTGGGAAGAGGTCGCCATCTTAAATTTTAAAAAAGCACTTTTAATACCAGATACCAGATTTAGCAATCATCTCAAAACTTCTCGGGCATCAATGGCAAGCTATTGAGGAAAACAATGTTGCAATAAGAAGTTGTACATTTTGAATGGCATGCACGTGGCGAGCTTGCAAAAGTGGCATACTGTTATAACTCTGTTTTTCAATGGAATACTGGAATAAAATTTGACCTCTGCCACAAACTCAAAAAGTCACTAAAATTTGCAGACACTTAGGATAAATTTAAAATGAAGGTAAAGTCAATAACATCAAAACATAATGTAACAAGTAAACTATAAAAAATATTTTAAACAACAAACAGTATTTCAGGCATTAAGAACTAAATAAAGCCGCAAGCGGCGTTGTATGGCCCGCAGGTGCTACCCGCCTCTTCCCTCGCTGCCCACCTCACACCATAGCCACGCCATCCGCCCACCTTTAATCAAAGCTTGTCTAAGCTGCATCTGGTAATTATTGTAACAATGCAGGTTAAGCAAATGTTGCTAAAAATGCTGGCATTGCGATCAGCATCCTCAACTCTTTCAGAAAACCACATTACTTATAAAACTAATTATGCTAATTATGCTAGCTATGCTAATGTGGCTAAAAGTGTTAGCATTGCGATCAGCCTCATCAACTCTCTCAGAAAAACACATTACTTAAAATGATAATCATGCTGACTTTGCTACCTATGCTAATGTCGCTAAAAGTGCTAGCATAGTGGTCAGCATCATCAACTGACTCCGAAAAAAAACATTGTTTAAGATACTAATTATGCTAACTATGCTAGTTTTGCTAATATAGCTAAAAGTGCTAGCTTAGTGATCAGCCTCATGAACTGACTCAGAAAAACACATTGCTTCATCGGTGAGAGCTATAAATCATATGCTGATAAAAAAAAAAACCACTTTTTTCAAAATGTCGTCCTTTCTGTTTATTTTACCTCCATAGCAACAATTTTAAGTTTTGGTCGCCTCAGGATGAGGAAGAGATGGACGTCAGTTTCAGATGAAAGGGAAAGAGTCAACTTTTTGTTGTCCTTTGCAAGAGTGTTTTTTTGCTGACCACGCCCACATTCCTTATGTGTCCATTTCCAGTGTTTTTCATCATGTCCAGTTGCAGCCTTGGATGCACGCATTCAAATTTCACAGTATTCCATTGAAAAACATAAGAGTTATAACAGTGCGCCACTTTTGCTAGCTCGCCACGCGCACGCCGTTCAAAATCTACAAATTCTAATTTCAACATGTAGTCCACAGTGCCCTGCTATGGATGCCTGAGGAGTTACGAGACAATCGCCAAAAATCCCAAGGACAAGTTTTCATTTGTATGTGGCCAAAAGGGGCTTTTTAAAAAAAAAAAAATGCAAGATGGCTGCCTTTTCCCAAGGTCAACGACACTTCTGTGGTGTTTGTAGACTGGAGCCGGCAGCAAGTGTGTGCAATTGCGTGAAAACGCTCAAACCAAAAGGTTGTTTCCCAAATCGTGGAAGAAAACAAAAACCGCCAATTCTCAGAGTTCACCACAAAATGGCCCCCAAGCCGTAGGTCATGTCGCCGTCCCATAATTGTTTCAAAACTTCTTTGGGATATTCTCAAAATGTGTGTTTTGGTTTCATAACTGTACATTGAAGTAATTTTTTTTGGCCCCATACGCGATTTTTGGCCCATTCATTTTTTGGACGGGATCGCTTGACGTGATGTCAACATCTTCGAGGGGGGGTGACGTTGAGTTTGTGGAAAATTCTTTTTCAATTTATCCTAGGTGTGTGCACATTTTGGTGACTTTTCAAGTATGTGCAAGCATTTTCGCTTAAAAGGCTCCAAAATGGTTCCAACTGCGAAAACAATATGGTCGTTGCAGTCAGTGACTGTTGCTGCAGGCCATAATAAAACAATTTTAGTTGCTGGTTTGGTTGCAGGTTAAACTTTAATGTCAGTGTTTTCGCTTAAAAGGCTCCAAAATGGTTCCAACTGCGAAAACAATATGGTCGTTGCAGTCAGTGACTGTTGCTGCAGGCCATAATAAAACAATTTTAGTTGCTGGTTTGGTTGCAGGTTAAACTTTAATGTCAGTGTTAGCATACGGCCTGTACAAAAGTTATGGAAACATTTCTCCTAAAGGCAGTTCTAATGTTATTAATAGAACTTAAATAATACAGCCACAATAATATATTTCCTTAAATTACAGTATATTTGTGGGTGTAGATGACTACTCTGTTCCTATACTTGTAAAATCTCCTGTCCTTTAGGATTTCAGGTATTTATCAATTTCATCACACCTGATTTAATGGGTTACTACAGCTTGTGAAAATAATTACAGATTTATTCAGCAAAGGGTCTGTAGACGCAGGAAATATTCAATCCTTAATGACAGGAGCCCCTTGGGACTAGAATATAAATGTCCTTAAATTGCTAAAGTTAAACTGTTATTTTGTGACAGAAAATAATGTTTGATTTCTTCAGGATCAACAAGTAGAAACAAGGAGATAAATAAAAGGGCAAATTGAAAAGATCACAAAAGATGGCAGATTTCTTCATTAAGAAGTAAAGAATAGCAGGGAGATACAAACTATTTACAGCTACACTGGCCAAAAAACAGCTTTGTGTTTTAGAAAAAGCAAACAATGTTAATTACAAATATTGTCAAATATGAAATTTTAGTTTAAAAACTGAAATATTTCCTGATAGATCCTAATTATGTCCATTAGAAACGTCACTGCCTCACACTTTTTCAATTCTTACACATACACACACCCACACACACACACACACACACACACACACACCTTGATCTGGAGAATAAACCCACACCTTGATCTGGAGAACTCACTGTGGACAGTTACAGTGGCATGAGAAAGTTTGGGCACCCCTGATCATTTTCACGAATTTTCTTCATAAATCATTTGTTGTTTGGATCATCACTTTCAGTTAAGTATATTATATAGAGTTGAAGGTCGCATGGATTCCAGTAAGTATCAGCAGATTCTTACAAACAATGTTCAATGTCCGGACAGCCACTCCTATGTTGCTCATTCTGAACTTGCTGAGATAATCATGAACATCATTACTAACAATAATCCAGTGAAACTTTTGTGTAATCTTTTAATAATGTGGCATTTTGGGTGGTTTCCATGTTACACTCTGACTATGAATGAGGAGGCCTGAATGAGACTATAATGACAATATCTCTAATTTTATACAGTAAATCTTCTTCAAACTTGCTGTTATATTAGTGAACATCATTAACAATAATAATCCATTGAAAGTTTATATAATCTTAGACAGAAGCCACTTTAGACTGAATTGACATGACTGGACCAGATGTGGCATTTTACGTGGAGAATCTTTATTTCTGTTTCATTCCATTCCACGCTATGCTCAACAACACACAAAACACTCTTGTTAGTGTTAAAACTCACTTTTAGAATCTGTCTGATTGCATATATTTCAAACAAACACATTATTCTTGGTAGGTCATTATAGAATGGTCAGACGGGCAATATAAATGAATAAATCTGAACATCAAATGACAATATACACTCAAAAAAATGATTCAAGCCCCTCTTTCATGTAACACAATAAAATTCTATTTGTTTCATTTAAAAATATTTATTTTAAAAGAATGTATCTACATTTAATTGACCTAACACAAAATGTATTCATAGTTTCCCCTATAACTCCAGTAATCCAAAATAATTGAGTTCAAGTAAGGGGCATGCTGTTGAATGCTGTTTTCCTGTTTCGCTTTATTTATTTTTTTGCTGTCTTACGGCTACAATTTTTCACCTATTTTAACCATTCAACTATTAAAATGTTCAACTCTTTCGTTTAATGCCTGCTATGACTTCTGGTCCTTAGAATCCTTCGACTTTTCGAAGAGAGAAAACTTTCGTTCGTTTTTTCCACGTAAAAAACGAACTGTGGCATGACATTGTTTCAACTCGGCTTCTCCCAATAAGACGATACACGAGCCTCATTCGAGGAAATAATGAATCTATATATTTATAGCGGCGGCACTACAGAGGCACAGAAGTGTTAGCTCAGTGGGTTAGTAAGTGCGTTCACCATACAGAGGTTCTGAGTTCGAGACTGGTCTTGGACAGCTTTTACGTTTTTTTGCTTTACCTTTCTTGATAAATTTGAGTTCGACTAACTCAATTATATTTCATTACATGGAAGAATTGTCTTTGAGGTGGGGTTACTCATATTTATTGGATGGAAATCCTGCCCACAATTAAATTGAGTTCATCCAATGAGTTATTTTTTTGAGTGTAGAGCTGCAATATCTCTCATTGATTTCTGAGCACAGTACATGTTATTTGATAGTGAGTAACTGTGACATGGGTGATATTAGCGCTTTATACTGTCTTTTCAGCTCGCTAGCGGTGTGCACCGTAAACTATGATGTAAACGCGCATGCAAAGTCAGTGACGGCTAGCGAGACCACACTTCCGCAGATGTCGGCTCACTTGACCGCGGTCCGCCGCGCGCAACATTTACCATAACCTTAAGGCCCGTACACACCGGGACGAATATTCGCCAGGCGTTATACACCAGCGTTTTTGGCCACGGTTTTTGTGTTCACACCCAGGTGATTTTCGCTGACGATGAGCCAAGCCAACATGCAATTTCATTCCCTGATATTAGATGGCGCTTAATGTAAACAGAAATACTCCTATACACAAGGTGGCGCTGCGCAACTTTACGCTTCTTAAAGTCGCTTTTCACTCAGAAAAAGAGAGCAAGTATTTACGCGATTGTCAGAATCAAACAAAGAAAACATGAATATTTCAAGCACCAGTAGCTCCAACTGGTGCTTGGTTCGGGGATATTTTAGAATGTCCGTCATTATTTCTTTGAGGCAGTGTAGACGCTACTTGGCGTCTATCTTCTTCGCTGGTATGTGTGCTCAGTTTTGTGTTTGAGCGCCCCCAAGTTGTGTTTTACTGTAACTTCAGAAGCTCCAGACACGTGTGCAAAAGCGCTATTCTCATTGGTCGAATAGATTTCGACGCGTTGGGGATGGGGGGGGGGCTTAAGTCATTGCTATGTAGTGATGTCATCAATAAGTCATCTTTGTCATCATATTGATCTGAACACAACTGAAACATGGAGTCTGACCTCAGAGTCTGAAGTCTGCAGTCTGGACTCTCCAGAAAACCACACAGATGAGGAACTCCTGAATCCTGCAGGTTCTGGTTCCAGCTCAGGTCCAGTTCTGTCAGATTGGATGGGTTTTTCTTCAGAGCTGAGACCAGAGCTTTATAGCTGGTCTCTGACAAACTGCAGTTCTCCAACCTGAAATCAGACAGAAAAGTTTGTTTAGGAGCAGTGAAGAAAACAAAGCTGCTGATTCATGAAAACTTGTGAAATGAGAAATGTAAGAATTTTCCAACATCAAAGCTTAATTACACTTAACACTATTAGGTACCTTTAGCACAGAAGATCATTTTATGTGGTAAAGAGACATACACAATGATTCCATGTTTAAAAAGAATCAGGAATACCAGTTTGGCCCTGAAGAACTCATGACCAGAACTGCTGCTGAACTAGTTCAGATAGTTAACGGCACATTTGATGGGAGAGAAATGACAGAGCCATGCAATATTTGAGTTTGTCTGAAGGTCACACACACAACAAGGCTCCCAAGGTCAACAAATTGTTCTGGCTTGAATCAACAATTAGAGAGCAGATTTCCACAGCTGTGACAGAATCAATGTTTCCACTGGAACTGCTGATGTTTCACTTGTTCCATGGAAAGATTCTGCAGACACTAAACACTTTCAAATCAGAGGAGCAAAAACCACATTTAGAACCTTGTTGAAATGTTGGATTTCATGTTGGAGTTTTAGAAATAAACTATTCGAAGTGTAGAAAGGTCCAGGTCAGCGTGAAGTTTCTCAGCAGAAAATCAAAGATGTTCACCACAATCAAAGAATGAAGCAGAGCTAAACTTTCCTTTCTTTCTTCATCATGACTGGAAACAGCAGGTTGTACAGAAAAACAGCGAAAACATCTTTAGTTCTTCTTTGAAAGCATTTCCTGACATCTTAGAACTGAAGAGGGACTTTAAAAACATCAAAATGTCTGAATGTGGCCCTGTAGAGGAGCTGCTGATGGTTCTGCTGTAAGTCTAGGGGTTTCATTTGGTTCTGCTGCTCCTAAAGTACATTTTCTGATCCCAGAAATCCTTTAGGACATTTGTGTCAAACTCAAGGGTTTAGAGCCACATCCAACCTGGTTTATCATTATATATGTCCTTAGGACCGGTGGAAAAATCATTTTCAATTTTATCCATTAATTAGAATTTGTTGTATTAAAAGATAATTGGGAAACTATGGATTTTATTTTCCCAGCTCTCTGCTTTCTTGGACCTCTGTTGTTCTGAGTAAAGTTACCCCCCCCCCCCCCATCTCTGTCAAAGAACAGACATAAAATCAGCAGCTAGCAGAGAGGAATTTGTTCTGTAAGGAAAACAAGAACAATCAATAAAAGAAGCTTTTCAGGCTGTTATGATTGAATACAAATATGGATCATCTGGACAGCATGACCCACATGAGACCCTAGGGGGCCTTGAGCACCTGTCCGTTTGGCCTCACATTAAAAAGTGCCCGTTCTTTTTTTATTTGAAGGGTTTATTTGAACCCCGATTTAAACACCCGATATACGCGAGAACCTCTGTGAAAAAAAGGGAAAGAAGGAGCCTCAAAGTTGCAGCAAGTGCTGTCAGCAGGAGAATGCTTTAAGGTGGGAATGGGGGGGTGTAAGCCATCATTATGTAGTGATGTCATAAGTCAATCAACTGTACTCATCATATTGTTCTGAACACAACTGAAACATGGAGTCTGACCTCAGAGTCTGCAGTCTGCAGTCTGGACTCTCCAGAAAACCACACAGATGAACAACTCCTGAATCCTGCAGGTTCTGGTTCCTGCTCAGGTCCAGTTCTGTCAGATTAGACGTTTTATTCTTCAGAGCTGAGACCAGAACTTCACAGCTGGTCTCTGACAAACTGCAGTTCTCCAACCTGCAATCAGACAGAAAAGTGTGTTCAGGAGCAGTGATGCAGCTGGAGGTCCAGGAACTTGGTCCATTCAGGACCCGTCCTGATGACAGACTGACAGATGACATTTACAAGTGAAATGTTGGGATGAAAATTGTCACGACCTGTAAAAGACATTTTTTGGGTAGAAAAAAATAACTTGCATGGGAAATTTTTTAATCACATTTTAATGGATCCAGTGTCATGAAATCCAGCACAAAATCAAGGGAACATAGAAAGTTTAAACCAACTGCAGATATTTTATAGAGGATGACGATCCAATGAAAACAAAGTTGCTGATTCATGAAAACTTGTAAAATGAGAAATTTAAGATTTTTTCGCATCAAAGCTATATTAGAAGAAACCTGTTAGGAAACCTTAGCACGGAAATTCTCCTCTGTGGTAAAGAGAAATACACAATGAGTCCAGATTGAAAAAAAAAATCATGACCAGAACTGCTGCTAAACTAGTTCAGATAGTTAACGGCACATTTGATGGGAGAGAAATGACAGAGCCATGCAATATTTGAGTTTGTCTGAAGGTCACACACACAACAAGGCTCCCAAGGTCAACAAATTGTTCTGGCTTGAATCAACAATTAGAGAGCAGATTTCCACAGCTGTGACAGAATCAATGTTTCCACTGGAACTGCTGATGTTTCACTTGTTCCATGGAAAGATTCTGCAGACACTAAACACTCTGGTTCCTTTCAAATCAGAGGAGCAAAAACCACATTTAGAACCTTGTTGAAATGTTGGATTTCATGTTGGAGTTTTAGAAATAAACTATTCGAAGTGTAGAAAGGTCCAGGTCAGCGTGAAGTTTCTCAGCAAAAAATCAAAGATGTTCACCCCAATCAAAGAATGAAGCAGAGCTAAACTTTTCTTTCTTTCTTCATCATGACTGGAAACAGCAGGATGTCCAGAAAAACAGCTAAAAACATCTTTAGTTCTTCTTTGAAAGCATTTCCTGACATCTTAGAACTGAAGAGGGACTTTCAAAACATCAAAATGTCTGAATGTGGCCCTGTAGAGGAGCTGCTGATGGTTCTGCTGTAAGTCTAGGGGTTTCATCTGGTTCTGCTGCTCCTAAAGTTCCTTTTCTGATCCCAGAAATCCTTCAGGACATTTGTGTCAAACTCAAGGGTTTAGAGCCACATCCAACCTGGTTTATTATTATATCTGTCCTTAGGACCGGTTGAAACATCATTTTCAATTTTATCCATTAATTAGAATTTGTTGTATTAAAAGATAATTCTTGGGAAACAATGGATTTATTTTCCCAGCTCTCTGCTTTCTTTTCTTCTTGTTTACATGTCTGTTCTCTGTCAAAGAACAGATTTAAAATCAGCAGCTAGTAAAGAGGAACTTGTTCTGTGATGAACACATTCATTCATTTCATTCATTCATTTTCAAAACCGTTTTTTCCCTTTCGGGGTCACGGGGCTGCCGGAACCTATCCCTGGTCACTTGTGGGTGAAGGCAGGGGATGCCCTGGACAGGTCGCCAGTCTGTCGCTGGGTAAAATATCCACAATCACGCGTTTTATCTCTCACTGTCATACCTATGGACAATTTAGAGTTGCCAATTAACCTATGAAGCATGTTTTTGGACAGTGGGAGGAAGCCGGAGATCCTGGAGAGAACCCACACATGCACGGGGAGAACATGCAAACTCCACACAGAAAGGTCCCCCAACCGGGACTTGAACCAGGGGCCTTCTTGCTGTGAGGCAAGAGCTCTAACCACTGCTCCACCGTGATGAACACAAGAACAAGCAATACAAAAAGCTTTTAAGGCTGTTATGATTGAATGCAAAGATGGATCATCTGGACACAGCATGCATACATGACACCCTAGGGGGGCCTTGAGCACCTCTCCTCTTTACCTCACATTAAAAAGTGCCAGTTCTGTTTTTATTTCAATGGTTTGAATGAACACAACAGAAACATGGAGTCTGACCTCAGAGTCTGCAGTCTGCAGTCTGGATTCTCCAGAAAACCACACAGATGGAGAAGTCCTGATTCCTGTAGGTTCTGGTTCCTGCTCAGGTCCAGTTCTGTCAGATTAGACGGTTTTTTCTTCAGAGCTGAGACCAGAGCTTCATAGCTGATCTCTGACAAACTGCAGTTCTCCAACCTACAATCAGACAGAAAAGTGTGTTCAGGAGCAGTGATGCAGCTGGAGGTCCAGGAACTTGGGACATTAAGTCAGGTGGGACCCACCCTGATGACAGACTGACATGAAAATTTCAGGTGAAATGTAGGGCTGAACAATTGTGACGACCTGTAAATGAAAATGGATTAGGCAGGGGCGCTGTTTAGCCATTTCTTTTGGATTTCGACCCAGGAACATGAACAAAGTGCCTTACAGTCACAGTCCCATCCGCTGCCAAACACTCTTGCCCAAAGACACTTCGACCAAACCAACATGCTGTTACAACAGAAACAGTTTATTCTCATTTGACAAAGCAAACTTGCAATCTTCTGATCAGGGGTCGACTGCTCTATCACAGCCTCATATAGGAACTTCTGGGTTGAGAGTGGTGTCACTCACAAACCGCATTAGAACCCAAAACTTCACCCATATTCTCAGGATTTGAACCCAAGCAACTCCTAGGAAAAACAAAAGACCTGCGTTTTTCCAAAACGAAAGCAGACTGTGTTTGTAGCTTAACAAGGGCAGCCTACCACATTGTGCTGGACATAAACATTGGTTCATTACAAAAGATTTGTTCATCCATGGATTTTTCACATGTTTTAAACAAGAATCAACCGTTTTTGTTGTAACAGCGTGTTGGATTTTGATGACAACAAAAATATTTCTTTATTGTTCACAACAAAGAAAGGTGAATTGATATTTTCCAAATATGATCGTATCAAGAAAGCAGCAGCAACAGCCAAGAGCAGGAAGCAGGAAGTGCACCCACTGACCTGGAGCTTATATCCACATTGACCCTTTCACAATAAGGGCAGGGCCAGGTGTTCCCACTTAGTCTGATGGCTAGGGGTTACATAAGCTTTAAAAGAGGTGCACTGAAAGTGGATCGATGTCACCGTGTGCCAGCTGGTGGGAAAACTACGATGGCAGAGAGGTGCAGGACACGCTTACATTTAAGATACAACAACAACAACAACAATTCCCAGTACAAATGAACAAATACTGAAACACATCAGCAAATCATGAAACAAGTCCTGAAACACAAAAGCAAATCCAGATGCAAACTACCAAATACAGCATCACAAAAAAAAACCCCCGTTAAAATGACCAAATTCAGAAACACAACAATGAAAGCGGAGACACGGCGTCTAACAGAAAGGGGCTTAAAATTTAAATTTATTTATTACTGTTTTCTTTATGTGGACATTACAAATACATTATATAAGGGTATTTCTTTTCCGTCAGCAGCTGCTCGATTTTATTTTTTGTCCATTTTCTGCTGTCGTTTTATGCGGGCCGGCTGCCTAAAGGAAAGGGAATACCCTACATACCAGAGGTGTTGCAAAAACTTACTCTTGCTGAACACTGTTGTAATTTTTATTGTAGTAATACAATTGAAAAAAAAACGATTTTGGACCGTCTTATGCATTTATAATGTCAACATTAAAAATAACAGTGATAAATAAATGTAAATTTATTTACATATTTAGATTCTGGACGTTCCCTTTCCATCAAAAGCTGTGTTTCTGCTTTCGTTGTTGTGTTTCTGGATTTGTTCATTTTTACCCAGATTGTTTTTGGAATTCTGTATTTTGTCATCTGCACCCGGATTTCCTTTTGTGTTTCAGCACTCTGTCATTTGTTCCATGATTTGCTGTTGTGTTTCAGTATTTGCTCATTTGTATTGGGATTTGTTGTTGTTGTATCTTAAACACAAATGTGTCTTGCACCTTTTGGCCACCGTAGAAAACCTCTGGAAAAAGACCACAAGTATTTCTGGTGAAACTTCACAACTTCAAAGACAAAGTTTGGATCATGCAAGCAGCAAGGAAGAAGCAGGCTTTAGAATTTGGCGATGCCTCCATCATGATATTTGATGATGACCCCCCCCCCCCCCCCCCCCCCCCCCAGCTGCACAAGTATGGTGGCTGTCTGGGTAGGACAGGATAGGATATATATATATATATATATATATATATATATATATATATATAAACGCCCCTCTCACCCTCCGCGGGTGGTTTCTCCTCCAAGCTCGGGTCCTCTACCAGAGGCCTGGGAGCTTGAGGGTCCTGCGCAGTATCTTAGCTGTTCCTAGCACTGAGCTTTTCTGGACAGAGGTCTGAGATCTTTCCAGGTATCTGTTGTAGCCACTCCTCAAGCTTGGGGGTTACTGCCCCGAGTGCTCCAATTACCACAGGCACCACTGTCACCTTTACTTTCCAGGCTTTCTCCAGTTCTTCTCTGAGTCCCTGGTATTTCTCCAGTTTCTCATGTTCCTTCTTCCTGATGTTCCCATCGCTTGGCACTGCCACATCCACCACAACGGCTTTCCTCTGTTCTTTATCCACCACTACGATGTCTGGTTGGTTCGCCATTACCATCCTATCAGTCTGGATCTGGAAGTCCCACAGGATCTTTGCCTTCTCATTCTCTACCACCTTCGGAGGGTGTTTCCCATTTTGACCTTGGGGTTTCCAGTCCATATTCTGCACACATGTTCCTGTATATTATTCCAGCCACTTGATTGTGGCGCTCCATGTATGCTTTATCTGCCAGCATCTTACACCCTGCAGTTATGTGCTGGATTGTTTCAGGCGCCTCTTTGCACAGCCTACACCTTGGGTCTTGTCTGGTGTGGTAGATCTGAGCCTCTATTGCTCTGGTGCTCAGGGCTTGTTCCTGAGCTGCCAGGATGAGCGCTTCAGTGCTGTCTTGTAGGCCAGCCCTTTCTAGCCATTGGTAGGACTTCTTTATATCAGCCACTTCAGTTATGGTCCAGTGGTACATCCCATGGAGGGGTTTGTCCTCCCATGAGGATCTGTCCTCCAGCACTGTATCCTCTGCTCTCCATTGCCTGAGACATTCACTGAGCACACTGTCAGTTGGGGCCTTGAGCTTGATGTACTCATGCATCTTGGATGTTTCATCCTGGATAGTGGCTTCTACGCTCACTAGTCCTCGGCCTCCTTCTTTGCAGCTAGCATATAGTCTCAGAGTGCTGGATTTGGGATGGAACCCTCCATGCATGGTAAGGAGCTTTCGTGTTTTAACATCCATGGTCTGTATCTCTTCCTTTGGCCATCTTATTATTCCTGCAGGGTATCTGATAACTGGCAGTGCATAGCTGTTTATTGCCCGGGTCTTGTTCTTGCCATTGAGCTGGCTTCTCAGGACTTGCCTTACCCGTTGGAGGTACTTGGCTGTTGCAGCTTTCCTTGTTGCCTGCTCCAGGTTGCCATTTGCCTGGGGAATTCCAAGGTACTTGTAACTGTCCTCAATGTCTGCTATTGTTCCTTCTGGGAGTGAGACCCCCCCTGTGTGGACTACCTTGCCTCTCTTTGTCACCATCCGGCTGCATTTCTCGAGCCTGAATGACATCCCAATGTCAGTACTGTAGATCCTGGTGGTGTGGATCAGGGAGTCAATGTCACGCTCGCTCTTAGCATATAGCTTGATGTCATCCATGTAGAGGAGGTGACTGATGTTGGCCCCATTTCTGAGTCGGTATCCATAGCCAGTCATGTTGATTATTTGGCTGAGGGGGATCAGACCTGTGCAGAACAGCAGTGGGGACAGAGCATCACCTTGGTATATCCCACATTTGATGGGCACTTGTGCAAGTGGTTTCCCATTGGCTTCAAGGGTGGTTTTCCACAGCTTCATTGAGTTTCTTATGAAGGCTCTTAGAGTCCTGTTGATGTTGTACAGCTCCAAGCATTCAGTGATCCATGTGTGTGGCATTGAGTCATAGGCCTTCTTGTAATCAATCCAGGCTGTGCACAGGTTGGTGTGTCGTGACCTGCAGTCTTGGGCGACTGTTCTGTCGACCAGGAGTTGGTGTTTGGCTCCTCTGGAGTCTCTACCAATGCCCTTCTGTGTGTTGCTCATGAATTGATCCATGTGCCTATTTATCTTGGTTGCAATGATGCCAGACATGAGCTTCCATGTTGTGGAGAGACAGGTTATTGGCCGGTAGTTGGATGGGACTGCACCCTTTGAGGGATCCTTCTGGGTCAGGATCGTTCGCCCTTCCGTTAGCCATTCGGGGTGAGTCCCATCTCTTAGCAGCTGGTTCATTTGTGCTGCCAGGCGCTCGTGGAGTGCGGTAAGCTTCTTTAGCCAGTAGGCATGTATCATGTCAGTGCCCGGTGCTGTCCAGTTCTTCATACCTGAGACTCTTTCTTGGATGTCTGCCACTGTGATGGTTACTGGATTCTGTTCAGGGAGGTTGCTATGTTCTTTTCTCAGAGAGACCAGCCACTGGGCATTGCTGTTATGTGCTGTCTCTTTCTCCCATATACTTTTCCAGTACTGTTCAGTTTCCGGCCTTGGTGGGTCTGCTCGGCTGTTTTGACCCTGCCACTGAGCGTACACTTTTGAAGGTTGAGTTGTGAAGAGCCTGTTTATTCATCTGGCTTCATTGTCTCTTGTGTACCTCTTTAGGCGGCTGCTCAAGGCTAAGAGCCTTTGTTTGGCAGTTTCGAGTGCTTCAGGTATGGGCATCTGGCTGTATCTCTTAGGTACTTGCTTTCTCATTGTACCTCTTTGAGCCTCTGTCAGCCTACTCACATCCTTCCGAGTTGCCTTGATTTTGGCCTCTAACCGTTGCTTCCAAAGTGGGTACTGTTTTCTTCCATGGTTGCTTTTATAGCCAAGCATCTCAAGGATCACTGCTGCTGAAGTGTAAACCAGTTCATTGGTTTCTGTGATGGTTGTGGTAGGAATTACCCTCAATGCATTCACAGTTTCCAGTAGACTTTCAGGCGGTACATCACTTAACCGTTTTAGCTGGTGTCGGGGTTGCCTAGTGTTCCTTGTAGACATGATCTTGTCTTTCAGGTCAGTTGCTGCCTCGCTCAGCGGTGGTTCAGTGGTTGTTGGAGAGTGTGGTATAACCTCCTCTCTGACCTGTTGTTCTGGCTCTCCAGTGGCATTGTATTGTATCGCTTCCATCTCAAGTTGTGATAGGAGTTGCCGTTTGTGGATGTTAGAGCACTGGGCTGCCAGTTGTTTGGCAGTTAGCCTTGATTGTGGGTTTCGAAGCATCCATTTATTCCACATTCTCTGCACGTAACCCCTCTGGGTGGGATTACTCGAGTAGTAGCATTCTAACAGAACCTTGTTCTCACATCTAGTCCATTTCCGTCTTGTTCCAGTAGCCCACTTTCCATCAGGGTGCTCTGGTCCCTCAGCACCTGACGCAGACCTTGTTTGGCCGGGCGACGTCTGAGCTGGCATGACATGTGGTTCATTGTCCCTCATGTTGTGAGGTAGGCATTAGCATTAAGGTTCTTGCCCAAGGACCGTCGTGATGTTAATTGCCCATCATTGTTATGGTAATTGACCCATTTCCATTGCCATTAATTGTTCATTCGAACCCGGGTTTCCTGCATGACAGTCCTGCACCTTACCAACCGAGCTATGTATATATGTATACATATATGTATATATATATGTATATATATGTATACATATATGTATATATATGTAAATTTATATATGTGTATATGTATATAGATATATATATAGATATACATACATACATACGTACATACACATATATACATACATACATACACATATATACATACATAGGGGTGTGCCAAAATATCGATATGGTGATATATCGCGATATTTAGTCCCGCGATCGATTATCGATACGTCTTCATCAAGTATCGACCTTTTGTTTACGTTTAAAAACCCTGTAAAACGTTATATTGACCATCCTTTGGTAAGACAATTCCTCGGAGGGTCGATAGGGGGCGCTCGTTGCGAGATTGGCTGTTGCGGGCGGACGAAGAAGAACACACATTCAAACAAAGATGGCGGAGCGGGAAAACAATGAGAAGCGACGGCAGTAAGTTAAAAGACGCGCCGGCAGCATTGAAGCTGCATTACCCAGAGTTGTGTGAGAAAGCTGTGGCTGCTGCTGCCTGAAGCCGACACAGCCCGACGCGGATACCTTTTTCCAGACGAAGCTACCGCCGTCTTCTGAGAGACAGAGCAGCGGCAATAACGGAAAACGGTCCCTGCAGCGCGGTGGAGAACGAGGGATTTGGGTTTTTATTGAATGCAGTAGAGTTTTAACATTCTCTCTCAGAAATACTGAAAAAGGATCCCTGTACTGTACGTCCAGATCAGAGCTACGGCTGAGATGGAAACGGAAGAAAGAGAGGCACCCCTCTTCTCCTCTAAGCAGTGGTAGATGAGCGGCGTCTTGATGCTAAAAAGCCTGTGGTTCTCCAGAAAAACATGAACATAAACATACATCACATGCAGCTTTACCCAAACGTGTTGTTCACAAAGACGTTAACTTTTAGATGCACTTTAAGTTCTTTATGTATTTTATCCCTGGTAATTTATTTTGAAAGCAGTTTACGTCTTAAATAACTTAAAGGAAGGTTCCTTGATACTTGATTTTTATTTTTCTGTGAGAATTATATTTTTGTTTACACCACATTTGCACTAAATGGTGTCATTTATTTTTTAACAAAGACACTATAATTTGTTCACAGAATAAATATCTGATTTACAGCTATTTTCTTAAATTAAGCAATGGCTATGGTTTTGTTTTTCTGAAGTTAAAACCAATGTGTCTGGCAGCTACTTGACTCATTCATTTTTGATCCTTTTTACAGCAATTTTGTACTAAATAATGACACTGCTGTTCATGTTCACTATTGTTTAAACTGAAGTTTACAGATATTTCCAAATGAAAATTGTCATTGTTTGTCAAAGACAGAGTATCACTGATTTCAGCAACGTCACACAAAAGTCTGTTATTCATTACACCAAATAGGACACAAGTTGTTTATTATCATGGTGTTTAAAAAATAAAAAATAAATAGGGAAATATTTTCCAAAAAGCTGTTTTTAAAGTTCTTCTTTCTTAAAGTTTGAGATATCGTGAGTTGTTAGAGACGAGATATATCGATTATCGCATTATCGCCATATCGTGATAGTATCGTTATCGTGAGCAGTGTGTTGCGCATCGTATCATATCATGAGGTACCCAGTGATTCCCAGCCCTATACATACATACACATACACACATATATACATACATACATACACACACACACATATATACATACATACACATATATACATACATACATACATACACACACACACACACACACACACATATATATGTACATATACATACATATACATACATGTACATATACATACATATATATATTATAGTGGATGTGCCATCGCCTTAGCCCGACATGCTGCGTTGAGCCACCTGGAGGAGCAGCAGCGCTATGTTCGGATGCTCTTTGTGGACTACAGCTCTGCCTTTAATACAATCATCCCGGACATTCTGATCAGGAAACTGGACGCTATAGGCCTGCCCCCCCCACCTCTCTCCCACACGCACACTGAGCACTGGCTCCCCACAGGGCTGTGTGCTGAGCCCCCTCCTGTACTCCCTCTACACCCACGACAGCAGTCCGCAGCACGACAGCAACCTCATCGTGAAGTTTGCTGATGACACCACAGTCGTCGGACTCATCTCAAAGGGAGATGAGGCAGCCTACAGGGAGGGGGTTCTGAAGCTGGCAGCTTGGTGCTCAGACAACAACTTAGCTCTGAACACCAAGAAAACCAAGGAAATCATTGTGGACTTCAGGATGCACAGCCCGACCCAGCTCCCTTCTACATTTCATTTTTTCATTTCATTTCATTTATTTATTTGTTCCTTTCATGAAAATTGATGTTCAAATGTTTACATGTTTCTCTACATCAACGGAGAGCTTGCGGAGAGGGTCCACACCTTCCAGTTTCTGGGAGTTGTATTTTCCAACAACATCTACTGGACAGAAAACATCACAGATGTCATCAAGAAGGCCCAGCAGAGACTCCACTTTCTGCGGGTCCTCAGAAATTACAATCTGGACCCCAGCCTGCTGACAACCTGCTACCGTACGACCAATGAAAGCCTTCTGATGTATTGTATTACAGTGTGGTACGGCAGCTGCACCATAGCACTGAATAGTCAGCAGCTTTTTTCATTTCATTGTATGATGCAAATTGTACATGTGCACAGTGGCAATAAAGGCATTATATTCTATTCTATTCTAGTTCTAGACCCAGCTGGGGTTTTGAATTTAACTGTTGTTTTTATTCTACCTACTGCTGTTTCTTTTTCAGTGACGTCTATCTGATACTTTCTCCTGAATCAGAGAAAACCAGACAGAACTTCTTGTAGAGAACCAACATTTAAATGAAACTGACCTAAGAGTCTCCAGTTTACAGTCTGGACTCTCCAGTCCAGCTGACAGTAGCTTCACTTCTGAATCCTGCAGGTTGTTTTTACTCAGGTCCAGATGTCTGAGTCTGGAGGATCGAGAGCTGAGAACGGAGGACAGAGCTGCACAGCTTCTCTCTGACAGCTTACAGTCTTTCAGTCTGAAGAAAACAAAGACAGACAGCAGTTATTGAATCTTTCATGTTTCCACTCAGATTCATTTGTTGACTGAAGGTGATTTTCCTGAGAGTTCTTACAGAGCTTTGTTGGAGGCTTTGATCACTGGCAGCAGCCTCAGAAGAGCCTCCTCTGAACCAGAGTATTTATTCAGGTCAAACTCCTCCAGATCTTCTTCTGATGACAGTAAGATGAAGACCAGAGCAGACCACTGAGCAGGAGACAGTTTATCTGTGGAGAGACGTCCTGACCTCAGGAACTGTTGGATCTCCTCCACTAGAGAAGCATCATTCAGTTCATTCAGACAGTGGAACAGGTTGATGCTTTTCTCTGCAGGCAGATCCTCACTGATCTTCTCCTTGATGAATTGGACTGTTTCCTGATTGGTCTGTGAGCTACTTTCTGCCTGAGTCAGCAGACCTCGTAGGAGACTCTGATTGGTCTGCAGTGAAAGACCCAGGAGGAAGCGGAGGAACAAGTCCAGATGTCCGTTTGGACTTTGTAAGGCCTTCTCCACAGCACTCTGGTACAACTGGACTGGACTGCTTTGAAAAAGAAAATAAAACCAAGACTGTTTCTGTTGTTCTTCCTCCATGAGGTTGAGTCCAGAGGTGATGAAGGTCAGGTGGACATGAAGAGCAGCCAAAAACTCCTGAACACTCAGATGGATGAAGCAGAAGACCTTGTCCTGGTACAGACCTCTCTCCTCTCTAAAGATCTGTGTGAACACTCCTGAGTACACTGAGGCTGCTCTGATATCGATGCCACACTCTGTCAGGTCGGATTCATAGAAGATCAAGTTTCCTTTCTGCAGCTGCTCAAAAGCCAGTTTTCCCAGAGACTCCATCATCTTCCTGCTCTCTGGACTCCAGTGAGGATCTGTCTCAGCTCCTCCATCATACTTGACCTTCTTGACTTTGGCCTGAACCACCAGGAAGTGGATGTACATCTCAGTCAGGCTCTTGGGCAGCTCTCCTCTTCCTCTGCTCTTCAGCAGATCCTCCAGAACTGTAGCAGTGATCCAGCAGAAGACTGGGATGTGGCACATGATGTGGAGGCTTCTGGATCTCTGGATGTGGGAGATGATCCTGCTGGCCTGCTCTTCATCTCTGAACCTCTTCCTGAAGTACTCCTCCTTCTGTGGATCATTGAACCCTCTGACCTCTGTCACCAAGTCAACACACTCAGCAGGGATCTGATTGGCTGCTGCAGGTCGTGTGGTTATCCAGAGGCGTGCAGAGGGAAGCAGGTTCCCCCTGATGAGGTTTGTCAGCAGATCAGTCACTGAAGTGGACTTTCTAGGGTCATTTAGAATCTGAGTCTTGTGGAAGTCCAGAGGAAGTCGACTCTCATCCAGACCATCAAAGATGAAGAGGACCTGGAAGTCTTCAAAGCTGCAGATTCCTGCTTGTTTGGTTTCAGGGAAGAAGTGATGAACAAGTTCCACCAAGCTGAACTTCTCCTCTTTCAGCACATTCAGCTCTCTGAAAGTGAATGGAAATGTGAAGTGGAGGTTCTGGTGGGCTTTGCCTTCAGCCCAGTCCAGAGTGAACTTCTGTGTTAAGACTGTTTTCCCGATGCCAGCCACTCCCTTAGTCATCACGGTTCTGATTGGTTCTGGTCTTCCAGCTGGGAGTTGGAAGAGCTCTTCTTGTCTGATGCTTGTTTCTGCTCTGTCTGCTTTCCTGGATGCTTCTTCAATCTGTCTGACCTCATGTTCTTCATTCAGCTCTATTCTTCCTCCCTCTGTGATGAAGAGCTCTGTGTATATCTCATTCAGAAGGGTTGGGTTTCCTGCTTTAGCCATCCCCTCAAACAAACACTGGAACTTCTTCTTCAGACCAGATTGGACTTCATGTCGACAAACTGCAGCAGGAGATCCTGAATGAAGACAACAAACAGTAAATCAACTCTCTGCAGCCCTGAATGATGAGGGTTTGAATCCCTGTGGTTCCATGTGTTCAGACATCAGTAAATCTTCATTTCTCAGCAGCTGAAACCTTCAGAGAAATCCTCTTACTGCAATGTAGTCCATCAGCCAGCTCCTCCTGCTTCATTCTCCTCAGGAAGTTCACTGTGATCTTCATCAGTGACTCTCTGCTGCTCCTCTGCTCTTCATCTTCATCCTCCAGCTCCTCCTCATCCTCCCTGTGACTCAGAAGCTTCTGGATCTTCTTCAGCTCCTTCTTGACAAAAGTGACAATGTTGTCCTCCAGCTCCTGCAACAGAATTTCAGATGAATGAGCCAATCAGAGTGAAGTCATGGAGCCAAACATCAGCTCCATGTTGGACACACTGACAGTCCACTGGTGTCCAAAGTGCAGCATGGAGACGACTGTGGACAGAATGATGGAAAAGTAGTTGTTGTTCATGTACAGACCAGAAAGATGGAGTCCAGCTGTGTTTGATGCTGCTGGACAGACGGACCACTGGGAGTCTCTGAGCTCTGCTGGTCCAGTCTGTGGAGAATCAGCAACAATCAGATTCATTCTGTCTGTACTGGTGGGTTTAACCCAAAATAACTACAGTCATGTCACAGCTAGAATGTTCTACAAACAAGTCAGTTTCTATTCACTCCAATGTAAAATGGTCCAATAGAACAACACATATAAGAATATATACAGTATTTTTATCTGTGTGGTTACATTTCTTATTTATAAAGTTACTTTGGGACTTCTTAAATAAATCTTATCAGTTTATATCTTATATAATCGAAATATATACAAATAATTAGATTCCAATTTTCAGATGTAGAACATTAAACCAATGGATCACATCAACACGTTCTCTGTCCATGTCTATAGAGTCACTGAAGTGTCTATATTGTCTTTGAGCCAAAGGCTGCATTAATGTCTCTGCTGCCCCCATGTCTGGATTCTGACCAGTTTGCCTAAAGAGGCAGAACATCCACAGAGGACTCTGAGACCACAGCAGCTGGTCGTGTGGTTATCCAGAGGCGAGCAGAGGGAAGCAGGTTCCCCCTGATTAGGTTTGTCAGCAGATCAGCCACTGAGGTGGACTTTCTAGGGTCATTTAGGATCCGAGTCTTGTGGAAGTCCAGAGGAAGTCGACACTCATCCAGACCATCAAAGATGAAGAGGACCTGGAAGTCTTCAAAGCTGCAGATTCCTGCTTGTTTGGTTTCAGGGAAGAAGTGATGAACAAGTTCCACCAAGCTGAACTTCTCCTCTTTCAGCACATTCAGCTCTCTGAAAGTGAATGGAAATGTGAAGTGGAGGTTCTGGTGGGCTTTGCCTTCAGCCCAGTCCAGAGTGAACTTCTGTGTTAAGACTGTTTTCCCGATGCCAGCCACTCCCTTAGTCATCACGGTTCTGATTGGTTCTGGTCTTCCAGCTGGGAGTTGGAAGAGCTCTTCTTGTCTGATGCTTGTTTCTGCTCTGTCTGCTTTCCTGGATGCTGCTTCAATCTGTCTGACCTCATGTTCTTCATTCAGCTCTATTCTTCCTCCCTCTGTGATGAAGAGCTCTGTGTAGGTCTCATTCAGAAGGGTTGGGTCTCCTGCTTTAGCCATCCCCTCAAACACACACTGGAACTTCTTCTTCAGACCAGATTGGACTTCATGCCCTCCTTCAGCCCTCCATGATGCTCTGTCCCACCTAGAGCAAGAGGAGAGCTAAGAGCGATGCTCTTTGAGGACTTTTGCTCAGCGTTTAACACCATCCTCCCTAACAAACCAATAGAGACACTTGGAGACTTGGTACATATTCATAGTGAGCTGCCTGATTATAGAGAACAGAGGAGCAGAGGAGCGAGTCTGGATGGTGTTTAAGCTCTGGAGGCGACTTTTGAATATAGAAATGACATTTGGAGCAATCCTGTGAAACAGTGAAAACAATTATACCCAGAAAAAAAAGGCCAATGGTATTCACACGTATTTACATGCAGTCAAAGGCACATTACTGTCTTTGAATCCACTCTTCTATTTAGAAAAAATAAAAATGAAAATATTTTATGATCTGATTATGCCTTTAGGGTCTTTGTAGATGCATTGATATTTGAGCCTCCATATTGCGAACAAAAGTCACAGTTTAGAGATAAAAATGTCCTAAATTGCAATCAAAATGTTCAGTTTTAAGAACAAAACATTCTAAGTTGCAAACTAAAATATTAAATATTTGCTTTCAAAATCTTTTTATTTGCTTTTAAGAAACGTATTTGCATTTGCGACAATTTTTTTCAAATGCGTTGTCTCACATCTCGCTTTGTCCCTTTATTAAATTTTATCATCTCTTCTCAGAGTTTTGTGTGATGTTTGTGCCACCAAACGGCCAATCACAGTCAAGAGGGTTCATGCTGATTGGTCTAGATTCTATCCAATCAAATTCATGGGCGGCCTTGTTGCAGCGGTAGGGCGGTGGACACATGATTGTAAGATTACAGGTTCAATTCCTTCCCTGCAGGCCCATGAGTCTAAGTGTCCTTGGGCAAAACTCTGAACTCCACCTTGCCTCTGGTGGAAGTTTGGCGCCAGTGTTTGGCAGCGAGCTGCCACCAGTGTGTGAATGGGTCGGTGACTGTGAAGTGCTTCGGGCTTTGTAGGTAGAAAAGCATTATATAAGTTTACGCCATATTTATCAAACGTGTCTGTTACCGAGGCTCAGAAGCCGATCAGGTTCTTTTACCTTCAATTTAGTTTTTTTTTTTATTTAGAAACATTTTAATCATAAAATGCAAACGTGTGCATGCAGAAGTTCCAGCCTCAGCCAGACTCCTTCTTCAGTGACCCAAAGGTGAATTGAATTCTAGATCCCTGATCTACACCCACAACTGGAAACCCACACACCAGAACAACAGTGTTGTTAAATGTACAGATGACATTGCAGTGGTGGGGGCTGATTCCCTCTGGGGAACAAATGCAGCTTAATTTTGAAAATGACAAAGCATTTCTGGTATTGACTTTTATTTTTAATTATGCTACAGAATCGCTTCCATAGAAGGCAGGAACGCTTGAAGAGGAAATGAAAATTGAACATTTTCAAGGAGGTCCATCTTGGTGCTTTCAATTTATGAAATGCCGTCATCTTTCCATCTGGGCAAGGACTAACGTGGTGCAGCATCTTCCAGCAGATTACAAGGAAAGCTGTTCATTTTCCACTCATACTGCAGTGAAAAGATCGCAGACAAACACATCCAGCTGCATCACCAACATGGACGAGGTGACGCTGACCTTTGACATCCCGGTGAGTCACAATGTCAAGAAGAACGGGAGCACCACGGTAACGATACGATGCTGGGCGAGTTCCAGATTCCTGGGATAATATTATATGCTTGAACTGTTGTTCCAGCTTTCCCAAAAGCCGGCATCATTCATGAGGAGCCGCCCGGCAACAAGACAGACTCTGACAACAACCAAAGGTACGACGGAGTATTAGGGCCACCCAAAAATAAAAAAAGGTAAATTACGAGATTTTATAAAGTAAATTTATGAGAAAAAAACTCGTAAATTTAGGAGATTAAATTTAAGTGAGCATACAGAGCAGCAGGTGAACGTCGTGCAGCAGCAGAGCAGACCGACTAAACTTAGTTTAAGAGGTGAACTGAATGTTTATTGATAACGTTCCAAATGTTTGGAAGCTTATTAGTTTGATTTAAAATTTATTAAAGTTTTATTTATTGATGGGTGGTTTGCAGGATCTCAGCAGCCCGATGAAGCCGTCGGTGTCCCTGCAGCTGTTCGCTTGAATCCTTTCTTCCTCCACCAAAGACCAGATCTCTACGTTTGTGTGATGCTTCCGTCTGAGGAGGAGAAGCACTTTTTGCCTTTTTCAACGTTGTAATGCTAATATAACAAACTATTTTCATTAATCTTTGTTGTTTAATCTGGAGGAGGGGGCATATGCAACACTGTTTACTTCCGCATTGGTGTTAGGATGACAGGTTCATGACGTAAGGTGACAGATGAACTTCAGGTTATGTGAATGAAAAGGAGAATAAAGGCTGCAGTGGTCCTCTACACCCAAACGTGTCTCTGAGCTCCTTATTTTACATATGAAACTCCACTTTACTGACACTGAACCCCGGAAAGACGCTACACTGAAAATAGTCTCATTTTGAGTCACCAAAAGGTTCAGAAATCTTTGTTTTAAACCTCTAATAATCTGGAAATAAAGCTTCACAAAAGGCTCCACATATTTCATCTTCAAACTAGGCTCCGATAAACAGACAACTTCAGTGTTTTCTCCTTGTTAATCTATGACTTTTTTCTCAGAAATGTACGAGATTTTAAATTGTAAATTTATGAGATAAAAACTCGTAAATTTACAAGTTTTTATCTCATAAATGTACTAAGGGAAGCTGGTGTGTTTGATAGACATTTGGCCCAGTTGTCCATTTCAGATGCAAAAGATGAGGACTTTGATGGATTTTTGGATTCTGATTGATGACTGAAAAAATAAAAAATAAATCACAACCAACTCAGTTTTCCTCCCACTGCCTTCTTAACCCTTGTGCTATCTTAAGCCGCGTTTACATGGGCAAAATATCTTGATCGGATCAATGGTCGGGTTAAAATTCACCCGTGCCGTGGGCCCAGAAAAACTTTTTCCGATTAGAACAAACGTTCCCATGGCTCACACTTTTGGTTTGGAATGAATCATTTGGGCATGTGCAGTAGTGGTAACCCCCCCCCCGAAGAAGAGATGCGTCCCGTTGTAAACAGACCGCTGCCACAGACTTTTATGCAGCAGCTCCGTAATACGAGGCGATCTTCCAAACGTGCTTTTTATTAATGTAATTAATATTATGAAGCGCCTGTTCGCTCATCGTTTTATTTAATCCGTGTGGACAGTGCTTTTTATGTTGAAGAACCGAGCTGGAAGGGTTAGGACAGGCTAACAACACGGGCTAACAACATTAGCCTTTGGACACAAAATCCAGGACCGTGCGGGGAAACGCTGCAATGTGCAGCTTGGCTACAAATAACAGCTTGGCTGGAAATAACATCAGCCTTTATTTTGTCGGGAGACAACTGGAAACACAAATCCCCGTTATTGTTTGAACTGTTTCTAAGGGCTGAGCGAAATGTATTTCTGCTCTGAAAAGTTCACACACCGCCCCAAAGCTGTGAGCTAGCGGCCCGAGCTCTGCTCGAACACGGTTCCTCCTGAGTCCTGCAGCCGCTAACCCAGAGCGGCGGGACGGATCACAGTCTGAGTTCTCCCACACATAACAAAACAACAAAACGCACACGTAACTAAGCACCCCTCCATCCCCTCACACACTGAAAAAAATATTTCTTTGACTTTACATGATTTTGATGTGTACATCGGTCCCACACAATCAGTATGTGTAAAACCAACACAACTTTCCTTAGTTCTCTCAATCAATATTTTCTTGTAAAACCAACTCATTCGAATCATGTTAGATATTATAAAAGAATCATGTTAGATATTATAAAAGAATCATGTTAATTTAATGTGTTAAATGTTGAAGATGTAAACCTAGTTTATTGTGTAATGTTAGAATGATTTTACCATGTGAAGCAAACTCAATTCTTAACTATAACTTCAACTTGATTTTTTTAAATAGTTATGTTTCTTATTCTTAGCTATTTGACAACTACAGTGTTTTCATTATGTCCTATACTTTAAAGCAATTTATTGAAACTCCCCATCAAAATAGCTTTTTTAAAAACAAATCAAGTGTACTTGATATGAAATTTCAAATGACTTGCAATCACACAGAGATGGTATCACAAAATTATTTTGTATTCAGAAAATTCAGAGTTTCCAGAAGCATGTATCAAAAGCAAAAAGGAAAGTGCATTGTTAGGTATATCTCAAAAGTAAACAAAACTGATATTGCCAGTGCAAATATATCAGAGGAACAAAAGAAATTTTCCTGAAGAATTTCAAACAATAGGATTATAAAGAAATCCAAAATTAGCTTGTTGCAATCCTAACTGATGAAATTTAAAGCTATTCAATCATAACGATGGAATTAAAGTACTACTGGCAGGTGAGGACACAACATCCTCTGTGGTGAATGTCTCAATGTCCGTGGCCTGTGATCTTTTTACTGAAAGAGTCTGTTTTTCAGAGCACAAACCTTGTTGGAAAGTTTGCCTTCGTTCAGTTCCATTATTGTCTTTTGAAGTACCTCAAACGTGTAACGGAGGGTTTGAGGATAGCTGAGGTTGAGGGATACATCAGTCCAAACATCATGGCGACAGCCATTGCCACATTTTCCAGATTCTGTAGAGAGGATGCCCTCCAAGACAACTCCAATGTCTTTACCCTCGGCACTCGAAGCTTGTTCCTTCAGGACATAAACATCCACGCAGGTGTCCTCAATGGCATCATTATTGGAGTCTTCATCCATGCCCTGTGCCAAAACAAATATATGGACAAGATGTTAGTGAAGAAGAAATATTACCTGTACATTGACAAATACACATTGTTTTCCAGTGGTCCAGTGGTAGCCGGTTAAAAAATACAGGAAGACATACTGCCTTTAAGGCCGTGTTGCACTGCCGCTACGTAAAACATGCGCATTGTCTACCGATGAGAACTGGTTATTCATGAATATATGTGGAAAAACGTGAAAACAATGGTGGTTCTTTATGTAAAATTTCGCCAGATGTATCACGAAGGAACTAAGTTAAAAACCATGTAAGAAATACAAATACATTTCTCTGTTCATACTTAAGTACAGCACTTAAAAAAAATGTATTAGCTAAACAAAAGATGCATACCTCATATTTCTGGACCAAGTTTTCTGGATCTTCACCCATGTAAATGCAGACTCCTCGCACTCTCGTCCGGCATCTATTACACTGGAAAGAAAATATTTTATTAATTGACTCTAGAAAGACCCACTCCAATGAAAATTGTGTTCCAGGTGTTTTTTACATGTTCTTGCAGCATTTTTATCATGATGGAGGACAATTATAAAATATTTTAAGATTAAAACTGCATTTCTGAGTATGTATTCATTGAAATCATGATGGATCAGGAGCATTTCCTTTCTTAATTCTATGTATTTATATACACACACATACAGTAAGAAATATTAGCTGCAACTTTGAAGAAAGTAACAATACTTACCCTTACAAGTCTGTATGTTGGATGTGTAACAAGATGAGGGGCCTGTACAAAAAAACAAATGAATGAATAAATATAAATATATATATTAAACATCACTCAACACGGTACATAACTGAAATGTGTTAAAGTAGACAGAAAACAATATAACATTCTGTTAAACGTGTGAAAAAAAAAAAAAAAAGAAAAAGAAAAATGCTTCCAACATGTCTCCTGTTTGCTAAAATTTCTTGGAGGGGGAATCTGCACTCCTCAAATTTACATTTGTGTGTTTTTATTTTCTATATCATGGAATTAACAACTGATGTAGCCCAAATTGATTTTAAACGCTGAGAGCTCTTCCTCTGGTAATGATTTGAAGTAAAACATTTTTTTTCTCATTCAAACCACCACACCTAAAGCAAATAATTAATTCTAAATGTTTAATTGCATTTTTACATCTAATGACTGAATAAAAGAATCTAGTTAGTCCTTTTCAGCATCTAACCCACAATTTCTGGATGAACATCTCTGTGTGGGTGGAATATATTTAAAATGATCAAATTTGTTACCTTCAACTTCACAATCAACTACACTTCCTGCTTGTTCTACTCGCTCTTTGAAGTCCACTACAAATTGTTCAAAGCATCCCCATAAAACTCCACGGACAGATTTTCTCTCATCGAGTAGAAGCTTCCCCCACGTCTAGCACACAATTGCCGCGCAAGTTTTTTTTCCCCCCACATTTTATTCCATGCGCTGCTCTTAGCGCCCAGAGTTTATGCACGCTCGACTTTTAACACAAATATTAAAACAAAAAAAACATGCAGCATAGTAAAAACAAGTTTTTCGCGAGAGACGAAACTACCGGTAATCGCTTTTCAATCCCCTTTTAAGCTAGCGGGGTGTGTGTATTGGGGGAAGGAAGAAGCTAACCGCGGCAGAACTTGTTACAGTTAGCCATCGAATTATCAAGTAGTAAAATGAAAAAAAGCAGGATTATATAGTTGACACGAATGGTAAAGTTGGTATGTCATTGTCAACATTAATAAACTTACCTTTTCAATTTTTGGTTCTTGATTACCGCCAGTGAAGGGTCAAGCCAGCTGAAGTTCCCGCTCTACAGACACGTTCTTCTTCTGTTGAAATTTGGGCCGTACCATTGCGATTTGAATGCATTTCCTTTTCCGGTTTTGAGGGAAATTAATGACATCATGTTTACTTTTTTTAATTCAATCACTTAAAGTCAACACGATAGAAACAATAACGTTTAACAGTTTTTCAATCACGTAAGATTTACTTGTTTCAATTACAGTAACAGAATAAACATGAACAAATTGTGTTGGATGTACTGGGGTTATTTTAGTAAATTCAAAGACGCTGTGTTTCCTTTTTTTCAGTGCACACAAAGTTATCCGGCTCCTCTGCTCACTTGGTCCACTGGTACCGGGGCTCGGGTGCCAGTGGACTGAAGCGCTCCTGCCCCGCATACACCTCATGAAGGGGGGAGAGGCAGAGAGCCAGCGGGGCGAGAGCGGAGCGGCGCTTTTCACGGGGCGTCCGCAGAGCAGATGATCGGTCCCGTATGCGCTCCAAAGCTTTCTCTCAGCAAAACAACATCTATGCGTGACGTAAACCAGAGCAGAAGTGACACACGATCGGAATGACCCGTTTACATGACCAACGATTGGATAAAGGATCGGTATAACCCACCTATCTCGATCGGAAAGAAAGTTTGATCTGAAAGAGTCTGACCGGGGCAGACTATTCCGAACGGCGCGTTTACATGACACATGTCTTTCCGAACAGGCGTTCTTTCCTATTACTTTTGCCCATGTAAACGCGGCTTTAGATGACCCCCCCCCCCCCCATTACATTGACGTGTTCTCCCTACCATGACAAAGGTGGATAAAGGTGGAGAGGATTTCATGTAATCCATGGACACCAGTGAAGATCACAAATCATTGAAGAAAAAAGGTTCAGAGCACTGTCTAGTGGGTCTAGATGACCCCACTCCCAATGTTAAAGTGGACCTTTTGTATGTGTCAAATACGGAAAAATCACCCATAACTGAAACTGTGCTCTATAATCTAGTGTGTCCTCTAATTTAATTTCTAGTAAATAGAAACAATGCATGGCATGAAAGGATTTATTGCTGAATTCACTTTCAGAATTGTTATTTGTTTTATAACTTTATTTAGTTAATTATAAGAATGAGGTTTTTCCAAAGCAGACTAAATCTAGATCCAGAAACGTTAGATTTAGTCTGAAGTATATTAACACCTAATCTAGTTCATGTAGATCTACATGGTTTAGCTGTTGGAGCACAGCAGCTACATTTCTGGATGATGTTTTTCTACAGAGAGGATGTCAGTTTCTAGAAAAAGAGAAAAAAACCTCATGACTGACTGGAGGAGAAAAAAGTGGAATTGTCAGACTTGGAGAAATCAGCCACACTATGAAACCAAACTCAGACATTTTCAACGTGAAAATCTCCAAAATCCAGAGAAAACTGGAACTTTTCTCCTGATTTGGTTGGAATCAGACTGGAGCTGCTGTCAGTCAGAGTCAGCAGTCAACATGTTTTCTTCTCCAACATCTCTGATGTCTCTCAGAGACTCTCAGAAGACTCAACTGAAAAGATCTCATCACACACATGATGCTCCAAGTGAGTCTGATCAGAGAGATCCAGAACTGAACCAGACCTCAAGTCCTTCATCTGAAAACTGTTGATCATCTTGTAGCATTGCCACACAAATATAGGATTGTCATTTCGCTGTTGGGATAAAGAAAACAGTAAATACTTTCCAAATTATCCACCAATATTAATGGTCCAGTATGTCATTAAGTTTCCAGGTGAGCACATTATAATAGTTTGATTTGTATTTGGTTTTGGATTATGTTTTTGTGGACTACAAATATGGCGGCCAAGAGACTTCCTGCTGGTGACTTCCGGTCACTCAGGTGTGTGGCTGATGACAGCTAATGACAGCACAAAAGAGAGAAAGATGGAGCCAAGGAGGGAGGAAAGAGAAACAAACTGGCTGGGGTGATGTTTGACTGCCGCTTGAAGGATGGATTGAAGCAACGGATGGTTCTATGGATTAAAAAGCTGAGGAATATACTGGAACTTTCTGCCACACTTCCTAAGGTCTTCCTTCACCAGAAAGTCTCACGATTTCCATCACAGCTGATCCGGTAAGAAGTCGTTGACCATCAGAAGGCGGACGGAGCGTCACAGGCCCCACTATCTTTGAGACTGCTTTGTCCAGAGGGACAAAAGACGCCAAAGAAACTTTAGAAACGTTAAAGTACTGTGTAAATAAGAAAAAGACTGGGTGTAGTTGGGTGGTGGTTTCTTCTAAAGGTGAAGTTGTAAGTATATGTGTATATTTCAATATATCACCATTACCTGGGAAACCTCATTGTGTTGGAGTTGTTTTGAATAAATGGAGAAAAAGAATCAAGCACATTTAGTTAAAGAAGTAGGTCCCTGATTAACTTTTTTGTAAATACTCTCATTTGATGCAGAGTGTTACAATCTGAACTAGAATCCAGCCTCCAAAAACTCTGACAAACACTCACTGTTCCACTGCTGGAAGGATGCCTTTGAAGTCTGGTTGAAAACCCTTTGACACGTCACTCCTGTTGGACAAACAGCTGGATCCAGAATCAGCTCCAGGTCTCTGTTGAATCCTGATGGGGAAAAAAAAACATTTGTTTTATTAGAAACTCATTTCTTGTGTTCTGGAGGTTGATCAGATTATCTTCCATGTTGAACTATTGAACTCAGATCATGAACAGACTGATCTGCAGTCAGACAGTCTGTTAAAACGCCCCCTTCTGACAACTGTGGGACACTGCATGCAGGGATTGTTACTGATATAATATGTTTGTTTGAGGACAAAAACACAAATCTGAAATGTAAAACTAGTTTTCATGATACTGTATTATTTTGAAAAACAAGATTGTTTTCAAAGATATCAGGTTTAACCCTTAATCTTTAAATGATGTGACATTTCTACATGTCATCAATCTCTGAATTCCATCAGGCTGTAAATGAAGTGAATCAAAGTGAAATCTCCAATGACTTAGTCTCTGTCTGGTTAGAGATGGGAATGAGAAAGAAGCATTAACCACAGTAGGGGACATTTCCAGGGACTTTATTTTGAAGGACAGACTTTCAGATCAGCAGGATTCTGCTTGTTTTGTACAATTTCCATCAAGTCATTCTTCAGATTTATCAATTCATTTTCAGCCTCAGTTTCTGTCCTCGTGGATCAACTCTTTGTATTCATAGAACAATATTGATGAATATTGATGAGAGAATGAAATTCTAACAGATTTATTAGACTGTAATGGAAATCTGTTGACCTTTATGTCATTTATGGACAAATAGAATCTGAAGTTCAGCTTTAAATACAATTCATACGGTCACCTAGAAACCTAGAAACCAAGAAAAGCTTTGGAAAATGAAATCTTCTGCAAAGTTTTGTAAAGTTGTGAAGTTTGATATTTTGGATGCAAAAACATAAAAAATAACTAGTTTATCATGATATTTTAATTGAAATGTTGGCAGAAGTTCAACCTGTTGCTATCGGTGATGAATTTCACGTTGGCGTACAGCAGCTGGAATTGCCATCAGTTCAGTTTCTACTTTCTATTCATGGATTGAGAAAAGATCCAAAATGCTGGAAATGTAGCTTTAACAACAAATGTCTTGTCAAGGAGAAGTACCAACTGTGGATGATTAAGGTTAAAGTGAAATTCAATTCAGTTCAAGTGAAATCTCCAATGGACACTCTTTACCAGATTGTCCAAGAAACAAGGCTGAGGGTCGCCTGAAACAACTACAATGTCAATGATCAATGTCCTAAATAGGATGTCCTGATAACACATGTACTGATGGACACCTTTGTGCTCAACATGGTGTTTGTTATGGACAAACTATGATGAGCACATGGAGTTATTTCAGTTGTATTCAAAACACGCATCTGACAAACACACTTACTGTTCCACTCCTGATTGACTGTTTTGGAATTTAGTTAAATAATCCTCTGACTCGTAACTCCTGAAGGATGCACTGCTGGATCCAGATCCAGGTCCAGGTTGGTTCCTGTGAAGAATGAAGGTTGCTGGTGTGAGTCCTGAGCTCTGACATGGAGAAGATCATGGACAGTTGGAGATGTTCATCTCACCTCTGAGCTTTGCTCTGGTTGTCATGGTTACCATCTCTGCTTTTAGAGGGAGGGGCACCCTCCTGTGGTTCCCCCCACTGATCCATGCTGCTGGATTCACTGGACCCCATCAGCTCACACACACCTTCCACCTTCACCTGCAGAGGAAACCCTCATCATCATCAGAGGAAGCTGCCATCAGCTGCTGCACTTCTGCTCTCCCTCCACCAGGTGGAGACATGGAGCTGCAGCAGCAACATTTCCATTCAGTCACTTTGACAAAGAAACAACAAACTTCCTGTTTCTACACTTCAGGAAACATGAAGCATCAAGAAAAACAGACAGAAATCAAAGAATGAGGAAAAAAGAAAGAAAGACATGAATTCTTCCTCTCAAAGCTCCAACAGAGACTTTGATTCCACTGTTGAACCTCTAAACTGGAAAACATTACAGGTTACTTGTTCTAAAGTAATCCATTACCTTACAATATTACACTCTGAAAACTGTAACATGAGTCCTGAGTTACTTTTTAGTTAGTTTCTTTAGAAAAACTGCAGAAGAAAAACTTCTGAAGAGACAAATTTACCACCAAGTTGTTCTCATTTCTATGAAGGAGGATTTGGTTTCATGAAGATTTCTGATAATAAAGTTTATTTCTGGAAAAGTGAAAACAATGTAAACACAATCAGAGGATCAAAATTCAGCTTCGGTGAGTTTAGTCCATGAAAAGAAAATTTAGAGTGTTCAGACTGGACACATTTGGTTAAAAGTGAACCAGAGTTTGTTTCCACAAATATTCAGTCTGAATAAACCCAAGTGGATTCTGGTCCAGGACCAGGAACCTCTCTCTGATCCATTTTTGGAAGTAGTCTCTGTTTGTTTTCAATTGGACTAAACTTCGGTTCTCTGAGATTCACTGAGTTTTGGATCAGTGGAAGCCGGTGGTCACATGTTTGAGATTTACATGTTTCTATGATTTTGGTGTTTTTAGGATTTAGATCAGGGGTGTCAAACTCATTTTGGTTTGGGGGCCACATTCAACCTGTATGTACCAGTAACCTAAAAGCAAAAAACAGCTTTTTTTTTGTAGCCTAATAAGTTATTATTATACATTCATTGACAGAGGCCAATGGATCTGAAATACAAGGCATTTTCATCCACTAAGGCCTCATGGTCTCTCTGCTACAAACATTTCTATTCTAGGTTGTTTGTCTGATGGAATCTGAGAGTTCCTGAACATGGAATGAGGAAATATGACTCTACTGTGTTCCAGCACACAGTTACCTGGAACTGTAATCTATTACTTTAGTAAAGAGTTCACATACAGACTTGGATGGAGGAGAACAGGAAGGTTTGGAGTCAGAAATGAAAAAACACAACAAGCATCAGCTGATTGTTGTTGACTTGATGAAGAAGAGTCCTCCATGTTGTTGATCAGTAATGATGAAGCTTTGGAAACAGCAGAGTGATGAGAGTTTGCAGAGAAAGAAGAAGATCTTCTCCAAACATTCAGAAACAAACAGTCAAGTTAGTGAAGACAAAGTTCCAGAAACAAACTCACTTCAGTTTCTGCAAAGAGATGAAGAGGAAGAAGAGTCTCCACTCACCGTGTCAACGCAGCTGCAGCACAGATCACTGACTCACAACCAGGAAGAGTCCACCTGGATGGAGGCGGGGCAGCACAGGTGGGCGGGGCAGCACAGGTGGGCGGGGCAGCAGGTGGAGCAGCTGAAGAGGAAATTTAATGTCAGATTCAGACTGTGAGCCTTCCTGGAATCAAACCCTCAACCTGCCTGTTGTCTACCAAGTGAACACCCACTGCTGCACAGTCAGAGGATCAGGACCTGATCAGAATGGAAGCATGTTTAAACTAGCCTGACTTTAATCCTGAACTCTGGCTGAAATCCACCTGAACTTGCTTACTCTGGGTATGTCGATTCCGAAAGACCGGATATGAGTTAGCGTAATTACGCTCCACTTGGTAACCCTGGGTTAATGCACGTGCACGTCAAGTGCATGAAGACATTCTCAACGGATCGCCAATTTCCAGAGTCACCATGGAAACGCATGGAGAATAAAAGAGAGCGCTATACTCCAATGACTGAGACAGAGTCTCAGATTTTAATGACGGCGAATTAAGATTATACGTCAATCAAAAAAGTAACATGGCTGCATCATCAGCAAAAGAAAGAGTTTCTGCTTGTAGTAGAAGAACAGACAAACTAAACGCATGAGTTTCTATCTCATTTCTATTTTCTTTGTGACGCATATATATAATTCATCCAGCTTAAATTAATTCAATTGGCAACAAGTAATTGAGTAAATATTTTTCAACCTTATTCATTAAGCCTATCCAATTCAATATTTTTTACAACTCAAATTTACATATTTATCTAAGTAAAGCCACATTTACACTGCATGGTTCAAGTGACCCAATTCCGATTTTTTCCTCTCATGATGGCACAGATCAGATACGACCGGTGAGCGTGTAAGCAGGACAAAAGCACATGGATTCTGATTTTCTCAGATCGGATACAGGCCTCTCTCATATGTGGAAATAAATCGGATATGAATCGGATACGTGCATTTGCGTGTGACATGTAACCAGACAAATCGGATATTCCCCAGTAAATGTGAGTTGCACGTGACTTATTAAGGTGCTTTTGTGCGCTGATTTTGATTTTGTTGTCAGCGTGTTACCTTTCAGCCTCAGGCTTCGTTATATCCGGTCTGGTCCTGGTCCGGACGCAAACGGTAACTAATGAAGCGGGACACCGTTGCTCTGGAACAGGTTAGAAGCCGTTTATGTCTTTGTTTGTGTTGCGGAGTGGGGGCGTATATGATGGGGACCGTGTGTGTGTGCGTTTGTGCGTGCGTGTGTGTGTGAGAGGAAGGGAGAGGAGAGGAGAGGGGGTGTGAGCGCGGGAGTGTCGGAGAACCGTAAATTTTAAAAAAAGGTCTCTCTTCCAAAAGTTTTGGAGTCTTTCTACCCGCTCTTGGTTCAGAACGGGAAAGTGAACCCTGAAGTAGAATCCGCCTTCGCCCTGGAGAAAATCTCCCGGGTGTTTCTGACCACGGTCGGAAAAGAGAAGTCATCGCGCAGGAAAGGTTCAACACTTGGATCAAACTGTTAGTACAGCACGTCTGCAAACACTTCCTCACTCAAAACTCAGAGAGAGCCGAGCAGCCCTCCTTTTTTTCCTCTACCGCGCATCCCCTCAGGAGTGCCCAAGACAACGCCTCCTTCCGTTGCTGCGTTGCCTCCATGACAACCGCAGTAACAAAAGTCTGAAGGATGTCCGCGGAAGGTGGAAATGCTGCTACGTAGTCTTCAGAACGTCTACGTTTGATAGTATCAGCATTGTATAGTGTAAATGCAAAAAATCAGATACAGGTCACTTTTAAAAGATGATGTAAGCGGGTCGTCAAAAAATCGGTTATAGTCAGAAAATCTGATATGAGCATCAAGACCTGCAGTGTAAATGCAGCCTAAAAGTCATTTTACTCCAATTCAATTAAATGTCTTTCCTTCTTAATTTATTTTCCCTCTTGAACTGTCATATGTCTAAATTTGAGCCTGCAGATATACTTATTTTTATAACAATAAAATGAATAAAACAAAACAGTTTAAATACATAAAACATTCCTTCACTTAACATATTTGAAATAGTGTTAGAGGTGCTATATAAACTCATCCTCCTCTCCCTCCCTCTCACTCATGATGCAGAAAGAATTAAACATAACTGGACAAAATAACTCGGCAAAACACAGTAAAACAGCTAAACAACTAAACCCATTTGGTCAAAAATCCACACTTAAACCCAAATCCGTCCAGACCGGCAAAGGGAACGGTATCCCACAATTCCTTGCGGTGATGATCAAACAACAGCACCAAAGTTACACCTTCCTAATTGAATTAATTTGAATGAAAGTAAAATAATTGTCTGAAAACTATGTGTTATTTTTAAGCTGACTTAACAAAAAAGAATTGATTTATCTTAACTGAAGCAAATAATAAAGTCAGATCAAAGTAAAACAGTTTATCTTTAAACATCCATATATGGTCTTATCATCCTCTCGCGGTGGAAAAAGTATTATCTGAGCTTCTTCATCCACTAAATCATCTTCAAATGGACACGTCATGCTGCTTCACCTCTCTGAAAACAAACTAACCTTCAACTAAACCTGCTCCAGACCAGGTTATGTTCAGAGCATGAGTTGCCATGGCAACTTGACATACCCTGAAACATACCTCCATTTCTGGAACCGAAAGCTGAGGTTATCAACTTCCTTAGCCTCAAACTTACCGTGGGAGCTAGCATAACCTGCTTTCTGGAATACCCCCCAAGTTTTATCCTGACGCTAATCAACACAGGGGACATGAAAAAGGGGGTGGGGCTTTTGTTTGTTGGTGAAATGACTGTCAGGAGCTGCAGGATGTTTGTAAAGTGACCTAAGAATTTGAGGTGAAGATGGAGGAAGAAACATCCCATAAACACAGCAGGACGTTTAGAGAAACTAAAAACAGAGAACAAGTTCAACCAGAAACCTGACAGTCACTGGAAGGAGGGGCGGAGCTTCAAGCTGATTGACAGATAGTTGATCTCAGTGAAGGTCATGTGACCTTCTGCTTTCTGTTCTCCTCTTTCCAGACGTGCATGAACTCCCTCATCTGTCATCTACTGACACTGAAGCAGAAACTCTGATGGAGCTGAAGGGAGGGGCCTGACTATTTCCTGGAAACAGCTCCTTCTGATCATCAGTCAGACTCAGATGAACAGAGAGTTTGTTCACATGCAGCTCAGGAAAATGGCTGACAGTGAAGCTGAGAAGCTTTTCTTTCCATGTCTGTTAGAATCACAACGTTTCAAATCCACAAGATCCTGAAACTGAAGGAAAATGACTGAAGAACAAATGAACTTGATGATGGAGAATTATTGGTTTGATTACAGATTCTATTGGATTTTTAGAGGAATATTGTCAGATTCTATTTAAGATTTAGATGTTTTTAGGATTTAGATGATGACTCTCCTCTGCTAAAGCTCAGAACTGAGCAGATTGAATCTAAATGTGAACAAGTCAGAAAAGCCGTTTGAGGCAGAGATTTGATCACAAAGAAAACATCCAACTGAAAGAATGTGGATCTTCCAGATCTGTCAGAGCTTCCAGGAAAAACTCTGACAGATTCCAACAGAGAGAAAGATGTGAGGAGCAGAAAAACACTTTAGTTTGACACTTTGATCAATGCAGGAAGTTTAGACAAAGTCCAGAAAATTTATATTTATATTTGTATTTATATTTGTAATTTGTATTTATTATGTTGGACTCCAGTGCTAGTTTTAATAGTTGTTGTCTTTTATGGAGAGTTTTGTGTTGAGAACAGTTACTGGATTTTATAAAAAGTAACTTTTAGCAAAGTGGTTTTAAGGGATTGTATTAAACATTTTACAAATTTTTTACTTTTTTCTATTTTTGTTCTCAGGCCTGGGGGGTAACTCTGTTTACTCTGTTTTTATCTATCTACTATGTAATCGCTTTATGCTCTTTTCTCATGTATGTGATGTGCGAATGCTGAAGTATGTTTTAACAATTTGCAGCTCTGTGGCCTAGAACAAATTTCCTCTCTGAGGACAATAAAGTTTACTTTACCTTACCTTATCTTTTCTGATCACATTGGTAACTGAAAGCTCTGCTCTGACCTCTGACCTCTTTACTGCTGACAGAAACAACAACATTCAGACTGTTTGCATCAAGAGTCTGAACCTGAGAGCTGCTTTGATTAAAAGAATGTGGATCTTTAGTCTGGACGATGTTCTACAGCAGAACCACATTTCTGAAGGTCCTCTCCACCTTTAACCCTTGTGCTATCTTAGATGACCCCACCCTTACATTGACGTGTTCTCCTACCATGACAAAGGTGGATAAAGGTGGAGAGGATTTCATGTAATCCATGGACACCAGTGAAGATCACAAATCATTGAAGAAAAAAGGTTCAGTGCACTGTCTAGTGGGTCTAGATGACCCCAATGTTAAAGTGCCTAGGATAGACCAAGGGCTGCCCACATTTGTCATGGTAGGGAGAACACATCAATGTAAGGGTTGGGTCATAGGATAGAACAAGGGTTAAAATATCAGATTGAAAATTACAAAATAAATTAGAATCAAGATCACCTTTTTTTCTTATTCCATGCAATATGATTCTATACAAAACACTTTCAGATAAATTAAGAAAAAAAAAAAACTCCAGCTGTCTGTAACCCAGGAACATGGCTGCTCAAAGCTCTGAGGGGGTCAAAAGTCTCCATGGAGAAATATATGTGGATATTTTATTATATTGAGAATAAAAGATAAAAGAAATGTTTAGAAAAAGATTATTGATCAAACTTGGGTTTATTATACTACGTTATTACTTTTATGTGAGGTAAAATGTAGCAGATTTGGGCAGAATACCACAAAATTACAGTTGTGCAGATAAAGAAGAGGAAGAGGAAGCATGACACCACAACCCTTCACCTAAGGCTGCGTTTCATTGGGTAAATGGCGTATACTTATATAGTGCTTTTCTACCTTCTTTTGAAGGCCCAAAGCACTTCACAGTCACAGACCCATTCACACACTGGTGGCGGTTCCGCTGCCAAACACTGATGCCAACCTACCACCAGAGGCAAGGCATGTCTGTTAGAATCACAACGTTTCAAATCCACAAGATCCTAAAAATGAAGGAAAATGACTGAATAACAAATACATTTGATGATGTAGAGTTAGTTTGAGTACAGATTCTATTGGATTTTTAGAGGAATATTGTCGGATTCTGTTTAGGATTTAAGATGATTTTAGGATTTAGATGATGGTTCTCCTCTGCTAAAGCTCAGAACTGAGCAGATTGAATCTGAATGTGAACAAGTCAGAAAAGCCGTTTGAGGAAGAGATTAGATCACAAAGAAAACATCAAACCGAAAGAATGTGGATCTTCCAGATCTGTCAGAGCTTCCAGGAAAAACTCTGACAGATTCCAACAGAGAGAAAGATGTGAGGAGCAGAAAAACACTTTAGTTTGACACTTTGATCAATGCAGGAAGTTTAGAAAAAGTCCAGAAAAAGAGTCCCATTGATCTTTCCAAACATCCAAATCTCTGTTTTCCCTCAAAGGATCAGGATCTTCAGGTCTTGGTGTTTCTCTTCTCCACCTCATACCTGCTGATCTTCCTCCAACCACCTGAGTCTGTTTTCTGTTCCTGTCATCTTTCAACTCTCTGCAGAGACTTTCCTTCTCGTCTGTCTTCCTCATCCATTCCTTTGCTGTCAGATCAACTGTCAGGTTGTTGCATCACAGCCGACATGTTGGAGTTTGTAGCAGGAGCTGTGATGCCTTCATGGTCGTGGTGGGCGTCTGTTCAAAGCAGAAATGTTCCTTTGAGCTCAAACACATCATCAGCTTTTAGGAATTGATCTGCAAACATCAACATTGTTCTGATTTCAGGGAACTTTCCTAGTTTCTCTGTGAATTTTTCTGTTTTTTCTGATCCCATTGTTGACTGAAAGCTCTGCTCTGACCTCTGACTGAGGTCAGAGGTCAGATGTTTGATGTTTGACAGAAACATCAACATTCAGACGGTTTGGAACAAGAGTCTGAACCTGAGAGCAGCTCTGACTGAAAGAATGTGGATCTTCCAGATCTGTCAGAGCTTCCAGGAAAAACTATGACAGATTCTAACAGTGAAAAAGATTTGAGGAGCTGCAAAACACTGCGGTTTGACACTTTGATCAACGCCATGGTCCAAGCCCCCCACAGACCAGAGCCCCTCACTCACTGCACAATTTTGGCCTCACAGGCTTCCATCCCCTTTAACAGAGTCTGAGCCTGAGAGCAGCTCTGACTGAAAGAATGTGGATCTTCCAGATGATTTCTGATTTCTGTGCTTTAGTCTGGAAGAATGTTCTGCAGCAGAACCACATTCCTGAAGGACTTCCTTGTTCCTCAGTGACAGGGTGTGTCTGAATGGCTGCAGATTCTGCAGAAGATGAAGGTTTCCTGCAGCTGGATTGAAGGAGTGCTGCCCCCTGGTGGACAGGAACTCAACAATGAAGCTTCAGGGCGGAGTCAGTTCCCACAGATCAGATCAACGTTCTGCTTTCTGCTAAAGAGGCTGTTTCATTAGCTGGGAGTCTGTTGGAGGTTCTAGGATCACAGCACGGGATCTGCAAAAGCTGCAGCTTCTCCTCCAGGAGGGTGGAGAGGACTTTCTCCACCCATCTGATCACAGTCTCCAGGAAACCACGGAGAAGATTGGTGAAAAAGAAGAAGATCCTCCTGTGAGGATGTGAGCAAACCTGGAGGACGACCGGAAGAAACGTCTAATCTGTGAGATTTTGAGCTCCAAGACGAAGTTTGTTTGTGAAGAGGAAACATGTCTTCTGTCCTCTCAGACTCCCGTGTTTTCTCACTCCTGAACATCTTTATTCTACCTTCTCCCAGTCCTCATGATGACTTTAGCTGCATCTCATCTCAAAGAACCTCCTGATCCTCAGTTATACATGAACACGTCATCAAGATCTGATGTTTCAGCTGAAGACAGCAAAGAGTCATCAGCATAGAGGAGAACTTTCGGCTCAGAGAACAGAGAAGTTCCCAGATTTACTGGGGGAAGAAGAAGAAGCTGAGATAGAGAAACAGGGAGGAGTGAAAGCAGAACCATCTCTGGAGCTTTTAGCTCTGATTGGACCAAAAAAAACCCAGAGATTTTTAAGGCTTTAGTCCAACAAAACAGTGCGTCTGTTGGAGAAATGTACCCATCACAGTTTTGGATGATTCCACAATCTGAACCATTTTGCTGGTTTGGATTTTTTAAGGAAATGGAAATCTCCCCGACAACAACCAGAGTTTTGTTGAGGAGTAGAACAAATGTTAAAAACATGTAGAGGAAACGGTTCTCTTTCTTACTCTTAAAAATGTATTTGAAAGTCAAATAGATATGGATTGTATTTGCATCAGAGTTAATAACAGCTAACTTTTTACCTTTTTGCATGTTTTCTGTCTTATTTAAGCGATAAAATTAATATTTTATCACCACAGATTTCTCAAAAAAGTAGCCTGTTTGATGTTCTTCTAATTTTGTATAAACAGGTAATTTGGTAGAACAGAATCAGTAAAGACAGAATCTGAAATCTAGCCCTACGGCTTCTGTCTCTTCAGTTATTGGGGCGTTTGGAAGGACCGGGTTGTTTGGTTGAAATGTGTTTCTTTAAGGAACTAAAACCTTCCAAATCGATTTTGAACTCATTCAAATTATGTCCACCTGTGTCAGGTAGGGAGGGCTGGTGAGCGTGAAGGACCCAAAATGCAGAGACGGGAGCACATGGTTCCAGGGCAAGGGGTTTAATTAACAGAAAGCACTGCCAAGCAGGGAAACAAAACTAAACTCACAGAGAGCAAAACATGAATACATGGCAAGAGGGAAGGGACAATACAGACATTACATGAGAGTTGTTAATGGACCAGCACAAGAGGAAGGCAGAGACAAGACTTATATACAGACAGGACTGACAAGACACAGGTGAACATGATCAGGGCAGATTGGGACCAAGGAAGTAAAACTCAAGAACACGACAAAACAGGAAACCATTCAAAATAAAACAGGAAACAGAACTCAATCATGACAGAACAAGACATAAAGGAAAAACCAATACAAAAGAAACCCAAACCATGTCCACCTGCCCAAAGCAACTTTTGGCTGCAGATTGGGCAAAACCGCTGTTTAAAAAGAAGCTTTTTAGAATCTTTGTGAAATGCTCCAGTGGTCCATTGGCCATGTCTTCAAACAACTTATTTAGGACAAAGTCAAGTAGAATTGAAGCAGGGAGCTTTCCAGCTGAAGCAGAGCAGGATGCTGGCTGTAATGGCTTCTCTTTCCCAGGATTCCTTGCTGGAAAAGCAGTGTCTGTCCAGGAAACGCTGGGACGAGCAAACAAAGAGGTATGTGAATGCTTCCAGAGCAGGTTCAGGTCAAATGCTGAAAGATGGCTCACCATGGAGGTTTTGAAGATCCGACTCTGGCACCTTGAGAGGTTTGACTCTAAATGTCTTCAGCCTCCATCCTTAAAGACAGAGAATTCTCAGAAAACAAGATTCCTGCTGGAATTGGGTCAGCTTCTAAAGAATTTTAGTTTTCTTCTCAGGAAGATTTTCAACCAGTAAGTCCATCATGTCTTTGTTTGGCCGATCTTTGTCTCTAAACGTCTTCTTTGGGGTTTGCTCCCATTTCTCTCTAAGCTTGGTGAGCATTGAAGGAGCATTACAGGAGCCTTCAAGGACGTTGAGTTGAGTTGGTTTTGTGCAGCAGTGAACGCTCTCCTCTGTTTTTCTTGGCTTTTTTCTCAACGAGGATTGAACTTATGGTTCCATGATTTTCAGCTGAAATGGATTTGAGTGCAATAACTTTTCCTCCTGCAGATCTTCCAGATCTCCAACCTTCTAGTTTTTCTCTTCTTCCTTTCTGACCTCCTTTCATTGAGGTTTAGCTCCTTCATCAAAGTTGCGTTTGGTGGCCGTGGGACAAAATAGAATCTGTAGTGTGGACTTTTTCTATGACAGTGTGCCGAGGGAGATAGTCAAGTGTGTCATGGGAAATTGCCCTCATTAACTGATCTAAAAACATTTCCCATCTCCAGGATATCAGCTCTTTGTTCATCCAAACAGGCCCTGATAAAACACTGAGGAGTTAGGAATATGAAAGATCATAAAATTATTTTTTCTTTGTGTTTATTTGATTCTATTAAAGACATTTTGCTAAGAATGACGGTGCCGCGACTGCAACTAAAGCCGTTTTCTAAAAAGTCCCATCCCTTTAACTGTCTCCACCAATCATTCTTGGATTCTTAATCACGTGTCATCAGTCTGACCAATCAGAAGTGGTTAAAGTCTTCACTTCTTTGTTCTGATTCTGCTCATAAAGTCTCTCAGTTCTGACAAAAATACCAGCTAAAGCTCGTCTTTAGCGGTGTAGCTTTCCACAGAATCCGGTGTCAGACCGTGGAACAAGTGAACAACATAATGAAGCTCAGTGTGTGTCTGCGTTTGGTGGCTGTTCGCCCTACATCTCTCATGATCCATTGGGTTAAAATGACTGTGTCTCAGTGTACAATGAGTCTTTCTTTGTTAAACGCCTTGACACAACGAACACGCATCGAACAGTTTTTAAATCTTTTAACTTAACTTTTAATGCATCTTTTAGAAAAAACAGCTGCAACTTCCAGCTTTTTCTGCCACAACTATCACAAAAATGCATGTGAAATTGCGGGGGGGAGGGGGGGGGGCTGTAGATCAATACAAACTGAGAGTTTCTCCTTTTTTTAATTTTTGGATGCTGGTGGCTCAAAAATGGCTCAAAAACGGTTGAAAAACACTGAGCTATGGGGCTCAGAAACATGCGGCTGAACAAGGAGAGAACACTGAACAGTTCTTCCAACGTTGTTTCTTATTACAGTTTTATATTTTTTAAATGGCTGTACCCTCTAGTGTTGAGCTCAAAAAACAACCTCAGTCCAACCTTCAGAACCAAACTGGCTCCAGATTTTATCTCAGAATTCCTGGGTTTATTACAAGGGCCTCAAAAGTAGCCAGTGAAAATTCATCGCCTATGGGTGAAGCTGCAGCTTCACAGGAAACTCTGCATATTTGCTCTCAGACTAACTTTAGGACCAAACATCTGGAAGCAGCTGGACTGACTCCAACCCTCTACTGACCTCAGAGTCTGCAGTTTGGAGTTTGGATTCTTCACCAGATCCTGGAGCTGTTGAACATCTGAAGACTGAAGGTTGTTGTAGCTCAGGTCCAGTTCTGTCAGGTGGGACGGGTTGGACTTCAGAGCTGAGGCCAGAGCAGCACAGCTGGTCTTTGACAACCTGTAGCTCTTCAACCTGCAAGTAAACAGAAATGTGTTGAGGAACTGTGATGACAGCTGGAGGTCCAGGAACTTGGTAAATACAGGTAGGACCAGCCCTGATAACAGACAGATTGCATTTTTAGTTTAAATGAAAGTCTGATGAACATTTATTTTGGCAGGGGGGCACGGCACTGTCTTTTGGATTTTAACACAAAAGCATGACTGCAAATTCAAATACAATAGATTAAAAATTAAATTAAAATATAATTTCTAAATTCATGGCAGAAATGCATATTAGCCAAGACTTAAAAAAGAACTGTATTTACCAGTTTTCGCTGAAAAATTATCTGAACCATTGTAATGTGAAAATAGACTTAACAGATACTAGGATCTTAAATGTCATCAGACACAAATTTCAATCTTGTAGAAAACTGGTCCTTGAAAATATTGTCTGTCATTGACAATTACTTTGTGGCCCAAAAATAAGGTTTGCCAATATTTTGTTGTTTTTTTGTCCTCAGTAGTTGTTTTCCTGTGTGTGGCTCAGCAGTTACTGTTGAATTATTGTCTTTTTTCTGCCTTTTCCTCTGCTGCGCTGCCACACCAGTGTCACCACAGTCATGTGTGGCTAAATTTAATACCCATTCCAATGGAAATGGTGTGTTTTTGTGGCATTTTTCTCACAATGTTGCACCACAACTCCTGCCGACCTGCAGAAACTGTTATATTATTTGGGATTAAAAACAGCAAAATACTAATTGAAAGTCTACCTGAAACACTTATAGATCAAAAGATGATCAGAGTAAGACTTTAATGATCTACAATTGATAGTCATCCAACTCCTAAAAAACCTGTTACTGTTCTGTTTATCTTTTTCTCCTTCACTTCCAGTGTGAAAGGAAGTAAATCCCAACATGTAATACGATTCAAACATTAAAAGACAGACAATGACATCCATGACAGGCTGAGGGATGAGAATCCAGAACACTCTGGATGTTCTCCAGAAGAAAGTTGCACTCAGACATTAAGTTGGGTTCATGTGATGTTTATTACTGTGTTAGTTCCACCTCGACCTCCTCAATGTCTGTTAGACCTTTGAAGAATGTTGCAGTAGATAAAGTAACAGAAGTCACAAGCAGACTTTAGTGTTCCTGAGAATAACATTTCAAGTGTTTTACTGTGGTTACATTGAAAAAAACTAAACATTTAATCCAGCAGAATCTGGTTTTGTGTTCCTCCATTACTGATTCCAGTTTCCTGATACAAACATGTTAGCACCAAAGGAGGAAACTTCTGACCACGACGCAGCAAACACTGATGCTACGTTCACCCCGGGGTCAGAAACGTACGTTCTCACGTCTGCTTCCAATAAAAGTCTACATAAACGCGTGTATTTGCTTGTTTTGAGCTTCTGCATTCAACACCTTTGTGTTCCTGCATCACTGTGTATATTTTGAAGTCCATTTTCTGACTCTTCACATGAAACGCACATTGAAAGTTAAACCAGTCGAGCTTTAACCAATCAGGGACTTGGATTTGGGTGTAAAGATGACGACCTCTTTAAATAATAAAAGCACCAACTGTTTAGAAAATTGACCATGAAGGGGAAATTAATGTTTGCACTTTAAGAATTATGAGACACGAAATCTTTCAGATATTGAAATAGACCTGAGAAAGAGACATTTGACATTTCACATCAAGTTTTATCCAACTGTAGGCGGTGGACATGCGCTAGTATTTGGTAATGATACGTCGCGTTCAAGAAAGCCCTGTGTGTACGTAGCATGACATAGATGCAGCAACTGTCTCCACGGAGACAAAACAACAAATTGTAATTGTTAGGGACTAAATTGAAAATGAAGGACTGTGTCACTGATTCAGGGTAGGAGTTGAACAGGAAATGGGACGGTGTGTCGGTCAGAACATAGGGAAGGGTAAAAAGAGATGAGACTCTACTTGGAAAGTGTTCCAGATTTATTCAGCCACTGATTCACATTTTTAAGTCTGTAAATGGCAATGTAGTAAAAGTTATGCAGATTGCTCAACTTGAACAATATTCCTGCATAAATTATGCATTAGTGGTGTTAAAATCAAACCATCTTCCTATGCTAGGGCAGTCAAGCCAGCAGATGATGGTGAGGAAACAGAAAGACAGAGCAAGAACCAGTGGAACAACAAGTCCTGGCGTTCTTTAATAAAAAAGGGTATTGCTGTCAACAGCAATGACATTGAAGGTTGTAATTCTCTCCCAAAGAAATGAAAAGAACTCCTGTAATAATAACGCGGTTCTCAAATAGAAAAGACAAGGGTCAATATTAGGTCCAACACTGTTCATGCTATACATTAATGGCATACACATGGCGTAAAATACACTCAAATACTTTATATATGCTGATGACACAAGCATGATATGTACAGGTTCAACGAAGTTGTAAAAACAGTTAACACTGAAATTGGAGAAAATAAAACAATTGTTCAACATAAATAAACTCTCACTCAATGTTAACAAAACAAAATTCATGACTTTTAGAAATCGCCATATTCCTGCAGATTTAGAAATAAAAGTAATTATCGATAGTCATGTTTTGGAAAGAGTGGCTGAAATTGAGTTTCACTGAGTAATTATGGACGGCAAAAAAAGCTGGAAGCCACAAATACAGAAAGTCAGAGCTAAAATTGCTAAAAGCATAGCAGTGTTGGGAAAAACACATCATACTCTCACTCACAAAGCACGTTTACTTAATATACATAATAAAATAATGAAAACAAAAAACAAATTCACAGTCTTTGTACATCTTACAAACAAAAACTACTGGAATATTTCATGGTGTGGATTTTGGGACACATACAAATGTACTGTTTTTTTAAGGTAAGGTTGATTAAAATTATGGTAACTAGTAAACCTTCAAACAGCCTCATCCTGTATAAAACCAGAAATATCTTGATACCTGTAAACATACAACAACAGCTGAACTTCATAAAGCTGTGCATTCGTACCACAAAAAAGAAAATATGCTTATGAATTTGTGGTGTGGATTTATGGAACGAGTTGGATGAAGGTTTAAAACAAAAAAAAGTTCACATGTATTCAAAAAAAACAACAACACATCATTGATGAAACTCTACAAGTCTAGAAATTATCAATAAAAAGAAATAGGCAAATGTTATTACTGCATTGGTCCTACACAGAAGGTAATGTCAATGTTTTGAGGGAAAGAAAGAAAACACGCATGTGTCACTCCTCAGCAAACATGACAACAGTGACATGTAGTGACCAAAACAATAAATTGAATTAATCACCATTGATCCAGGAACTGGACAAAAGAATAAAATAAATTGGCAAAGCAGTTCTTTTCTATGAAATCCTAAACTTTCACAATTATTGTTCAACATCACATAGTTTTTCTTTATCTGTTGAAGAACAAAGAGGAAGACACAAATGCCACTGATGTTCAAAATGCTGCATAAAAATACAAATGAATTTAAAAAACAGTGACAAAATATACAAAATAACTTCAGTTCAGAGCAAAACTCTCTGTTATTGTTTCCTTAGGTTGTTCCATAACATCAAATATTCCGTCTTTTACATGTTAAGACGGCTCAGAGGTGGAGACGGTTCCATCAGGAGAACCTGAGGAGTCTTCAGGTCTCTCTGCTTCTGGTAGATCATTCTCAGCTGATCCAGAATCTGCAGAAAGAACAGAAAGACTCAGACTGACAGAAACCAGGAAAAGACTCTCTGGTTTCCTGATCCTCACCAGTTTCATGGTTATCCTCTTCAGGTGGATCTGTGTTCAGATCCTCAGCTTCTTCGTTGGTTTCAGGGTCTTTCAGAGTAAAGAAATAGATAAACAATTTCAGTTCTAGTGAGTTAAAGAAGCCCAAAAAGGAGCAACGTGATCAGATCAGGGGCCTCATTTATAAACTTTGCGTAGTATTTGCGTCAGAAGTGGCGAACGGATGAAACATAGGACGTGCGTACGCACAGAAATATTCGGATTTATAAAACCGTGCGCACGCACATCCTACGCATCCTTCCCTTAATAAATCACAACCAATTCTAAATGCTGCGCAGCTTTTGCGGCTTCATGACACGCCCATAGTTGCCCATAAATAGTCCGTGAAACGCCCACAAATGAATATTCATTGATAGCGAAACCATGGCAAACACAGAGAAAATAAAAAAAACGTAACTTCACTCAATGTGAAGTAGAAGTTATCGTTGGCGAGGTGGAAAAGAGGAGAAAAATGTTGTTTGGAGGGAACAGTGTGGGCATTACTAATGCCAAAAAGGCACGTGAGTGGCAAACAGTGACAGACGGACATCAAAGTCGAGGGAGAAAAACGTCTGGCGCTGCATCGCTAGAGTGTTTCTGCCACGGGTGGGGGACAGGGGACACCGGAGCTGACCCCTCTTGATGAGAGAGTGGCGGCAATTATTGGGGAATCCCTTTTACGTGGAGTGGTGACTGAGGCGGGGGGTGGGGGGTGTCGGGGGGGACACCGACGCACCTGATGCACCGGGTGACACCCCCCCAAAAGCTCCAACAGGACGGCTCGAAGAAGTCGGAACCGGCTCATAAGCCACTGGTCCTGATGCGTTCACTCCCAATTCTTCTATTTGCCACATCTTCTAAGATCCAAGATCAGCCATTGTGCGTCATTACGCATTGTGATGGGGCATTTTATTTCCATCCATTTAACTGCATCTGACAAGCTACAGATGTCTGTAATAATCCACGTGGAAATGGGAAATTGTTCAGCGCAAATGTCATTTCTTGTTGCTTTCTGAATGGTTGAGACATACGCCATACATTGTTTTATGAAAAATAAAACAAACTAACGGCATATGCATGAATACCATAATTCTGTAGCTTATGAAGAAATGTTTTACTATGAAAACAACTTTCCCCAGTGGACAATTAATACGTCTGTCTGTCTGTCTGTCTGTCTGTCTGTCTGTCTGTCTGTCTGTCTGTCTGTCTGTCTGTCTGATTCACACGCATCTGGCGGCGCGTGCACACGCAGCGGCTCTATCGGCTTTATTGTTTTTAAAAGAATGTATTTTTTAAGTCGTTTATTTATTATTTTATATGCTGCTTGCACTGTGGGGTGAGAGGAAAGCTATTTCATCTGTGGTGTATGTCTTACGGATGCAGCATATTTGACAATAAAGCTGACTTTGACTTTGACTTTGACTATATCTGCTCCGCCAGACGGACACATTGACGAGAATATCAGTTTAGTACATTATTTCGTTCTGTTAACTATATTATTTATGAGGATGAATTGCATAACATGCCAATATTGCAGAACATATTTCACTTTTCTTTTTGCAAGTAAGTTTTCATTTGAATTTCTGTTGTAATTTTCGTTTGATTTTTGTTTGTTTGTTTCACTGCTGATCGATCAAACGTGTGTTCATGTAGCTGTTCATTGTGAGACTTGCTTTGTGAAGTCTTCATGTTATTTATGAGAGGCAGTATTGTCATTTTCACGTGTTTCTTCCATCTGCCGACGGTGTCGCCGTTTCTCATTTCACCCGTTTTGTGCATACGCCTGGGTCAGAGCTTGATGAAGGACCGCACATTTTACCGCCAAGTTTGCTTTTTATAAATCTCAACTATTGCGTAGAGAGTGGCGTACGCCTTCTTTTGTGCGTATGCAACGTTTATAAATGAGGCCCCTGATCTCTAATCTCTCCTGATCAGGGGAGTATTCCAGGAAGCATGTTTAAACTAGCCAGACTTTAAGCCTGAACTCTGGCTGAAATCCGCCTGAACTTGCTTACTCTGGGTATGTCGGTTCCAGAAGACCGGATATGAGTTAGTGTAATTACGCTCGACTTGGTAACCCTGGGTTAATGCACGTGCACGTCGTGTACATAAAGACATTCTCAATAGATCGCCGATTTCTGGAGTCACCATGGAAACGCGTGGAGAAAAAAAAAAGAAAGCGCGACACGGAAGTGAGACGGAGTCTGAGATTTTAATGACAGCGTATGAAGATTATACGTCCAACAAAAAAGTAACACGGCTGCATCATCAAAAAAGAAGAGTTTCTGCTTGGAGAAAAATAAACGCACGAGTTTCTGATCTTGTTTCCATTTTCCTTGTAAACTTAAATGAATTACTTCTATTGGTAACAAATAATTTAGTTAAATGTATTCAAACTCAATAAATTTACGTATTTATCTAACTAAATGTCACATTACTCCATTAATCCTTTTTCCATTTTAATTACTTATATTTCTTGAATTCTCATGTCTAAGTTTGAGCCGGTGAAAATGCTCATTTTTAGAACAATAAAAAGGACGGAAAAAATGCACGGAGTGTAAAAATTTTTTAAGCAACTTTCCGTCATTGTCTTTACAAGCATGGCCCTATGCTATAAAATCTGATCATCCTCTCCTTCCCTCTCACTCATGGTGCAGAGACGTAAGTATAGTAGGACAAAATAACTTGGCAAAACTCGGCAAAAACACAGTAAAACAGCTACACAACTAAACACATTTGGTCAAAAAGCCACACTTTAACCCAAATCCGTCCAGACAGGCAAATTTAATGATCTCCCAGAATCCCTTGTGGTGCCGATCTAACAGCAGCACCAAAGTTACAACTACTTATTGAATTAATTTCAATGAAAGGAAAATAATTGTCTGAAAACTATGTGCTATTTTTAAGGTGACCATAACAAAAAATGATCTATCTTAACTGATGCAAATAATTAAGTTAGATCAAAGTAAAATGTTTCTCTTTCCAACATCCATATGTGGTCTTATCACCCTCTCACGGTGGAAAAAGTATTATCTGAACTTCTTCATCCACTAAATCATCTTCAAATGGACACGCCATGCTGCTGCACCTCTCTGAAAACAAACTAACCTTCAACTAAACCTGCTCCAGACCAGGTTATGTTCAGAGCATGAGTTGCCATGGCAACTTGACCTACCCTGAAACATACCTCCATTTCTGGAACCGAAAGCTGAGGTTATCAACTTCCTTAGCCTCAAACTTATCGTGGGAGCTAGCATAACCTGCTTTCTGGAATACCCCCCAGCTGCTTCTGGACTTTGAAAGCAAACTAAACTGGATCTTTTCCAGAGCAGATCATTGACGCGTCATGAATGTTTAGCGTTTAGGTTTCAGAAACCAGTTCAGTCCCAATAACTACATAACTGTGTGTCCATCTCTATGTCACTTACCGCATTGCATGATGGGTACAATGAAGTTAGTACTGAGACTGTTTTATGCTGCCTTACTAGCCCCTTGTGTTAATAGCGTTGGGGGCGTGGCTTCTGGGACGACACTTCCATGTTATCCAGACTGAAGCAGACACTGATGGAGGAGCCGTGTGGCTGATGTTAGCTCACCTGGATCAGGTTTGGAGTCTGAGGATGGAGCAGGACTCTCAGCTGGTTCCTGTGTGTTTGAAGTGTTTGACTCTGTGATAAAAATAAATATGAATTTTGAATGAGAAATATCATAAATCTACATCAGTTTCTAACATTCAATATTTGCATCAGTTTACAGCGCTCCAACTGTTACCATGGAGACAGCTTTCTAATAATATGAGATCTTTACAAGACGAACAATGACTAGTTATTAATGCAAGGGTTCAATTATTGTTATTTTATTAATTTATTTTTTTCCTCTTCTTTATTATAGATTTGAACCTCTGAATAACGACTTTCAGGAGAACAACAACATCCTCCAAATATGAACTCAGAACAACAGAAACCTTAATCCAGCTAAACATCTGGATGATCAAGCATGAAGGCTTAAACCAACATCAGTGCTTAGTTTACTGAAGATTCAAAACTGTCCAACTGTCTGCATTCTAAAGAAGAATAAAGACAAAGAGGAAGATGTGTAGAAACCAGTACACTAAAGTGTTGCACTCACCATTCAGAAGACTTTGTGTTTCTGGAAACAACAAAGAAAGAAGGTCAACAACGGTTTGTTTTTGAGATTAAAAGGGACCAGCTGGAGTTTATGAAGGAGCAAGTTGTAGAAAAAGTCCATCTCAAATAGGTAAATCTCATATTGTGCCCTAGACTAGATAATGCAATCTGTCTCTTTGTTGCCTCTGTATTGCCCGTTTTCTGCTCAGTGGACGAACACACCACCCTCCTCTTCCTCAGCGTGTTCACAGCAAGTGAATTAGCAGGATGTTGATCATGTCATAAATAAACCCTGGAGACGCAAATTAAAAAGTACAGACCAGGACCTCTGGTGGTGCCCACTGTGCAGCGCCCAAAGCAGCCAATGGTATCTGGTTGTTGGTCACATGACTCATTTAATTGGAAAAAATGATTCCATTGCAGTTTTGGGAAGTATGTCCATTTGATACGCCTCAAAAACCACCTCCTCCGAGCGCAAAACGTTTATAAAGAGACATCTGATTCGTCAGTTTATGACCAGAATAACTTGTGATCAAGAAAAACTATCCTGAAACAAAGAGGATTACTAAGAACGTGTTAAAAAGTAAAAATCAGATCCAGAATGTTCTTCTGACCAATAGAATGACTGAGGAACAGCTGTTTATTTCTCTGTTGAAGTCTATGGGATTCTGGCTTCTTGGATCCAGCAGGTACTTCCTGTTTGGAGTCACTCAGTCCAGTTCTGGTAAACAGTCAATGGGTACCGTGCCAATAGTCACCACATTTCAGATTGTAATTGTTGGAAAATGAGCTCAAGCAGTGCAGTGATAATTACTTTAGCATTTGGAAGATGACAAAATGTTGAGCTTTCACCTCCTGCTACCGTTTACCCACCTGTTAATGGGATGTTCACTAGGGATCCATTGTTTTGTCTTTCCTCTCTGGTGTTTTCTGTCACTGAAAAGAGGAAAAAGAAACACTCCATTCATTTCAGTTTGTTTCCAAACCACAGTGTTGCTCTCATCATTCAGACCTGTTTGCTCTTCTGCTGTAAACAACAAAGAAAGAAGGTCAACAATCACACAAACCTGAACCCACAACAGGTTTCTGAATCTGAAGGGTTCCTGCTCAAAGACAGCGCCTCCTGCTGGTCGTACTCTGACATTTCACTACAGAAGAATCAAGAACTCACCTGCAGACGACCTCTGTTCATTCCTTCCTCTGATAAACCTTAAAATCCTCTGATGAACTGATCAAAAAACAAAAACAGAGTCATGAAGTAAAATAGTGATGCTGAGGACTTTAGCTACTCTGAATTCATTTAACACATTAAAAAGAATGAAAGAAACTCAGATAATTGACACAGATTTGCTGTTTTATCTGAACTGAAAAAAACTGAAGATTTTCTTACTTTTGAAGTGGAAAATCAAGAACAATCCAAGCACAATCAGAGCAATACCAAGAAGAATCAGTAGATAGAGAAGACTTGTTCCTCCTACAAATAACAGACCAGAGTGTATAAACAGACTCAGAAATGACTTGGGTTTTAGTGGTTCTTAGTGGTTTATGTGATTCTCTGTTTCAACAGACATGATGACTCACTAGGAAGGAGAGGGTTCTTCAGTTCTGTGCTGTTCTGAGAGCTGACAGGATTTTTCAGGCTGCAGATAAACGTCTCCTCCTTTGTGTCCTGAAGACAAAAGTTCAGAAAGTTTCATCACCGTGGACAGAAGTCTAATCTTTGCCTGGAGAAAATGTGGGTTTTTGCTTTTAATCATTTATAGTTTTTTTCATCGTTTGTGGCTGAATGTTGAATATTTTCTCTGTACCTTAGTGATCTGTATCTCTGTGCCTTTTTCACGTCTGTCATCAAGAAACCAGAAAACCTCCACATCTCCCAGATCATCAGTTCTGTCAAAGCTACAGGTGAGGGTACATTTGGTTTGCTCAGGATTACAGTCATCAGTAATTCTGGGTTTGGGGACTCGAGCTGAAAAGAGAACAAATACAAAACTTATTTAGATGATTAAAATGAATCAAATCAAAGTAAATTTACAGAAAAACTAACTATAACTTACAGAGAACTTGTAGTTTTAGAGCAGATCGGATTTTTCTGTTAATATCTGGTGTGTACACGCGGCCGTGCTCTGGTCTCACATCACTGATGGTCAGTTCACCTGTTTTAGTATTTAAGCTGCAGCTACCTGGAAGAATGACAGATATTTATGTAGAAATGTTTACCAAACAGAATTTGTTCACTTATGATCATTTTTTCACTTTTTCTTAGATTTCTCTGAAAAGGGTTGGATATTTTTTTTTTTAAGTTTTCTGCACTAAAGCCAGTCCAACAATCACATTTCAGACAAAAGAAACAGATTATTTCTGTCACAAGACAAGAAAAACAGCAGAATCACAGAAGGTTAGCGTGAATGTTGGGGTCATTTTTCAGGGCACAACAGCATCTTCACATTTAATATGAAGTAGACAGGATGTGACATCACAGGACACCAAAGTCTCCAAAGTCTCATTGTAAATGTTTATTATTAGAAAACTACTAAGTTCTCACCGTTAAACATGCCGTAGAAAGTTATATTCGCTCCAGACCACTTTGCAGCCAAATCAGCTCCATGTTTCCATGTTATGCTGATGATGGACGTTTCTACATCACCTGGACTGAGGACAACGCTGGAGCCCTTTAACCCGAAAAGTACCTTCACTGCAAAGCAAAAGTTAATGACAAGTCAATAACTTCATCAATAAAATTATTATCATTTTCAGATCAGCATCATTCAGATTATTTTTTTTATTGTATGTTGTGTTTATATGGAGAGAAAATACCGGGTAGTCTCACCAGATTTATGTGAGCTTAATTCTTGAATTGCATCTCATACAATATATATTGTGTGTGACTATGGAAGCATATGTACTAATAATAATAATGGACTGGATTTAGCTGTGCATTTCCAGATGCTCAAAGTGTTAATAATGTGTCCATTATTAATTCACTGCTCATTCATTCTGGTGATAACTCACTAGGAAGGAGAGGGTTCTTCAGTTCTGTGCTGTTCTGAGAGCTGACAGGATTTTTCAGGCTGCAGATAAACGTCTCCTCCTTTGTGTCCTGAAGACAAAAGTTCATAAAGTTTTAACAGAAGTCAAAACTTGGATAAAATTTGTTAGTATTTTTTTTGCTCTTTATCATTCATAGTTTGTGGTTGAATGTTGAACGTTATCTCTGTACCTTAGTGATCTGTATCTCTGTGCCTTTTTCACGTCTGTCATCAAGAATCCAGAAAACCTCCACATCTCCCAGATCATCAGTTCTGTCAAAGCTACAGGTGAGGATACATTTGGTTTGTTCAGGATTACAGTCAGGAGTAATTCTGGGTTTGGGGACTGGAGCTGAAAAGAGAACAAATACAAAAATTATCATGAATCAAATCAAAGCAAAGTTACAGAAAAACTAACTATAACTTACAGAGAACTTGTAGTTTTAGAGCAGATAGGATTCTTCCGTTAATCTCTGGTGTGTACTCGCCGCCGTGCTCTGGTCTCACATCATTGATGGTCAGTTCACCTGTTTTAGTATTTAAGCTGCAGCCATCTGGAAGAATGACAGATATTTATGTTGAAATGTTTACCAAACAGAATTTGTTCACTCATGACCACCTCTTCACTTTGATTAAGATTTCTCTGAAAAGAAACAGATTATTTCCGTCACAAGACAAGAAAAACAACAGAATCACATGAAGGTGTCAGAAATCCGACGTCTGTCCCTCCCTCTGACAACCAGAAGGAGCCATCTCCAAAGTTTTGACTTTTCCCAAAGTCACCAAAGTCTCATTGTAAATGTTTATTATTGGTAATCTACTAAATTCTCACCGTTAAAGCTACGGTAGAAAGTTGTATCCTCTCCAAACGACTCTGCAGCCAAATCATTTCCGTGTTTCCATGTTATGCTGATGATGGACGTTTCTGCATCATCTGGACTGAGGACGACGCTGGAGCCCTTTAACCCGAAAAGTACCTTCACTGTAAAGAAAAAGTTAATGACATCATCAATAAAATTATCATTTTCAGATCAGCATCATTCAGATTATTTTTTTCATTGTTTTTTTTTTATCTTGTGAGAAAATAATCTCACCAGATTTATGTTCATAATGCTTGATTTGTAACTTATCCAATATATTTTGTGTGTAACTGTGTTTTCTTGCAGTTGTGTATTCACATGAGTGTCCTCGACACTCAGAGAGTGAAGAAGTGCTGCCCGGACGCCATCACCGTGACGACGAATCAGAGGTAAGGGAAGACCTCCAGGTAGGAGGTGCTATCAGGTTTTGCTGCTGAGAGGGAGTGATGAGTTCTGGAAAACTGTTAAAAAATGCGATGCGTGTTTTAAAAACACGTATTTGCTCTTAAAAATATATATATATATCTTAATTATTGGGGCACATCTGCTTAAGAAAGTGGAATGAAGTCTTCTTTTTAGTAGTTATTAATTACAATCTAAGTTGAAAGCCGCTAAATTGTATTTCGTATTCTTACGTTTTTCAAGTGTCCGTGTGAATACACAATTACAAGTACACACAGTTGTTTTGTATGAGTAACAAATCAGGTATTACACACAATTCCAGAGAGACCAGTTTCTCTATATACGTATTCATCAAAAATAATCATTTCTGGATTACATAGGATTAGAATTAAAGCTCAAAGCAGAACTGAATGGTTCTGTACTATGAAGCCCACAAACAGTGACATTCTTAAAAATAACAAATTTTTTACCTCCAAATAACTATAAAATCTAAATAAAATATCAGATGTAATCTGTTCTGAAGCCAATTCAAGCCTGCAGCCTTCACTAAGGATAGGTTTCCATAGCTATGAAGGTAAAAATGTGTCAAAAAGAACGCACTTGTAGATTTGATGTGAGAACCTGTAATATAGAATCTGAATACTTGTGCATCAAAAATCTGCACCTGTGTGTAAAAATCTTCTGGTGTGAACTGACAAATTTCCATTTGCATGTGTTCATTTAGAGTTACAACTTCAAATCTGTGATTCCAACTGCTCAAATGTGCTTCTGCGTGTGCTCCAATCTGCTGCTGCAAATCACAGGTGCGCTACAACTGCGCTCTGAATTCTGACACATTCCTTGGGAGAAACTTGTGTCAAAAGTGATCTGTGTCCGATAATGGGACTAGGGGAGGAGGGAGGGTTAGAGGAGGCGGAGTCAACCAATCAGAGTGCTGGATTAAGAGGACTTGGTAAAGTTAGAAAGATCTTCACAGATTCACACTTCCTGCTTCAATAACTCTTCTTCAAGTTCTCAAATCAAATTTACAAGTGCGTTCTTTTTGACACATTTTTACCTTCATAATAGCAACCATCGTCATTCTTACACAGATGGAGTTCATTAGTACGTTCTCCAAGTTAGATGTCTGCGTCAAAGTTCTTCTTTCAGATTACCTTAGCAACCAGGTTTCCATTACATGCAGATTTAAGAAATTGTTGTTCAAAGTTTTTTTAGCTTGTCTCCGAATTCCCACCCTAATCCCTAACTACTAAAAAAACTGTATATAGTATATATATAACTATATCTATGTAGTTCTAGTTTTTGACTCAATGATTAGTGTTAGATGTGAGTTCTGATTTAAAACACAGACTTTTATTTTCGTAAATACAGATTCTGATTCTAGAACATTCTTCTAGAATAAAATAGAACTTACCCGAGTGAACGTCTGTGGGAAAACAGGCTAAAAACAAAACACTGCCCACGAGGAAGGGCGTCAACGGCATTTTTCTTTGAAGAGAAAATAGAAAATATAATAAGAACAAATATTAACCGAATAACAAAAAAAAGAGGTACAAAAATAATAGCAAAACTCTGAATTTCCTATAAAAAAACATTAAAAGACGAAGCCGAACAGAAAGAGCTTTGCTTAAAGCTTCTTCCTGGTTTGAGGGAAAGTGAAACTAAACCAGTTAACAAAAAAACAAAAAAAAGTTACAGCCCTCTGGACAAAATAAAGTACCTTTGTGTTCATTCTTACGTTTTAATACCATTAAATTCAGTAATTCTTTATTACAGACATTAATATGTCTAATGAAACGAATCAAAAAATAAAACATGAAACCAGCTTGAGCTGGTTTTTAGATCATAAACGGAAGTTTTTTTTTTAATAAACTTTATTCACAAACATTGCATACACTAAATACCAAAAATTGACACTCCACAGTGTGCAAAAGACAACATTTTCACATATGCCAGGAAAATGAACAAAAATTTCAAAAAAGCCATGATAATAGCAATATAAAACAGGTTTAAAAAATAATAACACTAAAGGTAAAGTAATCTGTAAGAGTCTCAAAAGGGACCATGTTCCACTGTTCTAACAGTTTTCTGTTAGTGCAGCTATTTACATACAGAATCATTTCTGTCTGAAAAACATAAAATACTGGTTTTTGTTAGCACATTTACACGTGTGAAGGAAATATTTAGCCATAATTATAACTAAGTTAACTATATACACTTTCGCTGCATTGAATCTTCATTGAGTAAAATATCCAAAAATAATGTTTTTAGAATAATTTATAGTCTTCACATAGATGGGTTGGTTTAAAAACGAGTCAAATCTTTCCAAAACCTTTGACTGAAAGTGCAAAAACAAAGAGATGAAGCACAGTTTTTGGCGAGGAACGACCAAATGAACAGTTTATGTCCAGATTGTTTTTAAATGAGGTAAAAACGTGTTTCACAGGGTAAAATTTATGAATAATTTTGAAAGAAATGTCTTTAAATTTATTGGTGATGAAACAGCGGGCAAGTGTTCAGTATCCAGTTGCTGCCCCACGAACCTAGATGGCATGTTGCATGAGTGACTGTGAGTTCTGTACATTGTGAAGATAAGAAGAAGAAATAAAGATGATGTTGGGACACAAAATGATTTGCAGAAACTGCTGCAATGTAAGTGTATGTAAGTCCAAATCTACATCTCAGGTGGGAGAAGTGGTTGTCCTTGAAATGAACACAGTACTGATACGAGATGAACTAGTAAATCAAAAGATATCCTGTACAGTGACCATAAGTACACAGTCAGCTTCATGCTCTGCTGCATTAGTGGTGGACACAGGTTCTGCTGTATCTATAATTCCTGAGCACCTCTACAGAGAACACTTGAGTGATTCAGCCTTTCCCCCTCTCTCCTGCCCCGTGTGCCATACGTTTAGTGAGGATCCTGCCTCCTTTAGTGAAGATAGCGGTAGGTGTGTTAACCCTTGTGCTATCCTAGGCACTTTAACATTGGGAGTTAGGTCATCTAGACCCACTAGACAGTGCTCTGAACCTTTTTTCTTCAATGTTTTGTGATCTTCACTGGTGTCCATGGATTACATGAAATCTTTCCACCTTTATCCACCTTTGTCATGGTAGGGATAACACGTCAATGTAAGGGGGGGGTCATCTAAAATAGCACAAGGGTTAAGTGTAGTCTTGTGTTAGACTTGGAGGCCAGGCTAGAGCAGTTAGCAACGCGGCTCCGCACAGTGGAAGCTAAGCCGGCTAGCCAGGTTGTAACTCGTAGCGCGGGCCGCGCTGCCAGGGCTAACCCAGTTAACACCCCACCGCTTTCCCAGCAGCCAGGAAATACACAGGGGTTTGCACCGGTTGGGAGGAAACATAGTGCTAAACCCAAAAACTTACAGCACCCGAGACTCCACATTAGTGTTCTCCCCCCTCAGCGACACACCCGCTGAATCGTCAACTCTGGTTATCGGCTCTTCTGAAGGTAGAAACGTGGAGCTCCCAGCGGCTACAGTCAGGTGTTATCCGGGGGCCAGAGTTGGTGACATCGAGGGGAACCTTAGGATGTTAGCTCAGAGTAAGTCCAGGTTCCGTCGAGTCGTGATTCACGCAGGCGGTAATGATGCCCGACGGAGACAATCAGAGGTGGTTAAGTTAAACGTAGCTTCAGTGTGTAAACTTGCTAAGACGATGTCCGACACTGTAATTTTCTCTGGTCCCCTGCCGAACTTAGTCAGTGATGAAATGTACAGCCGCTTTTCATCATTCAACCGCTGGCTTTCTAGATGGTGCCCAGAAAACGGCGTTGGTTTTGTGGATAATTGGAGCGCGTTTTGGGGGAAGCCCGGTCTCATGCGGAGAGATGGCGTCCATCCCACTCGGGACGGTGCCGCTCTTCTTTCTAGAAACATTTCTGCTAGCCTTAGTCTGTTAACCTGACAATCCAGAGACGAGACCCGGGCGCAGAGCAGCAGTGTAAAACGCTCCTCTGAGCCTCCCTTAGGGTTAGTGCTGGTGCAAAACCCATGCAGGGAAAGTCAAGCAGGTCCTAGCTTTAGCTTATGTACTGAAAGACAAATAAAAGGAGCGCGTCATAGAAACCTTAAAGTGACAGACATCAGTTCTCACAAGCACAATTATGACGTCATTAAATGCGGTTTATTAAACATTTGATCCATTTCCTCTAAGTCCCTCTTAGTCAATGAGTTAATCACTGATAACAACCTTAGTTTACTAGCCTTAACAGAAACTTGGCTCCAACAGGATGACTATGTTAGACTAAATGAAGCAACCCCCCCCACTTATGCTAACTATCAGAAATCCAGAATTTCAGGGAAAGGAGGTGGTTTGGCAGTAATATCACAGTCTAGCTTACTTCTCAGCCCTGAAGTTAAAAATGCTTATAATTCATTTGAAAGTATCATATTGTCTATAAATCACCCAAACAGGAAGACTCGAAAACCTGTTTTATTCTTAATTATTTATCGCCCCCCCGGCCCATATTCAGAATTTTTAACTGAGTTTTCCGACTTCCTATCGACTATTGTCTTAGATTCTGATCAAATTATAATAATAGGGGATTTTAATATTCACGTTGATGACCCCAGTGACTGTCTAGGAAAGGCTTTTGCAGCTTTATTAGATGATGTTGGTTTCACCCAAAATGTAAATGAACCCACTCACTGTCACAAGCACACCCTGGACCTTGTTCTAACCCATGGTATAGAGATCAGCCAGCTGAGTGTCCTTCCTCTTAACCCCATCATTTCTGATCACTTTATGATTACCTTCCAGCTTACTTTAGAACATGATACTGCCCCAGTGAATAAGAAACAACTTAGAAGAACCTTAACTGACCGTTCTGTGTCTGAGTTTAAACTCACAGTTCAGCCAGTACTTAGTGACATTCTGAGCAAATACTCTGAGACCAGCTCCCATAGCATCAGCCCTAGTATAAATGACCACTTTGTTAATGATGCCTTACAAGCCCTCAGGAGTACACTCCATGTTGTTGCCCACCTGAAACAAAACCGAGTGAATGATGATGAAAGCTTCATTCTGTTCCTGGATGTTTGTTCGCCGTTTGATACTGTTGATCCTCCTTTTCTATTCTACTTTCTGGAAAAGAATATTTCTGTAGTGCAGTTCAAACCCTATAACTATAACCCCAAGTTATAGAAACATTTTCAAAAGCATCTGGACTTTATCTAAACCTAAAGAAATGTGAGTTATTCCCTCTTAAACAATGTGCTCTAACCTCCATAAATAGTAGCCAAAGAAAGTGTCACATATTTGGGATTGCAGATAACTAAAGATCAAAAAGAAAACTAATGGACTATAATCCTCTGACGGCAAAAGAACAAAATAAGTTTTTTTTTTAATTATTATTATTTTTCTTTTAACTTGTTCTGTCCAACAGCTGAGCGAACAGATTAGAGCTGCAGGCCTTTTGTGTTGGACAGGTATTAATATCACAAAAAGAGGTTTTAGAACTTTTAAAAAACCAGAGTGTAGATGTGTATAAACCCCTTTTTGTTGTATTATTTATTATTTATTTGTTACATTTAGTGTGTGTGGGGAGGGAGAGGGGAAGAATGTGAGGGGGGCTGTGGAAGAGAGTAAAAGAAAGAGAGGTGAGAAAGTGGGGGATACAGGCACTGATAAGTTATTCTTTTAAGCTGTAACAATTATACCAGATCTGCTGGAAAGATAAATATTACATCAAAACTGAAAATCTGACACTAAAAGATGAGTGGAAAATATCTGTCCATCAATACACTGTGGGTTAAGAGGAGGGATGAAGCAGACAGGGAGCAGTGTGGCAGTGTGCACGTGCACGTGGGGGTGGAGATACATGCATGCTGCCGAAGTGATCCATATGTTCATAAGGGGAACCAGATCCTACCCAGCCCCCCAGCCCGACCAGCCAGACCAGGAGAGAGGAGGGGAGATCCCCAGCCCGGGGGCCCACCCAGCCAGGCCCAGAGAAGGCCCCCCCAGCGCCCAGGGGCATAGGCGAACCCAGCGTCCGGGCCCCAGGCCACAGGACTGGAGCACTTAGCCGTATGTGGCAGCCATAGGGGCCACCGGGCGCCGGACACCGAGACACGGGCCAAGGACGAGGCCAGGGCCCCGAGAACCCATGAGCCCCCCACCACCCAACCAGCGCCCCGTCTCCGCGAGCCAGCCATGACACCCGACCTGAACAACCCAGAGATCGCCACGCACCCACAGCTCACCCTCCCATAACCCTACCCACTACAACCCTCCTCCCCCTCCATATAATCCGACCCCTCCTCCCATACCCCCACAATGCCCTCCCCACAAAATAAATTGAATCGTTGGCCACGAAGGGATCTTTCACTAGGATTTCATGACCTCTTAGCAAAAGCAGAAAGATTTTCTAGACTATGTTGCTTCTTGACTACAGTAAAAAATGCAAATAGGATTGATTGGATACTTTTTAATTTACTTTGGAGAAATAAAACCCACTATGTACGATAATCAGTTGTAATAACTTCATCAAAAGACGGAGGACTTGACTTTCTTGACTTCTTGACTCTAAACAATGTCCTTAAAATGAAATGGTTAAAAAAATTATTAAAAACTGAAACTTCATTTTGGAATTTCATAGCAAAATATATATTTGATAAGTTTGGAGGTCTGCCTTTTCTTCTATTCTGTAACTTGAAAATAGAAAAAAAAATCCTTTAAAACATTTTCATAAGCAGGTTTTTGTTGGCATGGACTCTGATCTACAAACATAATTTCTCTCCTCAGCGCTCGGTGAGACTAGATTAGGAATAACGCAGATATTCTACACAGAAACAAGAGTATTTTTCTTAAAGGATTGTTTTTCTGCTGGCAGAAATAATCCAAACATCCGTTCACTGTGTCTAAATGAGACAGCCACAAAACTCCATGTTATCCTTAACTGGAATAAGTTTGGTTGTAGAATTCAGTTGTGTCCCTGGAAGCAGGTCAACAGCAGTCATAGGGCGATGAGGTGGTAGAGACTCAGCCAGAGCCTTGCAGAAAACTGCTCCTAAATCATGATACTCTGAGGAAATCCAGCTCAGGTCGGGAGGCGGAGTCAGAGAAGGAAAAACAGAAGAACACACATCAGCATTTAAACAGTTCATTAAACAAATGGGACTCCAGGACAGCACCCCTCCAGAAACCCAGTCCATGGGTGGAGAGTGTTTGCAGAGCTGTGGAAAACCTAAAGTAATAGAAGGTTTCATACAGAAAGTACAACAAGAAAGGACACGGATTCAGTTATGAACAAAAAAAAAAGTTAATTTAATTGTCTTAGCAGAAATTGTTGGGAATTGTTGACCCATTTATAGCATTGATTTGTAATTCAGGGATGAGAGGTTCAACTGTTATGTTCCGTTTATTCACAACCTCCTGGGAGATGAGGTCTCCATCAGATCCAGAGTCAAGAATCTCAAACTCAACCTGCTGCTGAATATGAGTCACCAGGATTGGGGTTGAAGGGTGAGACACAATGTGTGATAGATGGGTGTGTGGGGTGGGGGGTCTGCAGGGAGGAGCTGGAGAAGGAGCTACAGAACTTGGAGCGCCTAACCCGCAATTGCTTTCATGCATCCACTCTCTCATCCTCCAGTCCATATGGATGGCTAAGTCGATCAGCTCCACAACGTCCGATAAACATTAACTTAAGGAGGTGAAGCAAAGACTTCAGGGGGGTATTCCAGAAAGCAGGTTATGCTAGCTCCCACGGTAAGTTTGAGGGTAAGGAAGTTGATAACCTCAGCTTTCGGTTCCAGAAATGGAGGTATGTCTCAGGGTAGGTCAAGTTGCCATGGCAACTCATGCTCTGAACATAACCTGGTCTGGAGCAGGTTTAGTTGAAGGTTAGTTTGTTTACAGAGAGGTGCAGCAGCATGGCGTGTTCAATTGAAAATGATTTAGTGGATGAAGAAGCTCAGATAATACTTTTTCCACCGTGAGAGGCTGATAAGACCACATATGGATGTTGGAAAGAGAAACTTGTTTACTTTGATCTAACTTAATTATTTGCTTCAGTTAAAAGAAATCATTTTTTTGTTAAGTCACCTTAATAATAACACGTAGTTATCAGACAATTATTTTCCTTTCATTCAAATAAATTCAATAAGTAGGTGTAACTTTGGTGCTGCTGTTAAATCTGCACCACAAGGGATTCTGGGATATCATTCCTTTTGCCTGTCTGGACGGATTTGGGTTGAAGTGTGGCTTTTTGACTAAATATGTTTAGTTGTTTAGCTGTTTTACTGTGTTTTGCAGAGTTATTTTGTCCTACTGTGCTTACGTCTCAGCACCACGAGTGAGAGCGAAGGAGAGGATGATGAGTTTTTATAGCACCCCTACACTCTCATTCTGCAAGTATACTGATGGGAAATTATTTAATTAATTTTTGCACTCCGTGCATTTTTTACTGTCTTTTTTTTTTGTTATAAAAATTAGCATATTCACCGGCTCAAACTTAGACATATGAGAGTCAAATATATATATATATATATATATATGCGTCACAAGGAAAATGGAAACAAGATCAGAAACTCGTGGGTTTACTTTGTCTGTTGATTTTCTCCAAGCAGAAATTCATTTTTTTGATGATGCAGTCGTGTTACTTTTTTGTTGGACGTATAATCTTCATACGCCGTCATTAAAATCTCAGACTCCGTCTCACTTCCGTCTCAAGTGTCGCGCTTTCTTTTTTTTTTCTCCACGCGTTTCCATGGTGCCTCCAGAAATCGGCGATCTATTGAGAATGTCTTTATGTACCTGCTGTGCACGTGGGTTAACCCAGGGTTACCAAGTCGAGCGTAATTACGCCAACTCATATCTGGTCTTCTGGAACCGACATACCCAGATTAAGCAAGTTCAGGCGGATTTCAGCCAGAGTTCAGGCTTAAAGTCAGGCTGGTTTAAACCTGCTTCCTGGAATACCCCCCAAGGGGAATCAAGGCCAAAACAACAAACAAAACCTCAACCAATCTGACATCAAAAATGGTCCCTGTAAAAGAAAGAAAAGCTAAAATCAATGACAAAACACTAACCTCCCTAGACTAACAAACAGGAGAAAACAGATGTGGAAGAAAATGGCAGTTCACCCCTACAGCTTTACTTTTAACTTGTAGATCACAATAAACTCAAATTCTACAGAGTGGGCCTCTACACAAAGACAACACACAGAACACTACAAAGCCCGTCTGCTCAACACAGGTCAAAGTTAGGTGGAGAGGAGAGCCAAGCTGACCTGGGGGGTATTCCAGGAAGCATGTTTAAACTAGCCTGACTTTAAGCCTGAACTCTGGCTGAAATCCGCCTGAACCTGCTTACTCTGGGTATGTCGGTTCCAAAAGACCGGATAAGAGTTGGCGTAATTACGCTCGACTTGGTAACCCTGGGTTAATGGGCGTGCACAGCAGGTACATGAAGACATTCTCAATGGATCGCCGATTTCTGGAGTCACCATGGAAACGCGTGGTGAAAAAAAGAAAACGCTGTACTTCAGTGAGACGGAGTCTGAGGTTTTAATGACGGCGTATGAAGATTACACGTCCATCAAAAAAGTAACACGGCTGCATCATCAGTAAAAGAAAGAAATTTCTGCGTGTATAAAAGGACCGGACAAAGTAAACGCACGAGTTTTTGATCTTGTTTCCATTTTTCTTGTGACGTATATATATATATATATATATATATATATATATATATATATATATATATATAACGTATCCAATTTTGCCAACTTGAATGAATTACTTCTATTGGGAACAAACAATTGAGTTAAATTTATTCAACCTAATTTCTTACATCTATAAAACTCAATTGTTTATACAACTCAAATTTACATATTTATTTAACTAAATGTCATATTACTCCAATTCAATTCATCTTTTTTCCATCTTAATTAATTATATTTCTTGAACTCTCAAATGTCTAAATTTGAGCCGGCAGATATTCTCATTTTTATAACAATAAAAAAGACGGGGGGACGGTAAAACCTCACTGGAGAATTTACCGTCACTAATGTTATAGGGGTGCTACGTAGGGATGTTATATAAACACATCATCCTCTCCTTCACTCTCACTCATGGTGCAGAGACATAAGCACAGTTGGACTAAACAACTCAGCAAAACATGGCACAACACAGTAAAACAGCTAAACAACTAAACACATTTGGTCAAAAACCCACACTTAAACCCAAATCTGTCCAGACAGGCAAAGGGAATGGTATCCCACAATCCTTTGCGGTGCCGTTTTAACAGCTGCACCAAAGTTACACCTACTTAATTGAATTAATTTGAATGAAAGTAAAATAACTGTCTGAAAACTACGTGTAATTTTTAAACTGACTTACAAAAAATAGATTTATCTTAACTGAAACAAATAATTAAGTTAGATCAAAGTAAAAAAATTATTTTTCCAATATCCATATGTGGTCTTATCACCATCTCACTGTGGAAAAAGTATTATCTGAGCTTCTTCATCCACTAAATCATCTTCAAATGGACACACCATGCTGTTGCACCTCTCTCAAAACAAACTAAGCTTCAACTAAACCTGCTCCAGACCAGGTTATGTTCAGAGCATGAGTTGCTATGGCAACTTGACCTACCCTGAAACATATCTCCATTTCTGGAACCGAAAGCTGAGGTTATCAACTTCCTTACCCTCAAACTTACCGTGGGAGCTAGCATAACCTGCTTTCTGGAATACCCCCCTGAAGACATGCTGCAGCAGAACTCCCTCCCCAGGGCTGGAGGTCCACCCAGTGCTTTTGAAGGCTGCCTCCATCAGCTCTGGTCCAATGGGAGCCACACCTGTAAACAATTAGAGACAGAGAGACACAAAGATCCACAAAAACACAGAGGTCCCACTCTGATTCAGAAAAATAACACAAAAAACACAGGGGGGTGGGGCGAAAGTAATGCGGCCACAGCTGTAACAGGCAGTGGGTCTGGGCCATCACCAACTTGCATACATTTGCTTTTTGTCCAGTTTTTTTGGAGACCAAAAGAACTGCTTCTTCACTGTAAATGCCTAGAGCGTTTTTTTAGCTGGGTAAGGGTTGTGCTGAGCAGGATGGTGTCATCAGCATACTCCAGGTCAGGATAACAATTGCCAAAGACACTTCAGGGACTTGCTCAAAAAACAGGGACATCAGCTGATCTATGATTCAGATCAGAAGCTGTCACACAGCCCTGGGGAACACCACTGGAGATGGGAAACCAGTCGGAGTCTTTGTCGTTTATGCGGACAGCTGTTTGCGTTGCTGTAGAGCAGACTGAATAGAGAAACAATCTTGGGTGGTGCTCCAAGGGTCTGTAGGATATTTCACAGTGAGGTATGGCAGACTGTGTCAAATGCAGCCTTCAGATCTATAAACGCAAAGTGGAGATCTTTACGGAAATGATAGGTCTTTTTCTATGAGTAGACGGATGGCAGAGATGTGTTCTGTTGTGGAGCCGTCGGACAAAAAGACACCCTGCTGGGGACGTCGGCTGCTTCTGATGGCTAGGAGAGCACGGTTGAGCAAGATCCTGGTGAAGAGCTTGCCAGGGATGGAGAGAAGCATAATGCCTCTGTGGTTGTTGCTGATAAACTTATCATCCTTACCTTTCCAGGGGCAGGATAACCCCTCTAGTCCAGTCAGTCGGAAGCTTCTCTGACTCCCACACATCATTAAAGATGTGGGTCAGCCACTCGATCAGAGAAGGAAACTATAACATTTTTTTAATGCAAGCCAGCAAGATGTCATCAGTTAAGTAGTAAAGGAAAACTCCCTTATTCAAAGATGGTAAAAACTAAACAGAACAGACGTTAAAATCAAGAAAGGCTTAAACCACCCTTTAAACCACTATCTTAAGCGAAGAACTGACGTTAACTTATTTAACGCTTTTCTGCTGAACACTGGCGCCAACCTGTAACCACCAGAACCAATGTGGGGGTTCAGTGTCTTGTCCAAGAACACTTTGACACATTGGCTGCACTGACTTGTAGAACGTTATATGGGTTTCAGAATAATCCAAGGCCTGGTGGCAGACAACCGGATGCTCAGGAATCATGAATGACTCTTTCCTACAATACCCTTTTTCATTAGAAGTAATACATCCATTCCTCTACTTTCGGGTCACGGGGCTGCCGGAGCCTATCCAGGCCACTTGCGGGCAAGGGCAGGGGACATCCTGTCGCAGAGCCACAATCACACACCCACTCACACTCACACCTATGGACAATTTAGAGCAGGGGTCCCCAAATCCAGGCCTCAAGGGCCGCTATCCTACATGTTTTCCAACCAACCTGCCATTGAAGCTCCTTATTGGCTAAACACACCTGATCAAGGTAATCAACAGCAAATACAGCGGGGTTTCTGGAAAATCAGCAGGACACCGGCCCTCGAGGCCTGGATTTGGGGACCCCTGATTTAGAGTAACCAGTTAACCCATGAAGCATGTTTTTGGACAGTGGGAGGAAGCCGGAGTCCCCGGAGAGAACCCACGCGTGCACTGGGAGAACATGCAAACTCCACAGAGAAAGGTCCCCCATTGATGTTCTGGTTCAAGTCCCTCAGCCGGGACTTGAACCAGTGGCCTTCTTGCTTTGAGGCAAGAGCACTAACCACTGCATGCAGTCCTAGAAGTAATACATTTTGGGATTTTTCTTCAGCAATCACAACAAAATCTGACAACTTTCTTTTAAAGAAGCAGCAACACCGCCCCCTTTTTTTTTTTTTTGCTTTCTTGTTTTGCACATACATTTATTGGATTTTTAAATATTAAGATAAATGATGTTTAGAGGCATTTCAGTCACGTCTGATGCAAAACTTTACACAAAACTTAAAAATACCATCAAAACATAGCATTACAACAATTATTCATGTAGGTCAATCCTGACCTCTAAACATTTATGGCACTTTTTGTTCCTTCATCGAGGCGATAAGTGCTCTACAGGGCAAGGAGGGAACTTTGACCTGTGACCTTAGAGTCAGAGGTTGACCGCTCTACCACAATTGCTGCTAAAGCTAGGATTTGACCACAAAAAGAAATATAACAAAGTGGAAAGTTATAAAGATGTTTCACACGTTAGCTGACATGAACACTGCAATCAATTTTAGTAGCAAGTTATGTTCAACTGATGTCCTTGAGCCCAATTTTAGTTATTGTGACTTTAAGAAGCTCCAGAAAACATTGATAAAATGCTATAGAATCAAGTCAGTCACTAGGTTCCCTGTGTGGTTCTGGGATTTTTGATCACCGTTCTTGTGATCATTTTGACCCCACAGACAGAGTGAAATCTTGTGTGGAGCCTCAGATGGAGGGAGATTATTATCAGTGGTATTGTATGCCTTCCATTTCCTAATAATTGCTCCCACAGTTGATTTCTTCACACCAAGCAGTTCACCTGTTGTAGATTCAGTCTTCCCAGCCTGGTACAGGTCAACAATTTGGTTTCTGGTGTCTTCAGACAGCTGTTTGGTCATTGGCTTTAGTGGAGTTTGGAGTGTGACTGTTTGAGGTTGTGGACAGGTGTCTTTTATGAGTTAAAACAGGAGTCATTAATCCAGGTAATGAGTGGAGGACAGACGATCCTTTTACAGAAGAAGTTACAGATCTGTGAGAGCCAGATATCTTGTTTGTTTGTCTGTGACCAAATACTCAATTTCCCCCACGATTTACAAATAAATTCTTTAAGTCAGACAATGTGATTTTCTGGATTTTTTCCCCCTCCTTTCGTCTCTCATAGTTGAGGTTTACTTATGAGGAAAATTACAGACCTGTCTCATTTTTTTAAGTGGGATAAAGTAAACTAAATACTTTTTTGTATATCGCTGTTTTATTGAAACGTTTGATTTCAGGTGCATCTTTGGCTGCGGCAAAAAAGACAGAAAGTGGAGATCAGATTATGTAATTAATCCCACCATAAACCTGGATGATAAAACATGAATAATCAATCAAAGATCAGGGTTTTACTAAAGCTTTAATGAGGCTTCATCAACCTGTCAATCAAACTAGAAATAATCCTAAAAGGACTTATATCATGCTAAATCAACTTTTTGACCTTTAAGGTGTATCATAATGTTAATTCCTAACTATATTCAACCCCAAAAGCCGTATTTTGATCCGTTCACATTTTTCTGAGTATTTCTCTGCTCTCTGAGCATCAGCCCCTCCCAATCCAAGAAAACAAGCGGGTTCTCATGAGCTGACGTAGACCAATGAGAACAGCCCCTTCCAAAAATTGTCTGTGCTGCCAGCACCGCCCCCAGGCTAACAGACACACCCACTTTCGCCACAGAGCAAGTGGTCGCTGGTGTCCTTTAGGACCCCCACCCCCTCCCCCCGGGTGGTGAACACTTGTGCAGATGCCGGGTGTCTGTGGCATTTGTGTTGTAACCAGTGTAGCGATGGCCAAGAAAGTCTTCCTGTAAACCTCCACAGTCTGTGGGGCCCTGAGGTTCTCCGGCAGGCCGTTCCACAGGCGAGGACTGTAATGGTGGAACGAGGCCTCACCATAAGTGTTGGTCCTCACCTTAGGATCAACTAAGAGGCCCAAGACCATAAAAAACATTAATAAATAATTAAGAGAACTTTCAAATCAATCTGAAACTCACAGGGAGCCAGTGCAGCCACTAAAAACCCATGGTCAATGCCTTCCTCTGACTAAACGCCGTTTCTCCATAACTAAATATTCTTGGTTCTGTCATTGATGCAAATCAAAGCCAATATTTATGTTTTCATTTCTGTACTAATGATCCACAGCTCATTTATTTTACTTTGTGGCAACAATCAAAAACCATTTGCTCCTTCAGACCAACACCTCTGACTTGATTCCAGCCTGTTTTAACATGTCCAATCACACAACAGCGACACCCACAGGACAAACAAAATATGTGCACAGTCGGAGTCCTACAGGTCGTCATCTGTAAACAACAAAGACAGAAGATCAGCAATCAAACAAATCTGAACTCATGAATGTTTTCTGCTTAAAGTTCAGGGTCTTTGACTCAAATAGTGACTGCTGCTAATTTACACTCATGTTTCTGTAGAGAACGTTCATGATCTCACCTTCAGACAGCCGTGAAACATATCCTAGATCCAGTCACGTTCTGTTTGAAAAACCAAAACAGAGTTAACTGAACATCTACACGTTGAGTTCAGAACATGGATCAGGTTTGTGTTTCATTTGCAGTAGACGTGTTTTTGATACGTTCTCATTTTTTTACATGGATTGGATGACTTTAATTCAAATTTACTGAAAGAGAGGGTCTTTGAAAGCAGCACGATGAAAAACATGTTCATCAGAGAACCAAACAAAACCACCAGACTGAGGACTTTAGAGATTCTGAATTCAATCCACTAAAGAAAATCATTCAACATGCTCAGATCATGAACACCAGTGATTTTTTTTAGCTGAACAAATAAAATAAATAACATAAATAAAAATGTTTTCTTACTTTTGTGGTGGAAAATCAAGAGCACTCCAACCCCAATCAGAACAATTAGGAACAGAAGAATCAGTAGATAGAGAAGTCGTCTTCCTCCTACAAATAACAGATCAGAGTGAATAAACAGTCTGATAAATGACTTGTTCTGGGTTTTAGTGGTTCTTGTGATTCTGTTGGTTCTACAGACATGATGACTCACCAGAAAAGAGAGGGTTCTTCAGTTCTGTGCTGTTCTGAGAGCTGACAGGATTTTTCAGGCTGCAGATAAACGTCTCCTCCTTTGTCTCCTAAAGACAAAAGTTCATAAAGTTTCATCACCGTGGACAGAAGTCTGAATCCTCATTGACGTATTGAGGTTAAGACCTAAATTGTGTTTTCCCCAATTCTTTCAATAATTTAGGTTTGTGGTAATACGTGTAAATGTTTTCTGTGTACCTTAGTGATCTGTATCTCTGTGCCTTTTTCACGTCTGTCATCTAGAATCCAGAAAACCTCCACATCTCCCAGATCATCAGTTCTGTCAAAGCTACAGGTGAGGATACATTTGGTTTGTTCAGGATTACAGTCATGAGTAATTCTGGGTTTGGGGACTGGAGCTGAAAAGAGAACAAATACAAAAATTATAATGAATCAAATCAAAGCAAAGTTACAGAAAAACAAACTATAACTTACAGAGAACTTGTAGTTTTAGAGCAGATAGGATTTTTCCGTTAATCTCTGGTGTGTACACACCACCGTGCTCTGGTCTCACATCATTGATGGTCAGTTCACCTGTTTTAGTATTTAAGCTGCAGCCATCTGGAAGAATGACAGATATTTATGTAGAAATGTTTACCAAACAGAATTTGTTCACTTATGATCATTTTTTCTTTTCTGTCTATTTTCTTATATTTTTATTTTGATTTGATTGATTTCGATTGAGTTAAAGTCAGTCCAACAATCACATTTCATACAAAAGACACTGATTCTCTCCGTCACAAGACAAGAAAAACAACAGAAGGTTAGTGTGAAAGTTAGCGTCATTTTTCAGGGTAAAATAACAACAAGGTTTCAACACCACAGTCTCATTGTAAATATGTATTATTGGAAATCTACTAATATCTCACCCTTAAAGATGCGGTAGAAAGTTAGAGCCCCTCCTAACCACTCTGCAGCCAAATCATCTCCATGTTTCCATGTTATGCTGATGATGGACGTTTCTGCATCACCTGGACTGAGGACGACTCTAGAACCCTTTAACCCGAAAAGTACCTTCTCTGTAAAGCAAAAGTTAATGACAAGTCAACACCTTCATCAATAAAATTATCATTTTCAGATCAGTATTATTCAAAGTAAGATGATTTCATATCAATATTATGTTTACATCAAAGAAAGTCATTTTTGGATTCAAATAGGTTTATAATTGAAGCTAAATGCAGCACTTAAGGCGGAACACGAAAACTTTAGAATGTTTCCATTTTTGCTGCTAAGATCAAATAACAAAGAGTGAATGTATTACAATTATTGCTGATTATCCTGATCCCGTTATTTTATAGCACCTGTGTTTGAAGTATTGTTTACCGAGTCTTTCTTGAAGGTGTTAAATGTGGTGTTTTAATGAAGTTTGTAGCAGGGTTGAATACTACTGTACTGCTGAATGAAAGCTGAATTTGCTGAAGGAATGGCTGAACTGTTGAAAATTTGAAGAACACAAAACTGCTGCCAAGCCGTCACCATCCCATAATAATTTTAAAACGTATATTGTAGTCCAACGCCTTGTGAGCATTTCAACGTTTGAACCGTGTCTCTAGCTAAAGGTACGTTGAAGTTATAATGGTTGAAAGAAGCAAAGGTTTTCAAGGATTCCTTATGGATTTCAATGGAGCAAAAAATCCTGGAAAACCTGGAATATCTTGAAATGCTCAAGGATTTGAAAAACAAAGTCATAGCTGGAATAAGCTGAAGGAGCTGAACATTTTAATAGTTTAATGGTTAAAAAATTTGAAATGTCCAAGGCGGGTCTTCAACTGGCGACCTCCTGCACCAAGACTTCCCCATGTAATTCACTGGAGCATAAAATCCTGGAAATCCTTTAAAGGACTAAAAGTCATAGCTGGAATAAGCTGAAAGAGCTGAACATTTCAATAGTTGAATGGTTAAAAAAAGCTTTGTGAGAAAAAAAATTGGCGGAAGATACTATAATAAAAAAAAGAGAACCAGGAAAACAAAGGGTTGAATGCTTTACAGCAACCAATGAGGAACACCGGTGATCCTCGCAGGAGACCTCAGGGAGGGAGGAAGAACAGCTGGGAGCAAAAGTCAGGCCACCCCAATACCAAATTGTATGAATATGAAATACAATTTACACACGCACAACTTGAAATTCTAGCAACTTAACTACCAACAGCAACAACTAGGAATTCATAACGGCATCCATCGCCTGACACACACACTGACAAAACCACATTTACGCACAGTTACAAGTGCACGGAGAGTTGTGTGACTCCTTTCACGACTCCAGAATTGTGTGAGATGATGCGTTTAAATGCTGCTAGAATGCTGGTTTATCAGAGTTTTTGCAGGCATCTCCAACCCTGTTCCTGGTGAGCTGCCGCTACCGTAGCTTTTTTTTGGGTTCGTATTTTTACGTTTTTCAAATGCTCACGTGAATAAACAATTGCAAGTACACCCAAAGGTGAACAACAACAACTAACTAAAGGAATTCATGATAGACTCTTTCATTCATTTTCTAAACTTTGTTTTTGTCCCTTTCAAAATTACAGAGCTGCTGGAGCCTATCCCGCTCTCGTGAGCAACAGGGACACCCCGTCACCTAGGGACAGTAGAGTAACCAATGAACCTATGAAGCAGGTTTTAGACGTGGGAGGAAGCCGTAGTCAGTGATGGTTTTAGGCACGGGCCATACGGCCGATTGCCCGGGACGCAAATGTAAAGAGGGCGGCAGTTCAGTGCTTGGAAGAACAAAATGATTTAATATTATGTTATACCACAGAGTTTGGAACAGCCTGAAAGCTGTGAATTGGGGCCACAAATGTAAGTGAATGAAAGGGGGGGTGGAGGCTGAAGGCTGCAGCGTGAAACGTTGCACGGATTGCAGCCTCCATTGCGCAACACCTGGATCATTGGGTGCCTTTAGGTGACTCAGCTCATGCTAATAAAGTCATTATTTAGTAACTATTGTAGACATTTTGATGACTGGTCTTTATTTCCCATAAAAATGTATTTTTGATGTCTGCCTGTGGTTTAGCTGGTGTTAAATAACCTATTTGACATAAAGACAGCAGGTAATGGTGAAAATAGCTGCACTTTATGACATCATAAATAAACTATAGATCATTTTTATGAATGGATTGAGGTCGTTCATTTAGGAAAATCCCAATTTTTTTTAGAGTAATCCCACTGATGAGTTTTATGATTTAGTTTTTAATGTTTTATAGGACCTAAAAATGATATTCACAATAACAGGTTTTTAAAAGAATAAAATCCCTCTGACACATTTAATCACACACCAGAAAATGTTTGAACATGTTGCTAAAAATGATGCAGGAGTCCAGCTCTAAAAAAAATGATAAAAGAGCAAAGAAAACACAATAATTTGATTTATTTCTAATTATTAATATTTCCAGGCTTTGTTTGTTTTGTTCTGTGGCATCTTCATATTTGTATAATTTTGAAAGAACATATTTTTATGGAGACCAAGATATTCTACGTTATTTTAGGTTTAATTTGATTTATTTTGGATTAATCTTCCTGTTTTTAATTCATGTTTATCTTCAAAAAGGTCAGTATTAAAGGTTTAAAAGGTTTAAAAGTTTAGCCTTAGTGTGTTCAGTAAATATTGCTCAGCCCAAAACCTAAAGCTGTGTGACTGAGTTTGACCCCCCCTGTAACACGAGTTTATAAAATTCAGGCATTTTTGTGTAAAATGGCCAAATCAAGATAAGGAGCAAAAAAGGGTGTTGTCACATTGTGTGTGTGTGTGTGTGTGTGTGTGTGAGTTGCCATCTGTTTTTAACGATAGATGTGAGTTCTAGTTTAAAATACTGACTTTTATTTTTGGTAAATACAGATTGTGATTCTAGAACATTCTTCATGAATAAAGTAGAACTTACCTGAGTGAACATCTGTGGTAAACCAGGATAAAAACAAGAAAATGCCCAAGAAGAAGGATGCTGACGCCATTTTTCTTTGAAGAAAAAGAAGATAACTTCAAATAGAATATTGTAGCTTCCCTTTTCCACAATGAGACTTCAGGGAGACACGGACACTCACCCAACAACAACTTTACTCTCCAAAACTAAGAAAACTCCCTGAATTCCGTTGCTCCCACTCCAGCCCCTCCCATTTCCTTTTTCGACCAATAAGCTGAACTCCATTACTCTAACACCCCACCCCCACTCCCGACGACAGGCTGAAGGACACATCTGAGGGCCAATCAGCGTCTGATGCGTTGGAACGGGACCCAAACAGCCACCCAGTCCAACCCGGTCCGTTCCAACATCAGAGCGAATGAGTACGGCCTTCTCTGTCCAGATGTCAAGGATTGGTGCTGAAGACGCTTTTATAAGATCCCGACAAAATGGTTAGAACAAAGTGAAGAAATGACGTCACATTTCCTTTACATTACAAAAAGACACTAAGTTTAACTCTGTGTTAATAGACTGTGTTAATGCACTCTGTGTCAGTATATACGGCAAAATTACAAATGGAAAAAAAAACGTATTTCCTATTTTGTCATGATTATTACTGTGAACTTTATAAACAACATTTAGTCAGGGAGCAAAGTTTTCATTTGGTGATTCTTGAATAACATCAATACAAAAAGTGAAGGAGATAAATGTGATTCTGTCATTTCTTTACAGGAAGTTTCAGATTAATTATTCACCACCCCTGTTTTAGAAGGTGGCACATCAAGCTAGCATTGAGCATCAGCAACATTAACTCCTTAAGTTTCCACTTTTTCATTAAGGTGGTGAGTTATGGAAGAGGCAGGTCTTTGATTTTCAACGAGATCACGTTTTTTCATTTTATTCCTGGTGACCTAATTGTCAAATCCTGATGGATGCAGATATTTAGGAGGAGGAGGAACCGTTCATGTTCTTTTAGAAGGAAACCACTACTCACTTCCTGCCGTCTGTCCTGGTGTTTGGAAACAAACAGAACGACCAAACAAAAAAGAACAGACTATGGATGTCACCTGTTCTGATCAGGACTACTGCTCTACCACTGGATTTAGCCAAAATGAAGATCTGAACTAGTACTGAGTGATACCAAACTGAAGATTTGATACAGAACTGATATATGAGTAAGTAGTGTTCTTTTATTGTTGATGTCTTCAAGACAGTATTTATTTTGGTTAGATACAGCTCTACATGTCACATGATGAGTTGGTTGTTGGTCTAGACACGTTAGTTTCTATGACTGTAGCTGACATGAACACTGCAATACATTTTAGCCATTTGTGTTGTAACCAGTGTAGCGATGGCCAAGAAAGGCTCAATTGGTTTAGAATTCAAACTTTGTGCGGTGGCAAACGCCAAAGAACATTCTGGTGAAGAACCTGCAGGACATTTTAGGGGTGGATCCCAAATGCTTCTGAGGATGATGTAAGCAGATGAATGATACTGAGAAGACGTCTGCAGAAAAAAGGAGCAAACGATTTCCTGCTGGAGATGCAAAGAATTTTTTAATTACTAATTAATGAAGGCAGAAACCAGAGGACAATCACACACAGTTGGCACCCCTCCCTCCACAATAGAACCCTGAACAAAAACGTAAGAACTGCATCTTACAGAAGCCGTCTGGCTCGGCTCTGCTGTGCAGAAACCATATCATGGGGATCCATTTATTCTAAGGCCCAACCTGACCACGGGGGTCATTGCCACGGTGCCCGCTCAAAACAGAGCACCCCGGGGCCCACTCCACAGAGCAGGACCCCAGGCGGCCTAATGAGAACGAACACCGCGGCAACAGCACCCCCTAACCCGAACCCTTACCTTAGAGATCATGAATATACTAATAAAAAATGGTAGTAAATTACAATAATAGTCTTTGTACAAGTTAAATAGTATTAAATAGAGAAAATAAATTAATAAATAGATACAGAATAAAATAATTAATCAATTAGAAAGTCTTCCTGTAAACCTCCACAGTCTGTGGGGCCCTGAGGTTCTCCGGCAGGCCGTTCCACAGGTGAGGACTGTAATGGTGTAACGAGGCCTCACCATATGTTTTGGTCCTCACCTTAGGAACAACTGAGAGGCCCAAGACCATAAAAACATTAATAAACCATTAAGAGAACTTTAACATTAATCTGAAACACACAGGGAGCCAATCCAGCCATCAGAGCTTGTACTTTACTTTTCTAAACTGAGAATTCATGTCGGTTCAGAACTCTACCGTATTTTTCATCACAAAGAGCTCTCGTTCTCACCACGGCCCTTTCAAAGGTGACATCCTGGTTAACACACAAAGTTTACAAATGTGTTAAGGTGAGAGTGATCTTCCACATGAACATCTGTCTCCGACGGAACTCAGCTGGTTTTTAAGAATTCACTTCAAAAGCCTCCTGTTAACCTGCAGATGATGACATTGATCCAATAAATTAAACATTTGTCAGCTGCTGTTGTAGCTCAGTCCAATGTTTGAGCTCCTATGCTGGTGGTGTTGGTCTGATGGTCTGGAATGGTCGACGCTGTCCTCAGACTGAACGCCGTTTCTTCATAACTAAAGATTCTTGGCTTTGTCCATTGTTGCCAATCAAAGCCAATATTTATTTCTTCCTTATGTTCTAAAGATCCACAGCTTATTAAGACTTAATTTTACTTTGTGGTAACGGCTGAAAACCATTTGTTCCTTCAGACCAACACCTCTGACTTGATTCCAGCCTGTTTTTAACATGTCCACTCACACAACAGCGACACCCACAGGACAAACAATACATCAGCACAGTTGGACTCCTACAGGTCGTCAATCTGTAAAAAACAAAGACAGAAGATCAGCAATCAAACAAATCTGAACTCATGAATGTTTTCTGCACAAATGTCAGTGTCTTTGGCTACGTTCACACTGCAGATCTTAATGCTTAATTCCGTTTTTTTTTTAAATTCAGGGTTTTTTTGCAAGGCCGTTCACATTTCCAATTAAATGTGAACTTTTGTGTTCTCCTGTGTGACCGTGAAATGACCCAGAAGTGAGCCGCATGCGGAGAAGAGTACTCAACGGTGAACGACGTCACTCATTGTTTGCAGATGTAGCTAACATTAACAATGGATGTCAACAACAGTGTTGTCAACAGCAGAGCTCTTTTTGCATTATTACATTTATTTTCACAAAAGAGCCAGCACAATTACAGTCTTCTCATTTTAAGAAGAAATTTCAAAAGGAGGATAGCAGGGTTTTTGGCCATGGCGTTTTGTGGAGCAGTGTTAGCAACATCGGTACAGAGGAACGTGTGGGTGCGGAATCGCTGCAGGACCTGGGCTCTCCTTCTCCTCGGGCTCCTCTTGGCTAAAGTAGCTGTCTAACAGTTCTAGTGGCTGAACGCTGGGCTTATCCCCCAAAATGCAGTCCAGCTCTTCGTAAAATGGACAGGTGATACATTGACGGCCACTTAGTTTGTTCCAGTCCTTAACCTCCTTTTATTTGGCTCGGAGGCTTTATATTTTTTGCTGGCATTGGAGCCAGGATCGTCTGTACCCACGCTTGGCCATTTCGCTGGAAAGTTTTTCAAAAACGGAGTACTAAGAGCCCTTGAGTTTGGCCTGAATAGAGCTGTCACCCCAAATACTAATCAAATCTGTGACCTTGCTTCCCTTCCACTGACTGGTCTCAGCAGTATTGTCCGCCATGGTTGATTTATGACTTTTGTAGCGTGTCGATGACGTACGGGTCGGATACATGTGGCCTGGCCGTTCAGACGGAGGTCGCATTTCTAAAGATCGGATACGTATCGGATTCAGGACCACATACCCAAGTGGCCTGGGTCACATTTGAAAAGGTCAGATCTGTGTCGTTCAGACTGTCATGAAAAGATCAGATACCTTGGGGGCAAAAAAAGAAAAAAATAATAAAAAAAATAAAAAAAATCGGAATTGGGTCGTTTCCGCCTGCAGTGTGAACGTAGCCTTTGACTCAAACACAGATTGCTACTAATTTACACTCATGTTTCTTTAGAGTAGACTCGTGATCTTACCTTAAAACAATGCTAAAAACCTGTGTTTCCAAGTCCTCTCAACCTTGGGGCGTCCTGTTTGAACAATCAAAACAGAGTTAACCTGTAACCATTTAGGTTTCATTAGACATGTTTTTGACACATTCTTTTTCTTTTACATGGATTTGATGGATGAATTTCAAATTTACTGAAAGAGAGAGTCATTAGCTGTGTTTACTTGGGAAAAAGTAATCGGAAAGAACGCCTGTTCGGAAGAAAAATGCGTCTTGTAAACACGCCGTTCGAAATAGTCTGCCCCGATCAGACTCGTTCGGATCAAAATTTCTTTCCGATCTAGATAGGTGGGTTATGCCGATTGTTGATCCGATCGTGATGCATGTAAACACTTCATTCTGATCGTGTGTCACTTCTGCTCTGGTTTACAAGAGAAATCTGTGGAGCTCAAACAGGACCTGGCTGCTCTGCGGCGGCCCACCCGGTGGGAAGCGCCGCTCCCCTTTCTTACACCCCTCATGAGGGGGGTGCCTGGGAAGAGCGCTTCATGTCCCGTAACGTCTGGACCCTGCGCAGTCCAGGCTCGGGTGCCGCTGGACCGAGCCAACTGTCTTTCTGAGCAGAGTAGTCAGCAGCCGGGTTTTTAACTTGTGTTTGAGGGGAAGGGAGGATGCTTTGTTACGTGTGTGTTTTGTTGTTTGTGTGTGTGGGACACTTTGGACTGCGATCCGTCCTGCCGCTCTGGGTTAGCGGATGCCGAACTCAGGAGAACCGTGTGTCAGAGCAGAGCTCGAGCCGCCAGCTCACACAGCGGCTTTGGGGCGGAGTGTGTGAGCTTAGCAGAAATGTCACTCAGTCCTCAGAAACCGTTCAAACAATCACATGGATTTGTGTTTCCATTCATGTCCCAACTAAATAAAGGCTGATGTTATTCCCACGTATTTACGTGCAGCAAAGATGCAGATTACAGCGTTTCCTGCATGAGTTTTGTGTTCATCAAACAAGGTTAACGTTGTTAGCCTTCTCTAACCCGGGCTTCTTCCAGCTCCATTCTTCCACAAAAAAAAAAGAGAAAAAAACACTGACCACACGAAATAAAAATAAAATAATGAGCGAACAGGCGCTTTATAATATTCATAACATTGATAAAATCACATTAAGAAGATCATCTCGTATATTACCGAGCAGCTGCATGAATGTAAATGGAAGCTCACTTTGTTTAAAGCGGGACTCATTTCCTTTTCAGGTATTTTCAACACTACAGCTCATGCCCAAATGATTTATTCCGACTGAAAGTGTGACCATGTGAACGTTCATTCTAATCGTAAAAAGGTTTTCTGTGCCCATGTGCACGGGTGAATTTTAATCCGACCATTGATCCGATCAAGATATTTTGCCCATGTAACCGCGGCTACTGAAATGTGAAACTAGTTTATCAGAACTCTGTGTTTTCAACAGAGAATCACCAACTAATAAAACCACCAGACTTTAGGAGGACTTTAGCAACTGTGAATTCATTCCACTACAGGAAAACCTTCAACAAACTCAGATTATGAACACAGATTAGATTTTTTCAACTGAACAAAGATAAAAACTGGATTTTTTTCTTACTGTATTTGTGAATAGTCCATCGTCCAACAAAAACAAATAAAAGAACTAAAGGAACAAAAGAAGCAACTATCAGGACTATAGGAATCCATGCAGGGACACTTGTTCCTCCTACAATAAAAAGCAGATCACAGTGAATAACAGACTGATAAATGACTTGTTCTGGGTTTTAGTGGTTTTTGTGATTCTCTGGTTTCTACAGACATGATGACTCACCAGAAAAGAGAGGGTTCTTCAGTTTGGTGCTGCTCTCAGAGCTGACAGGATTATTCAGGCTGCAGAAAAACTTCTTCTCCTTTGTCTCCTAAAGACAAAAGTTCAAACAGTGTCATCGTTGAGGACGGAAGTCAGAATAAGAATCCTTTCATATCATTGTACACAAGAGGCTTGTCACAATGAAAATTTACTGCTGCTCTCCAGATGCTTGAGCTAATAAAATAAAGTTACATACAATTTAATAATAGAAAATATGTGGAACTATGGATATATACATTTATACAGCTTACATACATGTACTGCGCGTAACTTTTATTGCACTTCCAGACTGTGAATATTACAGGATTGTTATACAGTTGTTACAGTGTATTTATTTTTGAGGTTCACATTTTTTCAGGACGTTGACAGCTCTGGGAAAAAAACTGTTCTTGAGTCTATTTGTGCGAGCCTTGTGAGATCTGTACCGCCGGCCTGATGGTAGCAGTTGGAACAGGTGGTGGTTGGGATGGTTCATTCATTCATTTTCTGTACCATTTTTCTCCCCTTTCGGGGTCACAGGGCTGCCAGAGCCTATCCCGGCCACTTGGATAGGCTCCGGCAGGATGGGATGGTGGGAGTCCTTGATAATGTGTTTGGCTCTGCTTGTGTAGCGAGAGCTGGTGATGTCCTCTAGGCGGGGCAGGGGGAAGCCAGTGATCTTCTGGGTCAAGTTGATCACCTTCTGCAGTGCTTTCCTGTCTGCGGCCGAGCGTCCTGCGTACCAGGCTGTGATGCAGTCCGTCAGGATCCTCTCTATGGTGGCTCTGTAGAAGGTCACCAGCAGCTTCTTCTCCAGGTTGTTCCTCCTCAGTATTCTCAGGAAGTGGAGACGCTTCCCTACTGCCGCTGTGGTGTTTTCAGTCCAGGAGAGGTCGCGGATAGAGCGGACCCTGTCCACGCCGACTCCATTTATGTACAGCAGGGGGCGGGTCCAATTTCCCCTTTCTGAAGTCCAGGATTACTGTTTTAGTCTTTGTGGTGTTCATGTGGAGGCTGTTTCCTGAACGTGGAGTCTGAATCCTCACTAGAAGTTATGGACTAAATTGTGTTTTTTCCCCAATTCTTTCAATAATTTAGGTTTGTGGTAATATGTGTAAATGTTTTCTGTGTACCTTAGTGATCTGTAGCTCTGTGACTTTTTCACGTCTGCCATCAAGAAACCAGAAAACCTCCACATCTCCCAGATCATCAGTTCTGTCAAAGCTACAGGTGAGGGTACATTTGGTTTGATCAGGATCACAGTCATGAGTAATTCTGGGTTTGGGGACGGGAGCTGAAAAGAAAACAAATACAAAAATTATAATGAATCAAATGAATCAAATCAAAGCAAAGTTACAGAAAAACTAACTATAACTTACAGAAAACTCGTAGTTTAAGAGGAGATCGGATTCTTCCGTTAATCTCTGGTGTGTACACGCCGCTGTGCTCTGGTCTCACATCATTGATGGTCAGTTCACCTGTTTTAGTCTTTAAGCTGCAGCCATCTGGAAGAATGACAGATATTTATGTAGAAATGTTTACTAAACAGAATTTGTTCACTTATGACCACTTTTTCTCTTCTAAGTGTCTTTTTTCTTATTTTGATTCCTTGAGTTACAATCACATTTCATACAAAAGACACAGATTCTCTCCGTCACAAGACAAGAAAAACAACAGAAGGTTAGTGTGAAAGTTAGCGTCATTTTTCAAAGTAAAATAACAACAAGGTTTCAACACCACAGTCTCATTGTAAATGTTTATTATTGGAAATCTACTAAGTTCTCACCCTTAAAGATGCGGTAGTAAGTTAGAGCCCCTCCTAACCACTCTGCAGCCAAATCATCTCCATGTTTCCATGTTATGCTGGTGATGGACGTTTCTGCATCACCTGGACTGAGGACGACTCTGGAGCACTTTAACACGTTGGTTACCTTCACTGTAAAGCAAAAGTTAATGACAAGTCAATACCTTTTATCAATTAAATTATCATTTTTAGATCAGTATAATTCAAAGTAAGATGACTTTATATTATATTACATTTACATCAAAGAAAGTCATTTTTGGATAAAAATAGGATTATAATTGAAGCTAAAAGCAGCACTTAAGGCGGAACACGAAAACAGAACTGTCGCACCAATCCACCAGTTGTATATTCTACCCGCATTCGCTATCACTGCCCAAAATTGAGTCTCTGATTGATTGTGGCGAGGCGACAACCTCACCAATGCCTACATTTTTTACCTCTGCCAGACCTATGCGCAGTACCCGTTGTCCACGTAGAGAAGAGCTCTGAGAGAATTGCGTGAGAATTTATGGATAAAACTCGTGCATCTTCCAGAAACGCTGCATCAGAAGAAATCCTTGAATAAAAGGAGCAGAAGGCTCCAAAAAATTTTATGGTCCCCAACCACCAGGTTGGTCCTCTGAAGAAATATTTAATACCGTACTCATTTTATTATAAGACTGAACTATCTTTTTTATTTTTTTTTAAATGACCGGATCCGGGTGCTAAATTAGTCCAGTAGGGGGGAAAAAAACCAACAGCTGTGTATTGTTGATTCTCCTGATCCCATTATTTTATACCACCTGTGTTTGATGTATTGTTTTACCGAGTCTTTCTTGAAGGTGTTAAATGTGGTGTTTTTATGATTTTTTGTAGAACTATTTCATAGTTTTGATAGTGTTTTGGACTTTTTGACACCCGTTCCTCCCCGTTTCCACTTGATGTATCAGAATACAATTCCATTTTAAAGTGACTCTTAGTTAAAATGGATCATTTTATGTTTTTGCACGTTAAATGTCACATTTTGTTCAGCAGAACTGTCAAGCTTAAAGCACCTCCTCAATGCCTTATAGACTAGAGCGAGACATGGGTGGGACAGAGGAAGTACAATGACAAAAGAGTAGTGTAGTTTATCTAACCAGTTTATCAGTGGAGTTCCTTAACTTGGTTACCTGAAGTGATGTTTTCGGTCCAGCAGGAGTCAGTACTGATGAACACAGTATCAATACAGTTTGGGGAATGTGGCGAAACGCTTCACGGGGCCACATCATCATCATCACTAGTGAACAACAACAGCTGACTAAAGGAATTCATGTTAGATGTGAGTTCTAATTTAAAATACAGACTTTTATTTTGGTTAATACAGATTCCGATTCTAGAACAGTCTTAAAGACGAAATTAGAACTTACCCGAGTGAACGTCTGTGGTAAACCAGACTAAAAACAAAATGCTCAAGAAGAAGAAGGGCGTCGACGCCATTTTTCTTTGAAGAAAAAATAAAGTAGCACAAGAACAAATATCGAATTACAGAATAACCGGGGGGAAAAAACAATCGAAACTCCAAATGTCTTATCAAATAATCATTAAAAGGACAAAGCCGAACAGAAGCAGCTTCGCTAAAAGCTTCTTCGTCGTTTAAAACGTCAGGGAGCAAAGTGAAACTAAACTCGGTTGAAAAAAACAAAGTGACAGCCCACTGACCAAAACAAAGTACCATTGTGTTCATTCTTACGGTTTTATACCATAAGTTCAGTAATTCTATTTTAAATTCTTTATTAATATGTAAAATGAAACGAATCAAAACATGAAATAGGAACCATTTTGAGCTGTTTTTTAGATCAAAAACCGAATCTTTTCTAAGAACGCAATGAGTTCTATCGCTAGAGGAGACATCACGTGGTTCCTCATGGGAGGAGAGCAGCGCCATCTTGGTGAGGTCAAGTTACTGCTGCAGTGCATGCATGTGAACACATTCAACTGCCAAAATCGGAGAAATAAGTCCATGAAGGAGGAAGGCATAAGATTTGACAGTTATGTAATAAGATTTTTTATTTTATTTTAATGCTGCAGGGGCTTCATTAATAGTGCACATGTCATGTATATGCATATACCAGCTAGCCATACAGTCTGGCTATGTTCAAAACATTTGTGGAAACAGAGGCCAGACTGTTTGAAACCCGTAACCATTAAACCATCTGTGTTACAAAAATTGATCATTCACATGAATCAGTAAATCTATTGTTTATCTTTGTTTGATAATTAGGGTAAATCTATTGTTAACTTTTGGACTTTTTGATGACTTATTTATTATTATTATTATTATTATTATTATTATTATTATTATTATTATTATTATTATTATTATTATTATTATTATTATTATTAATTATTTCATCTTCTAATCCGTTTTGTTATTATTATTATTATTATTTATTGACATATTGTTGATTTATAATTATTTATTGACTTAGTTATTTATTATTTCGGACTTACTATTGATTTATTATTATTTATTGACGTATTATTGATTGCTTATTATTATTTCTTATTATTATTATTTATTGACTTTTGTTTGATTTATTACTATTATTATTACTTATTGACGTATTGATGTGTTTTTCTAAATAATTTAAATTACATGTCAAAGTGGTCTAAAACTTTGAAATGTTCGGAAATTATTTTCAAAAATTCTTTGTAATACTTTTTTTAATTTGTAAGAAATCCTGCAACTATGCATTTTTCATTAAAGTTTGAGCTTTTAAGGCTGACCTTTTTGTTTATTTTACAACAACAAATGAGATATATATATATATATATATATATATATATATATATATATATATATATATATATATATATATTTTTTTTTTTTTTTTTTTTTTTTTTTTTTTACAAAAGCTACTTAGATGCCACCAAAGGCAATAGAAAGCATTGTCATATGGGTGCAAAGATGGCGTCGCGGTCCGCCATCGGTGGCCAGGGTTTTCTCCTGGTTGGGCTGGGGCTTGCACTCTCTGTCCCTGTCTGTGCTGTCAGGAACTGGTGGTGGAGGACCCAAAATGCAGGAGATCAGGCTTGGTGACAGGAAATTAAACATTTAATAAACAAACTGAAACATGACAAAATTATGGGGAGAACCAAACCGGTGAAAAAACAGAGCAGATGACCTGACAAGGATGAACAGAAACCAAGACACTTAAATGGGCTGAAGGGAATTAACTGAACTGAAGACAGCTGTGGATCATGAACCTGAAACCTGACTGACAAAGGAAACCAAAAACATGACCCTGGCCTGGGTGGCCGATGTGATTGCCCGGTGGGCAGTTGTTCTCTATCACCTACCGCGTGGGTGTTGGGGGGGGTTCCTGGCTGGCTTCCGCAGCGGGGGTCTTGGTGTGGGGATGACTGGGCACTCTCTCTCCTTCTTTTTACATTCTATCATCCATTTTAGAGGAGCATAAACACTCACTTGAGCACAGGTGTTAGCTCACCTTTGCACAAATAGTTTGTGTGACTGAATGAAATATTTCACATGTGTTGCTCTGATTGCATAGGTATGTGTGTGTGAACATCAGTTGTATTGTGTACATGTTGACATGTTATATATAAGTATGGTACACATGAGTATATATAAGTAAGTTGAATGAAGTTTAGCCAAAATCACAAAAGAGGTTAATTCAAATTTACACCTGGTGTGTCAGAAGATTCATAACCCCCATTGTAGCAGTAAAACATGTCCAACACAAGAGGCTTTCAGCTCGCATCTGTCTGCTCAGCTGTTGGACGGGTTCGAGAAAAAGAAAAGTGTTTGTGAAGAACCTCAAAAAAGTTTTCCTCCTCTTATAGTTTTTGCTGCAGTCAGGTGTGGCTAAATGTTTTCAAGCTGAATGAACTGGAAGGAAACCGACTGTCCTAGAAACACTTTCTTCCTGCTGTTTGCTTCCTTCATCGTCTCCTGCTGACTGTCCAACAATCCAGCAGTTTAAAAAGGTTAAGGTTTGGATTATTGGACAAAAGTAGGATGTACTTAAAGACAAACCTTTAACAAATATCTCCAAAATAAGTTTTTTCATTTACACAGATGTTCATCGGGATTTGGGGCACAGGGCACTTAAAAATAGTCCCAGTTTGACTCAGAAACCCACAGGTTCCCAGGGTTCTTCAAGTTATAGAAACATTTTCAAAAGCATTTGGACTTCATCTAAACCTAAAGAAATGTGAGTTATTCCCTCTTAAACAATGTGCTCTAATCTCTATAAAGAGTACAGTGGTGAAAGAAAATGTCATATATTTAGGATTGCAGATTACCAATCCCCACTAAATTTTTTAAAGAAGCCTTCCCCCTTATTTAATGAATTTATTTTAACTATAATAAAAAAACTCTCTAGAAACAGGTTACGTGTCAAAGTCTTTCAAACCTCTTCTGAAAAAGCCCAGTTTAGATCCTAGCAACCTGGCCAACTATCGACCAAAATCAAACCTCCTCTTTATTTAAAAAAAAAATAAATCCTAGAACGAGTTGTAGTTAAGCAGCTTTACTGCCACCTACAGGACAACAGCCACTTTGAACATTTTCAGCCAGGGTTTAGACCTCACCACAGTACTGACACTGCACTAGTTAAGGCCCGTACACACCGGGACGAATATTCGCCAGGCGTTATTCGCCAGCGTTTTTCGCCACATCTTTTGTGTTCACACCCAGGCGATTTTCGCTGACGATGAGCCGAGCCAACATGCAATTTCATTCTCTGACATTAGATGGCGCTGTACACAAGGTAGTCGCTTGTCACTCAGAAGAAGAGAGCCACTATTTACGCGCTTGTCAGAAGAACATGGTGAGTTTTATCGACTGGTACAAGAGCTGAAAATGTCTCATGAGCGTTTTCGGGGATATTTTAGAATGTCTGTCATTATTACTTTGCAGCAGTGTAGCCGCTACTTGGCGTCTATCTTCTTTGCTGGTATGTGTGCTCAGAAAGGCAGTGTTGTGTTTGAGCGCCCCCAAGTTGTGTTTTACTGTAACTTCAGAAGCTCCAGACACGTGAGCAAAAGCGCCATTCTCATTGGTTGAATAGATTTCGACGCGAGGCGTCAAAAAGAAAAAACGAACCCGAGGCGTTTTTTTTTTGACGCTTTGACGCGTGGCGTTTTTTCGCGTCGGTGTGCACTCTCATTGGTGCCCTTTGTTTAGTCACGAGGCGAATTTCGCCGACGAAAATCGCCGGCGAAATTCGTCCCGGTGTGTACGGGCCTTTAGAGTCTCTAATGACTTGTTATTGGCCTCAGAAAAGGGACTACTCTCTATTCTTGCCCTGTTAAGGCCCGTACACACCGGGACGAATATTCACCAGCGTTTTTCGCCACGTCTTTTGTGTTCACACCCAGGCGATTTTCGCTGACGATGAGCCGACTGAACATGCAATTTCATTCCCTGACATTAGATGGCGCTGTACACAAGGTAGTCGCTTGTCACTCAGAAGAAGAGAGCCACTATTTACGCGCTTGTCAGAAGAACATGGTGAGTTTTATCGACTGGTACAAGAGCTGAAAATGTCTCATGAGCGTTTTCGGGGATATTTTAGAATGTCTGTCATTATTTCTTTGCGGCAGTGTAGCCGCTACTTGGCGTCTATCTTCTTTGCTGGTATGTGTGCTCAGAAAGGCAGTGTTGGGTTTGAGCGCCCCCAAGTTGTGTTTTACTGTAACTTCAGAAGCTCCAGACACGTGAGCAAAAGCGCCATTCTCATTGGTTGAATGGATTTCGACGCGAGGCGTCAAAAAGAAAAAACGAACCCGAGGCGTTTTTTTTTTTGACGCTTTGACGCATGGCGTTTTTTCGCGTCGGTGTGCACACTCTCATTGGTGCCCTTTGTTTAGTCACGAGGCGAATTTCGCCGACGAAAATCGCCGGCGAAATTCGTCCCGGTGTGTACGGGCCTTTAGACCTCAGTATTTTACTCCAAAGGTTAGAGCATGACATTGGTTTGAAACCTATTTACCAGTTTGCTAATGTAAATATAGACAGACAGACAGACAGACAGACAGACAGACATATATATATATATATATATATATATATATATATATATATATATAAAAAACTTGCCCCTTTCACCCTTCCGTGGGTGGTTTCTCACTCAAGCTCGGGTCCTCTACCAGAGGCCTGGGAGCTTGAGGGTCCTGCAGTATCTTAGCTGTTCCTAGCACTGCGCTTTTTTGGACTGAGAGGTCTGAGGTCTTTCCAGGTATCTGTTGTAGCCACTCCTCCAGCTTGGGGGTTACTGCCCCGAGTGCTCCAATTACCACAGGCACCACTGTCACCTTCACTTTCCAGGCTTTCTCCAGTTCTTCTCTGAGTCCCTGGTATTTCTCCAGTTTCTCATGTTCCTTCTTTCTGATGTTCCCATCGCTTGGCACTGCCACATCCACCACAACGGCTTTCCTCTGTTCTTTGTCCACCACTACGATGTCTGGTTGGTTCGCCATTACCATCCTATCAGTCTGGATCTGGAAGTCCCACAGGATTTTGGCCCTTTCATTCTCTACCACCTTCGGGGGTGTTTCCCATTTTGACCTTGGGGTTTCCAGTCCATATTCTGCACACATGTTCCTGTATATTATTCCAGCCACTTGATTGTGCCGCTCCATGTATGCTTTACCTGCCAGCATCTTACATCCTGCAGTTATGTGCTGGATTGTTTCAGGCGCCTCTTTGCACAGCCTACACCTTGGGTCTTGTCTGGTGTGGTAGATCTGAGCCTCTATCGCTCTGGTGCTCAGGGCTTGTTCCTGAGCTGCCTAGATGCGAGAACAAGGTTCTGTTAGAATATATATATATATATATATATATATATATATATATATATATATATATATATATATATATATATATATATATATATATATATATATATATATATATATATATATCGCATCTAGTCCATTTCGATGCGAGAGCTGCTAGGAACAGCTAAGAGACTGCGCAGAACCCTCAAGCTCCCAGGCCTCTGGTAGAGGACCCAAGCTTGAGTGAGAAACCACCCACGAAAGGGTGAAAGGGGCAAGTTTTTTTTTTATATATATATGTGTGTCTGTATAAATACAGTGAATATAATCATGTGTGATATTGAGTGAATGAAAGTTTGTCAGGATGGATGTTGGCAGTACTTCATGAAGTTGTATGCAGTTTATGTAATCTGTAGTATTGCAAGGAAGTCACAAGATGTCAGCAGAGTTCAATAACAGATTTTCTCCAGAAGGAGGATTGTTCAGCTGATTTCTTTGATGTTTTTTTTTATCTAGTTGACTTTTGATGCAACATACATATTGACAAATTCAAAATGTGGTTTCTGTAAATCAAATAATTTCAATGTTATTGCATAAAACAATACATTTAAAAATATAATGCACTTACCCTAAATAATCTAAATTGCTTTCTTTGGTTGAATTTTATTGTAAAATTGTGTTCTTGTTTGTTATTTTTATTTTTTTTATTTTTTTGAAAAATTAAAAGAAATACATTGAATGTCTAAATTAAATACCTTTATGCACTTAATTGGTTAAAAAAAAAAAGGTCAAGAAGTAAAATTATAGTCACGTATATGCAAACATTATAAATTTTGTATTTTTTGCTACAAATTTCTGAATTTTGAATTTGAATTATAAATGAATTTTTGCTTCTTTTTTTTTACAATTAAATTAAATGTTGCTTGATTTTTTTTTATTATGAAATGCAAAACAACTATAATATTTATTTGGCAGATTTTCAGCCACTTTATTAATGAAGTCTTCATCTTTTTTATATTAATTACATTGGTGATATAATTATATTGGCGAAAATAAAATAAAAAATTGCATATTTTTAAACAGAAAACATAGTATTAATTTGAATGAATTTTTTTGTATTTGTTACAATGTTTATCTTTTAGCAACAATTTTTTTAGATAAGTTTAAAATAAAGTTTTAAATCGGGAAGAAAAAATATTTTTTGGTCTACGTCCCCAACCGACGTAATGACGCAGCAGCGCAGGGCTGGAGGGGGCGTGGCTAGGGGTGGCTGACGCCGCCGCAGCGGCTCCAGCGCAGCGCGAGCGAACCCAGTGCGTCACTGATCGGACTGTACCCCCAGTCAGTTGTGTTTTGTTTTGTTGCCTTACATGAAACGGATATATGCCCCTGACCCGCCGCTGAGCCGGTAAGTTGAAACTCGTCCAGGGGGAGTTGTATCCCTGATTACATCACAATTTCGCGGGTTTTGGCTTACAGAAAATCGGCTTTTATTTGTCGGCGTTTGAAGTGTTAGCTTTAAGTTTGTGAACGAGCGCGTAGCGCGCGAGCCCGTTGAAATGCTTGACTGTGCAGGGGCAACGTTTTAGGCCAAAAAACAAAAACAAGAGAATGACAGAAGGGTGTAAATAGTCGAGCTAAAGTGTCACATGACGTACAGCTAAAAATCTTTCTTTTTTTTTTTGAACATTTTATTTTCTTAAGGATGACGAGCGTTGATACTTCCTGTTACTACTTTCCGGGTGGAAATACCCCTCTTTTTCGTCTTAGCATCATGGCTGTAGTTGCTGAATCGGCCTGGGGATGATGGATTTAAGATATGGGGGTGTCTGGATGCTGACTATGATGGATACACCCTGTTCTGGAGCCAAGGTCAGCAGTAGGGACCTGATGCTGCCACTGAACCTTCACAATAAAGGCTCTGAACTACTGCAACCTTTAACTTGAATAAATAAATCATTTCTAAACGGCCAAAATCCAGTAGGCAGAGACGCAAAGTTTCCAAAATTCACTTTATGTTTTTCTGGATACTAAGCCAGTTATTTATAAAATAAATACTTATAATACTTGCAATAATTAAATTGTAAAAATGTTTTGTTTCCCCATATATAATAGTTTTAACTTCTTTTGATAGCAGCATGTAGAAAGTCCTTTCAAAATATAACTAGTCAAGATTAACTGTACTTAGAAATGAAAGAAAGACGAGTCAAATTTCTCATTTTGACGCTGGTGCTTCGTCTTCCTTTTACTGTAGAATATAAACATAACATCTTTAAAAAATATAAATGCAATTCTTTACTGTACTACGGTGGCCCTGAGGTTCAAATCACATCAACACAAAAGCATAATTAACCCTTTAACACCAGATCTTTAGCATCAATGTTTTATATACCAATTAATACAATGGACCTATGTAGGTGATCTGCTATACAAAATAATACAACTATTAGCTGTCAGGAGCCAAAAACTATGGATACTTAACACTGGCCTGAAAAAAAAGTTTTTTATTTGTGCAAAATTTTTTCTTGTAGACCTGATTTTTACAGTCGAGTGATGCCTTTTTAAGTGCGTTTGCAGATCAGATGTGTTACTGTGGCATACGCTATCTTCTTGTAACAATCTCAACACACAGCATTCCACTTATCCAACTGTCTTTTCTCTTCATTGATGCTGACAACAAAGCCAAAGTGTTCCCACACAGGAGAGCGTGAGGAGACGTGGGGGTCCTGAAGCTCTGACCTCGCGTCTATATTAGCCATTCTGATACTGTTGACATGCTAACTGTCCGTCACATAATAGCGTCTCGGCAGAAACTCACAGTTAACATTAGTTCTGCCTCAGTGCAAAGTTAATACAATTGGGGGAAAAAGTACCGAAACGGTGCAAAGTGAGCCGAACTGAAATTACCGTACCAAAACGGTTCAATTCAACTACGTGTACAGTTACACCCTTAATATATATATATATATATATATATATATATATATATATATATATATATATATATATATATATATATATATATATACTCTCAGACTGCATTGTTCTATCAGCCGATGTGACATTGATTGCATCTGTTGGTCTGTAAAACCTCTGCTTTAAAAGAAGGAGGACCACCCACTTAGTCATGTCTCATGCCTATTGCTGCAGGAGATCGCAACAGTTAGTTTCCATAAGACATGTTGTTGGTTTTACAGTTTTACAGTTGATATAATGCAAGAGACCAAAAATAAAGAGCAGCAGTTTATACTACTGGCTAAATATGTTGTGTAGGGCCTCAACCGCAGCGACTAACACGACAAACGTTATTTTGCATTTGAGAAACCACAACAAAGCTGCAGAGTTTGAAGCCACTGATCAAGTGTGCTGCTGTTGGCTGTTATGAGCTGCGACAAGAGCAAAATTACAACAGAGAAACATATGGAGTTCACAGCCTGTAAGTAACAGAGAAATTGGACTTGTTAGGTCAGGGTTTTTAACCCTTTAACACACTCTCTGGTGCCGGTGACACCGAAGTAATGTACGCTAGTAGTATAAGTCTTTGTTTACGCAATCAACTTTATTATACAGCACTTTGTCTTTGTTAGTAAAGTGTTGTCTTACGGTTCAAAGCTGATTTACATTATGTAAACACTTCACTACTGTAAAGTGTAGAGTATCACAGCAAGACTACTTTTTTTCACTTCAGAATCCGTTGGAATTGTGTTAATCGTGTAAACATTCGAAGAGTTACGGTAATTAAAAAGAACATCAACACTGGAGCTAAAGATCCAGTGTTAAGGGGTTAAGGACTGGTGATTGGACAGACAAACACAGTCGGTTTAAAATATCAAGATTTTCAAGGTTTCTTTGTACTTTTGAGGAGTTTTGTTGCATTCTTGAATAACAGTGGGAAAAACTTCCCGTCTAACCTGCCTTTTTGCCCCTCTAGGCCTCTAAGGCGCTTTGCTTAGTTTGTGCTTTATGGTCCAAAGTTGATAGTTCTATGACGTAAACAATGGTTTTTGAAGATTTTACACTTGTATGTGTTTTATTAAGGAGTTCCAGCTGGGTCTGTCGCTACGCCACAAAATTCTGTCACATGCTTCTGATTGATTTTCTTTCTATTAATAAAACAATTGCATTTTTTTATGTTATATTTAAAAATAATTTGATTTGATCAAACCAACATCTGAGTTTTTCAAGCTCAAATGGACCTAAAGAAACCCTGTCCTGAACAGAATACAGTGATATCGTCTGCAAAATGACTGAATCTCAATTGGTTTATGGCATTAATGTTATTTAAGGAAAATAAATCCAATCATGGTCCCAAAACAGAGCCTTGGGTAACTCCACATGACTTTATGTTGGGCTGGTTTGGTCTATCTCAATATTTTTGTCATTTCAGTAGCCTTGTACCTACACTAAGTCTATGGTATTGTTCACGTTTCTGTAGAATTCTTTGATTCACTGCTTCAAAGGCTTCAAATCAATAAAAACATAAATTATACACAGGTTTTTTTAGTATTCTTTACATTAGACAAAGGGAAGTGCCAAGTGCCAAATCTGTGCCACATGAAGTGCCAATTCCAAATTTTCTCCTTAACAACTGTGCCATCACCAACTATAATGTTAACTTTAATACAAAAAATACTTAACATTTCCAATACAACAGAAATTTTACTGAACTGATCTTTTAACTTCATATATGTCAGCTGCTGCAACACCAAAAACATGACCAAAAAAAAACCAGCAGTGTGGTCAAAAACATGAGCAACAGCTCATGGATCGGCTTTGCGCTTTTCCCACCCAAGCGGTGAGTTCAGGTTCCATTCACAGACACATGGTCATATCTCTCCACATGTCATCAGCAGCACTTTCAAAACCATAGGATCAATGTTTCATTTCACCTTCAAATGTAGTTTTTTTCCTTACAATGCACATTCATGTAAAGAAAAGTGTCAGTATTTATAGGTGGGCGGGGTCACAGTAACCACTACGTGCTTGGACCCTTTCCTCATGACACCATAGGGGAAAAAAGATCGTTGCGAAAAGAGATGATCTGACAGTTTTTTTTTCAATATGAAAAATATAGACGACAGATCAAATGTTGATTTTTGTTACACCCCCGTGTGCCATCGTGCCCCATGTTGCCAAACCCCTACATTAAACCGTCACCAACAATAAACTAACCCATCATCTATTTATTAACTTACATTTCTGTGAATTTAATTAATCCAAAAAAATTTGCAAGCTTTTCAAAATAAGAATTTAAATTCAATGTAAACTGTAAACATTGAGTTTAATAATGATTTAGCGACTTTAATTTTGGTTTTTCGAGTTTGGCTCACATTAATTAAACTGGAGAATTGTTGAAGTTGCTATTTTCTGTTTGTTTGTTTGTTTGTTGTTGTTTAGTTTGAAAATGTCCCTGAAATGAGCCGAGTGTGACACCATGCAGAGTGGAGGTGATTCAGAGACGAACTCCATTTCTGCTGGCGGTCGTGTTGGTGTCCTCATCCCTCTTTGGTCACGTTGGTGCGCGCTGACTCAGCAGAGGATCCCACTCTCCTCTGAGGACCTGGGTCACAGAGGAGAGCTTTTCAAAATAAGAGCATGAGGCGGATGAAGGGCTGCTGGCTGTAGCAGCTGTCATTGAAGTGAAAAAATATTGAAATCTGCTTTTTATTAGCAGTTTCACAGATTTCACAGACTGCTGCTTCCTTCATGCACAGATTTGTGGAGTCTCTGAGGCACGCCGGCGCCGCATGCTCCCTTTAAATATTAATGAGGGGAAAGTAGAGAAGCGCCAGAAACACAACTGAGACCAACATGGGCGTTTGTACTGCTGCCGCACTCCTCACTGAGGCTCCTCCCACGTATTTTACAGTAATTCTTAGTGGAAAATGTCACCCAAGAGCAGCTAAGCTGATCAATCCAAGCTGCTAAAAACAGCTTTGACTGGAACCAACACTCAGCTGCACAACTTTAGTGCTCCTCAGCTAAAAATCATGAATCATGGAAGTCGACATCTTTCTGGATATACCTTAGAATTCATAATTTATTTTGACAAAACTCACACCATCACACTACTTCCACCGTACTTGACCTGTACTTAAAAGACGTCCAGAAAGATTGTTCATTTGTCCACAGAATAGTTGTTAATAGTTTTGAGGATAATCCAGATGGCGTTGTCAAATGTGAGAAAACTTAGGATAGAAAATCCAGAGTCCACAGAGGATGGATGTGAGAAGAAAGAAACCAGACTTTAAAAATTAAAGACACTTTAGAAACGCAAAGATCCAGTAAAGGGGAAAAACAAATCAGCTTAAAGTGTTTGAGTCCTTTCTAGCTTCATGTGATGGCTGAGGTTGTTTGGGTGAACAGACCACCTCCACCTCCGAACACTGTGTGGAGAAACGACCACGCTTTAACAGAAAGGAACCACAAAAGAAACGAGAGAAGCTTTTATTGTGAAGCCAGAAGCAACTTTTATCTTAACAGAAAACTGTAAGACGGTGGGAAAATAAGAAACAAACGATTAACAAGTTTGGATCATCAGTAGAGTTTTTTTTTCTATTGACTTTGATGCTAATGCGCAGTTGACACTGTCAGCTAGCCAACGGCTAACTTTGCTGAGTCACTCCTTGGAGGGGGATGTCGGTAAAACCACTTCCCTCCACGATCAGCTGGGAAAAGAAAGGGTTGATGAGGAAGAGATGAGGAAGACGAGCTGCCGTGTCTTGCGTCGTTGGTGTGAGTCTGTCTGCAGCCTGCAGAGCGAGCAGGCCTTTGTTGCACGTTGCTGAGTGTGTTGGCGACTGCACGTGTGTGTGCTGGGTGTGTGTGTTTTGGTCGTCTGGCAGGAAATGCTCCAGGATGCGTTCTGACGGCACGGCAGACTCGTGCTGCACTGCAGCGGCGAGCACACAGCGAACCGAAAACGAGCTTCTGTCAGTTGGTTTGAATCTGAGTCTGAAGCAGATGTGGAGATTTTTTTCCCGGTAAATCACAGTGGTGGAGCGATGGGTAAACAAATACTTTTTCTGCGCTCTAGAATAACCTTTATCCCCAAGAATCCAATGATGGCGTTCATCTAAAGCTCAATCTGTCACCCATTTTTAATCTAGAATATGAACGTTGATGGACATTTCCTACCTGTGCAGTTGTCATGGATAACAGCTCATTATGGTTTATTTCTATTAAAAGGTCACATCAGACAGAAAACAATGAAAAAAGGAAGTGATGCGCGTTCTGAACCGCTAAATTAGCTAAATCCACCATGAAAACTTCCATCCTGGAGAATCACTTCTCTTCAACGGCAAACGGGTGCAGCAGAACAACCGGTGTTGGTACTCTTTGTGTTCGGCCTGCCAGATCGGTACGGGGGCTTGCGACTAGTGATGACGTTGCACTATCTGATTGGCTGTACGGTTTAATCGCTACTACAGTTGTTCCAAAAAACACGTGAGTCCAGAAACACAACAACGAAAGTGGAGACACGACTTCTGACACAAAAGGACGTAATATAAAACTTATCGTGTATGACTTTTTTGAAGTTATTCATTACTGTTTTCTTTATGTGGATATTTTAAAAACATGAAACAGTCCAAAAGCATTTTTTTAAATTGTATTAAAACTGTAAAAAGTACAACATTGTTAGCTGGGTAAAGTTTTTGCATCTCTTCCTGTTTTGAGGGGTTCCAATTCCATTAAGCCACCAACTGGTAAAACACGTCAGCAGAAGATGGATAAAAAATTAACGAAAGTGAGCAGCTGCTGACGGAAAGAAAAACCCTTAATGCCAGACGTGACGCAAGAACTTTACCTTGCAAAACATTTTTGTAATTTTGATTGTAGTAATAGTAGTAATTGGAAAAAAAAGCTTTTGGACTGTTTCATGTATTTATGATGTCCACTAGGCCTGCGCAATATACCGCAAATTTATCGTTATCGCAATATCAAGCTGTGCAATATCCATATCGCAAAAATCAGCAAAAATCGCAATAAATGGTTACCTTAAATGTGCTAAAACAATCTTATGGCAGCTTGAAGTATCTAACGGATCAGATAGGTCCATCTATGCATTTGACCAATTGAATGGACCCTTTCACGTTGTTGACCAATCAGATGGAGGTATTATGTTAGATGTTTGCCTCCTACGTCAACGAGGGTCAACGATGGAGCATAATTTTTAAATTGTTGCAGTGAAATGGTAATGATGTTTTTGGTTGTTTTCTATTTGTGTATATACCACAAATTATATCGTTATCGCAACATTGATCACTCATATCGCATATCGTAAGTTTTGCTCATATCGTGCAGTCCTAATGTCCACATAAAGAAAACCGTAATAAATCACTTTTAAAAAATCACACACGATTAGATTTAATTGACGTCCCTTTCCGTTAGAAGCCGTGTCTCCGCTTTCGTTGTTGTGTTTCAGTATTTGTTCATTTGTACTGGGATTTGTTGTTGGATCTTAAATGTAAGCGTGTCCAGCACCTCTCTGGCCACCGTAGAGAACGGCTCAAGTCACAAGGATGAGTGACGCTTTACACTTTTTTTAAATCGGTGTTGTTCCGTTTCTAAACAGAAATTCTATTCAGATTGGACTGAAAACTCAAAGGAACTGTGGGTTTTATTGGGGGAGGGGGGTTTGAAAATTCAAGTTGGCGATAAAAAATAGAAGATTTATGTATTTTTTATTGATTTATCAGTTTTATATTACCAAACGTCAATTTTGTTGTTGTTACTGTTTGTAAAATTAAGGTTTACCCTAAAACAAATCTGACCGTTTTGACCAGAACAGCTGCAGAAACCGTTTCATTACAGGAGGTGTAACACCCGACCACGCAGAAGAACTCGTACAGAAGGAAGCGTAAAAAATGTCTAAAAAAAATACAGCCAAAGTCGATAACGCTGAGAGAATTTCACTGCAGAACAAAAGTATCTGACCAAGTGAAAGGAAGTGACACCTGGGGGGACGGGGCGCTGAGGTTCCGTTTCCAGAAAGGGTTGTGTTTCTCTTGCTTTGCAAGTGTCGGTCTGCAACTCTGCATGCGTGTTCTCCATCTGTGAAGCAATGTTTGACCTGTGGTTTTTGTCTGAAGGCGAGCAGAAAAAAACGGCCCTCGACGTGTTGGCTCAATCTATTTAACGCAACCATTGCAAACCACAAATACCTTTAATTATCATAATTTGTTTTCCTTTTGTTTTATTTTTGTCTAATCCTCAGCTGTAAGTCAGTTTGAAATTTGCCTTTAAGGTTCAGTACTGCTGTAAAAGTGATTTACAATGTCCATTCTTATGAAATCAACTTTATTCACATCAACTTCCTTAAAACACAGCAGGAAGTAAAAACTTCTAGTTAGTTTTGCACAGTTTCATGTCCCTTGGCTCATTTCCATAAAACATAAGTGACTGTTTCTTATATAATGATTGCAGTCTTGTTTTCATTTCTTGTTTTTAATTTCGGTTGGTTTTTATTTGAATGTTTGAGTCTATGTTTTGTTTTTAAACAAAGCATGGAAGAGTATTGTATTTAAAAAAAAAAGGTTTAATTTGATTTAAAAAAAGGTGCATTTTCTTTGATCTTTTGGCCAGCAGACACTCTTTAAACACCAGCCATTAGATCACTAATGTTCATTTGATTTGGATTACTTTCACACTGCACTTTTGAGGGTGGACTAAACCTGGTGTTGGCTTTTCAAGAAAAGCCTTTTTTTCTCTCGATCTGACTTCTAAAAAGTCAATGAATTGCCCCTCCATGACCGTTTGTCTTCGTTTAGTTTCCTATTATTTTTAGTTTTGTTTAATCCTTGTGTAAAGTCAGTTAAGAGGTGAAATTGTCCCATAAAAGCAGCTTATCCACTTAAGACCGGAATTTATTTCTAATTATGGAAAAACAATTTGGGTCATGGTTTTGGATTCTTGTAAATGCTAAATGAAGTTGTGATAGTAAATTTGACAATAATACATAAAATAGATCAAATATTAGGTAGGCATCAATTTGAGTCTGGGTCTTTTATTGTGAAAATCCTCAGCTTTGGCACTTATTTACCACCTCTGGTCAGTGTCCTGCGCCACAGCCCTTGTGCTGCTTTCTATAGAATGAAGCAACGTTTATTTTCAAAACAAATCTAAAGAAGAATAATGGATAGAAATTACATTTATCCCACCACGATATTTCTACAATGACTGTAAATACTCCATGGAACGGCGTTTAGACACGGCGTCACATTTATGGTGCTACATTTTCTTTGTAACCTGCGATCTCGCCTCAGCAACAAACCCTAAACTTCAAATATCTTTAAAAATATTAATTAAAAGTACTCTACTGCTTCGTAGTAATGAGACAAGTAATCGATAAGCAGGAACATATTTTAATATTTGCACAACTTACCTTAGATTGGACACTTTTTGCAAGATTGTCTGCAAAAAAAAAAAAAAGCACGAGATAGACTTTGTACACTAGAACGGGATGGTGCTCCGCCTCTGACTCTTCTTACGAGAAATTAATCCTTGAAAAAGGTTCCTAGGTATTTCTTGAAAGTAAATCGACTGGGAGCGGAGGACGGCAGACACTATTTTGTGTGCATTTTGAGCTAAATCAGTTTGTTGCGCATTCTGCGTTAAGGGGTTAATCACATCAATTTGAGCTTCAGATTAACTGGATTCACAGTTGCTAAAACAGCAAGAAGGGATTATTTCTTGTTAGTTTTCTCAGAAAGGTTTAATTTTCCTCACACTTTATATAAATGACATTTGCTTTAATAAAAAGGCCCATTTCCTTTGATCTTTTGGCCAACAGAAACTCTTTAAAAGCAATTAAATCACTGGTGTTCATTTAATTTGGATTACTGTCACACTGCACTTTTGAGGGTGGACTAAACTTGGTATTGGCTTTTCAAGAAAACCTTTTTTTTCTGGACCCGACACCCGTAACGTCAATAAAATGTCCAGATTTGCTTCTGATTGGAGTTGCCTTAATCAGATTCTCTCTGGTTTTATGTGGCAGTAACTTCACTCTTTTGGGTTTGGTCAGAACCGGTGTTGGATTTCTCAGAAGGAAACCGTTCCGTTCTCACCCTGAACGGTTGGGATTAGAGGCGTCGGAGCTGTTGGCCGCTTTGTGTGTCTGTTGTGCATATTGATGCGGGTCGCTCATTTGAATGTGAAAGGGCTACAGCTGCTACTCTCAGGGAACGATCAATGCTTTATTTTAGCGTCCACCCGCAGGAGTGCACACACAAAAACACCCTCTGGAAGCAGGTCCGATTCTGTAAACGTGGTCAGGACAGAACCCTGAGTTTCTGCTGCTTCTGGAGAAAAACTCTACAGTTGTGAGGATAGAACCACCATCTGAATAGAAGCTTTTTCTCTGTCTATACCTGACCTTGGATCAGTTTACTGTCAACCATCAGTGTTATTGACTGTGTGTAAGTAGATTTTTCTAGAATCAGGAAAACCACAAACCTGCACTTCAGAAAAATCAAACGTCTAAAATGTAAAAGCTGTTTTGAAACAGACAGCCAAGATTTAAGCTTCATATTACAGATGAGATCCAGCCAATGTGAATCTAAACTCTATTATAGGGATGATACTAAAACCCTGAAGCATTAGTTTTTGGGGCAAGGCCAAGTGGGCCCCTTTTGGTTAAAAAGTGGGCAGACAATGTGGGCCCCAGATGTGTTTGTCCACAGTTTCCGTGGTGGCCCCTGTTTGCCCATATTGGCTTAAGAGGGCAATCAGTGGGCTGGCTCACTACGGTGGACAACTGAGCTGTCCATCAAGTGGCCCAGCATCCCCACGGTGTTTGCCAGCAGTCTGGTGGACAGCACCAAGTGCCCTCTTAAGCCCATGTGGGCAAACACAGTTGGGGCCACCGTGGAAACTGTGGACAAACCCATCTGGGGCCCACACTGTCTGCCCACTTTTAAACCATATGGTTTTAAACCACTTGGCCTTGCTGTCTGGGACAGGAAACCCCATAAACTAATGCTTCAGGTATTTTACAATAATTTCATTATCCTTTCTATAATAGAGTTTAGATACACATTCCTAGTTTTTTGTTAAAACAAAGATGCTATTTTTGAAAGCTAATAGCGGAAAATCCAATAAAATGTCTATTTATGTTCCAGCAGGTGTCAGGGTTGTCCGTTTTTAAGACTCAAGATGTTTATTTTTATTATAAGACATAATGCAATTTGTTTTCCAGAAGATCTTTAGCACGGTAAAAACAAACAAACAAATACATAAATAAGTAATGACAAAGTTTGGGAGGACTGACATGTTTGGGGGTTGTCCATGGCTGTGGGTTTCAGACATTGCAGTGCAGGAGGAAGAGCGAGTTCAGCACTTTCAAAGCCCCAAAGCTGAGTAACTGGTTTCACATCGGCCGTGTTGTCACAGACGTTAACTGTTGGATCGTCAGAGTTTGCGTCTCTCTTCGTGATGTGAGGAGCCAGCAGTGAAGCTTCCAGCCGTGGGGTTTGTCGGCCGAGGAAGGGGATCTGCTGGTGTGAACACATGGCAGCACACATTGTTCCTCTCTTCATCCTGATCCCCCTACAGGATCAGAACAGAATCACTCGTCTGCTGGCTCCTTTAAGGGGTTATGAACTTTTGAGCTCATTGCTTCAGCTTCGAGCAACAGGAACATAAACAAGCAGGACGGCCCTCTCCTCACTAATGTCACCATGACTTTGTTGTTACCATGGTTACGAAATGATAATCATCTCTAACCATTTCGTCAGGAGATCTCGCTGCTGTCTCTTCCCCATCTGTGACGTCATCGGTGATTGGAGTTTTCACGGCCTTTGGAACCACCGATGGGTTAAGAGGCGGTATTCGATTACATTTGGTTACAATACCTGGACTACAGTTTGAGGATGTTTGGTCTGGGAGGAAGTCTAAAATCACAAAGACTTCTTTGTTATGAGTCATGATGTGAGACGGATGACCTTAGACGGAGAAAACGGGTTTGTCATCTACAAAACCGGACGTTTAGACAAACTGTGTCTCTACATGCAGGGAGATTCAGTTGAGATGGTTGAACTGTCAAACCACCAATAGATTTAAAATTTGTGACCAAAAAAAAAAAATCACATCTTTTTGACATGGAGCTCATTCCAGTGACAGATGTGACAAATGTTCAAGAGCTGTCTCCATGGTTCTGCAGAGAAACAAGCAGAGGTCCAGCCACGTTTGGTAAAAAAAAAAAAAAAAAAAACAACTTGTTGTGAACTCTGTAAACCAGCCGTTTGTCAGGAGGAAAAAACAGAAAACTGGAGTTTTAGGAACATGTATGAAGTAGATGTCGTCTTTTTCTGGTGAGGCTGTGGCTTTGAGTCAAACTTGGAGAATAAATTCAGGGCTAGGCATTCATCTGTTTTATTTCAAATTCCCTTTGAACAAAAAACAAATAAATAAAATCAAAAGAAAGGTTCGTTTATCTAGTTTCCCTTATAGAATATCAAAATAATTTGCAAAAATCAAGTATTTTTGTGTCCTGTGTTTATTAAAAGTTAAAAATTAAGAAAAAGTACAAAAATTACATGTTTATTCTATTTGCAGCTACAGACCATCCAGAATCAGCATTTAGTCATAGAACCATGTCTGATCCAAAGCCATTAAAAATAATTTGTTTTGAAATTGAAAAATAATTAAACAGACATTTAAGCGGAGGAGGATCGTGGGAGATGCTGTAGTATCGCGAGACTCAACGAGACCAGTGTGGCAACTCAGCTTGGCGGTGCGTAAGTAGCAGAACAAACATTTCATTATCATATCATTTTACCGCCATATCAAATCAGCTGTTAAACTAACATCTGTAAAAGTTAAATAAGCCTTTTGACAGCCTGGAGGACCTGGAGAATTATATAGACGACTGCTACAATACCGTCGTCATGGGGAAGTCCAACACCACCACTCCTTCCTCCAAACGCGTCCGATCAGGAAGTTCTCCCGGAGCTGCCTCCTCTCCAGGCAGTGGAATCAGCGATGCTTTAGATTCCATTGATAAAAAGCTCTCCAGCCTTGACGGCCGCTTGAATCTGCTGGAGATCCTCCATAGAGAGTTCCAAGGCCTGCGAGAGTCTCTGGAGTTCAGCCAGCAGCAGGTGCAGGAGCTCGCAGCGGAGAATCAGGCCCTCAGAGAAAGTGTCAAGACCTTGAGCAGTGACACCGCTCGCCTTTCGGAAGAAAACCGCTCGATTAAAGAAACCCTCCTGGATCTTCAGTCGAGGAGCATGAGGGACAATCTGGTGATCGCGGGGGTTCCAGAGGAGGCAGGAGAAGACCCGGAAGCGACGGTGAAATCCTTTATTGAAGCCCACCTGAAACTCCCCAAGGAGGAGGTGCAGAAGATCGCGTTCCAGAGGGTGCACCGGCTCGGAGGAAGAAGGTCCGACAACCAGCGTCCGCGACCGATTGTAGCCAAGTTTGACAGCTACAAGCAAAAGGAGATGGTGAAGAGCCGCGGGCGCGAGCTGAAGGGCACACATTTTAGTGTCAATGACCAGTTTCCGGCTGAGATCCTGCGGCGCCGAAAGATCCTTTTTCCTCTGAGGAAAAAACACCTTGCCAACGGGTCCAGAGCTGTGATTTCTGTGGATAAACTCTTTGTAGATGGAAGGCTCTTCCGAGACCCGGAGATCACCCCCTGGCTTTGCTGAAGATCTGACATCCGTGCTGCGCTGGAAACAGCGGCTAAACGTGTTGAATGAATGAAACCGGCTCATCAATCATCCACACCTCCATCTCGTTGAAGCAGTTTAAGTTTTCTCCCCTCTCATGTTTCTGTTGTTTTCTTGTTATGTTTGTTTCTTTCTGTTTTTCTTTACCTCGTTCTTCTTTTTAGTTTCCCCCTCTCTCCCCCCCTCATATGTAAATTATCCAAAGGCAACACGTCCCCCGGTAAGTTGGTTTTTATTTATGCACGGAACGGGCGCGCGCGCGCAGACAAGCGCGCACACGGGCAAGCACACGCGAACCAGCACACTCTCGCGGACATCCCGCAAACACCTCACATAAGCCCACATAGGACACATGCAACATGCAGCTCACACAGTCAGGAAACGCTCACGCACACAAACGCACGGTGTTTCTTCATCGATCAGCTGGCACGCGCACATGGACCGGCACACGCTCTATTTAGCCTTACATTTTCTTGGTCAGAGCAGTTATGAACAGTCTCAATATCGTTAGCTGGAATGTGCGTGGGCTTGGCTCTGGGCCAAAGAGATTGAAAGACTTGAACCTTACCGTAATGATAAACATCCAGTAAAGTTGTTGCTTTGGGCTGCTTCGTGGTTCTGCCCCCCCCCCCCCCTCCTATTATCACCCTCCTCTCCCCCCTCCTCTCTAACATCCCTCTCTCTTCTTCCCTCCTTTCCTTTTCCGTCCGGTCCAACACCAAAGATTTTCAAACATGATGGAATTTAATAAAGTTTGGCCTCAATTACAAAAGGGGTTAATTCAGACATTCCTCTGGTTTGTCATAGATTCATAACCCCTGTTGTTAAAGCAAAATATGTCCAACACAAGAGGCCTTCAGCTCTCATCTGTTTGCCCAGCTGTTGGACAGGACAAGTTAAAAAAAAAAAAAAAAAAAAAAAAAAAAAAAGAAAAATAATTAAACAGATTCTTTCATTTGTTTTGTTTGTTTTTTAAGGAAACTTAAAGTGCACTGATTTTGACTGGGATCTGGTTCTAGGATTTGTAGTTTTTACATGTCAGAGGCTTCAGCTGGGTTCTGGTTCTGGGATTTGTAGTTTTTACATGTCAGAGGCTTTAGCAGGGTTCTGGTTGTGGGGTTTGTAGTTTTTACGTATCAGAGGCTTTAGGTTGGTTCTGGTTCTGGGATTTGTAGTTTTTACGTATCAGAAGCTTTAGTTGGGTTCTGGTTCTGGGATTTGTACATTAAACGTGTCAGAGGCTTTAGCTGTGTTCTGGGATTTGTAGTTTATACATGTCAGAGCCTTTAGCTGGGTTCTGGTTCTGGGATTTGTAGTTTATACATGTCAGAGGCTTTAGCTGGGATCTGGTTCTGGAATTTGTAGTTTTACATGTCAGAGGCTTCAGCTGGGTTCTGGGATTTGTAGTTTTTACGTGTCAGAGGCTTTAGCTGGGTTCTGGGATTTGTAGTTTTTACGTGTCAGAGGCTTTAGCTGGGTTCTGGGATTTGTAGTTTTTACGTGTCAGAGGCTTTAGCTGGGTTCTGGTTCTGGGATTTGTAGTTGTTACGTGTCAGAGGCTTTAGCTGGGTTATGGTTCTGGGATTTGTAGTTTTTACATGTCAGAGGCTTTAGCTGGGTTCTGGTTCTGGGATTTGTAGTTTTTACATGTCAGTGGCTTTAGCTGGGTTCTGGGATTTGTAGTTTTTACATGTCAGAGGCTTTAGCTGGGTTCTGGGGTTTGTAGTTTTTACGTGTCAGAGGCTTTAGCTGGGTTCTGGTTCTGGGATTTGTAGTTTTTACATGTCAGAGGCTTTAGCTGGGTTCTGGTTCTGGGATTTGTAGTTTTTACATGTCAGTGGCTTTAGCTGGGTTCTGGGATTTGTAGTTTTTACATGTCAGAGGCTTTAGCTGTGTTCGGTTCTGGGATTTGTAGTTTTTACGTGTCAGAGGCTTTAGCTGGGTTCTGGGATTTGTAGTTTTACGTGTCAGAGGCTTTAGTTGGGTTCTGGTTCTGGGATTTGTAGTTTTTACATGTCAGAAGCTTTAGCTGGGTTCGGTTCTGGGATTTGTAGTTTTTACGTGTCAGAGGCTTTAGCTGGGTTCTGGGATTTGTAGTTTTACGTGTCAGAGGCTTTAGCTGTGTTCGGTTCTGGGATTTGTAGTTTTTACGTGTCAGAGGCTTTAGCTGGGTTCTGGGATTTGTAGTTTTACGTGTCAGAGGCTTTAGTTGGGTTCTGGTTCTGGGATTTGTAGTTTTTACGTGTCAGAGGCTTTAGCTGGGTTCTGGTTCTGGGATTTGTAGTTTTTACATGTCAGAGGCTTTAGTTGGGTTCTGGTTCTGGGATTTGTAGTTTTTACGTGTCAGAGGCTTTAGCTGTGTTCGGTTCTGGGATTTGTAGTTTTTACGTGTCAGAGGCTTTAGCTGGGTTCTGGGATTTGTAGTTTTACGTGTCAGAGGCTTTAGTTGGGTTCTGGTTCTGGGATTTGTAGTTTTTACGTGTCAGAGGCTTTAGCTGGGTTCTGGGATTTGTAGTTTTTACGTGTCAGAGGCTTTAGCTGGGTTCTGGGATTTGTAGTTTTTTCGTGCCAGTAGGTGTAGTGTGTACACTCCACTTCATGACTTCCAAACCAAAGCTCAGGAGGCTCCATCCGCTGCTGCCTTATATGGCTGCTGTTCACAGTGGCTCTGCAGTGGGAATCTGCTGCCCTGTTTTAGTTTTAGAGTGAAATGTGTCCAAAAATAAGAACAGAGGAGGGTGTTGTTTTACCTTTGATAATCCCTGTTTAACAGCATCCAGAAAAATGGTTGTGAGGCTTTCTGCTTAGTGAGGATGACATCCAAAGAGAGCCTGGACTCAGATGTTGAGCAGGAGCCGGTGAGTTTTTGATAAGCAGCACTCTGAGATTGTGACGTTTTTGGCTTTGGTGAGTGGAAAAAGTGACTCCAGCTGGCTGAGGGACTGGAAAGTTCCTTCAAGGTTTGGAAGTAAAGCACAGATGCATCAAGTTTGCTATCGTCCTTCTGAGTCGTGACGTTTGTCAGAATCGCAGCAAGAACTGTTTAGTATTGGGGGATATACTGACCACTTATAGGGATTTTATTGGCTTTTAGCGGACTAATTCCTATTAAAATTAAAGTTTCCAAAAACAAAGACATTAAAATATAAAGAAAACCCGGACAAATATTGTAATCAGTAATATATTCAGTCGGATTCCCATTAATAGCTGCAAACCGCTGTGACAAAGTGCAGAACCTCTGAAACTCCCTGACAGCTTTTATTCTGAAGGACTGATTGGTTTTGCTTCACCAAAAGAAACCTGACTGTATTTCCCAAAAATGTCACTCCCCTTCCTCACATGCGATCATTTACCCGCTAGTTCCTTTTTGCAAAGTTTATAGGAACCTAAAAGTAATTTGAAAGGGACGATTCTAGACTAATATAGACGAAAATAAACAGAAACACAGCTAGCAATAAACAAAGTGAAAAAATACAATTAAAATTATGAAAAACCAGCGTTAAGGTAGGGCTTTTCAAAAGCAATTTATTATTTTCGTTCGTTTATTTGAGTCATTTCTAAGAAAAATAAAGTAGAACCCTTAAGGTGTTCATCAACAGGCTGTTTTAAATTAAAAGTGGGTTTCTATTCGCTCACATCCGTCAATCAGCTGCGTCTGAACGCCTTAATGAGCCTTTCAGCAATAGGAATAGCAATCAGGTGGATTCTGCTGTAGGAGTCAGACATGTAGGACAGACGGAGAAAGTAGGACGCTGTCAGAGATCAAAAAGTAGGTCACCAGTGACTCCCCCAGACCCACAAATACATGCAGATCAATGTGTTCCTACCTGAAAAGTCACACCATGAGGGGTTTAGGTTCTGAAACGAAACTGGGACTTTTTGGATATTATTTTCATCAAAAATACAAACTTGGAAGATTATCTGGAAAAATACATGCATGTATTTTTATTTAAAAAATAAAGGGTCAAACCAGTGAGACAACTGGACCAGTGTGCCGTCCCGCGAGTTTACAACCCAACCACAAATGGGCTAATTGCTGTTTCACAAAAGTGGGACGGAGTGAAAGAATGAAACCAGTGGGACGGTTCTTCATCCTCGTTCTGAGTCCCTGGAGATGAGAGGGGGGCCAAAAAATAAAATAAATTAAAACTTTTTCTTTATTGTCAAGACTACAACTCAATGTAGAAGCATGAAAATCAATAAAATATCTTTTACTTCTTCTTAGACTTGGAAAACCAATCATCATTTTTACTTTTTTCAGCATTAAATTAAAAAAACAACATTTTCTTTAACGTCAAAAATACAATTAGTTGAATATCAATGAATAAGCAGTAAAATCACATTTTCCTTAGACTTTTGTTGTTAGGATGGTGAAGAAATCAACCATAAACTCATCATTTTTAGCTGTCTTAACTTCTTTCAGCATTACATGCTTTTGCGTTTTGTTTCTCTTCTTCCTTTTCTTACAGACAAAACCACAACCAATTCAAACTTTTATTTCCATTTCTCTTAAAGTTCCGTTATCATAACAGAGTTCTGACATTCTTTAGTTTATATTAATAATACATTTTGATCAAACGTTTATCCGTCAATAATTTTTGTCCGTTTTTCTTTGTGACGTTTCGTTTTATTCCAGCTTTATGTCATCCAAAGAACAAAACTGTCTTTGATAAAAATTTCCCTGATTTAAAAATTTTTTTTAAATAAATATTCAAGCTGTGAGCGGCATTGTATGGCCGAAAAAAACGCTGCCCGCCCCTACCCTCACCCACGTCCCTCACTCTCCACCTATGACCCTAAAACCCAGTTGCATAAGAAGAATTGAACTTTTCATTATTATTATTATTTTCTCCATAGCAACCATTTTATTTTTTGGTTACCTGGGGGTGATGAACAGGTTTGTGTAATTTTAAGACAAATCACCAAAAGTTAATTTTTTGATTTCCTTGGCAACTGAGGTTTTTTTGTTAACCACACCTACATTTCTAATATTTTCATATTGTTTGTCATATTGCTTTGTTGAGCTTTAGCCAAGGATTGGTGGATTACATTTTCACAATAGTCTAGTAAAAAATGTGCGAGCTTGCTTGCACTGTAAAAAATGTAGAACTAAAAAAACTCAACATTTTTTCCCAAATAGCTTCTCAATGATGCCCAGGAGTTAGGAGGCAATAGTTCGAAATTTCTAGGAGTTTAAATTTATAGCTGGTACTTAAGACGATGGTAATATTTTTTTTGTGTGGAAAATTCAAGATGGCAGCCACTCCCTGAGGTCAAAGGTCAACAAAACTTCTGTTGTTGTGGAAAACCTAACCTGGTGTGTGAAATGTCAGGATCACTCAAAAAGAGTTTTCTTTTTTCACTTTGTGCAAAAATGTAAAAACTCTGCAAATTTCACACTTTGCCACAAAATAGCAGCCAAGCTGTGGGTCGTTTGGCCATTCCATAAAAATTTTAATTCATGCATACTTCTTCTTCTTAACTCGTTTTGTCCCTGTCGGGGTCAATGGGCTGCCGGAGTCTATCCCAGCCACTCGGGCGGGGGACGTCCTGGACAGGTCGCCAGTGTGTCGCAATCACACACTCACATTCACACCAAGCGACAATTCAGAGTATCAAGTTAACAGTGTCGTTAGTGTATTCTGAAACTTTTTTTTTTTTTTTGCTTCATAAGAGATTATGACGATCTAAGGAGATTATGGATTATTCTTTATTTATTTATTTTTTGTGATGGCATCTTGCGCAATGATGTCATCAGTTTTTGGGGACAAAAATTCATTTTTACCGTCTACCATGTGTGTGCAAATGTTGTTGGGAATATTCCAGCATTGAAAGGACATATCCATAACACCAATGAGCATCAAAGGGCTTATTTTGGAGGGATTTTGGATACTTTAAGAGCCTCCATCAGCTGATGGTGTTTTTGTCTCTGATTGGTTGAACTCCAAACTTTTCCTTCATGGTTCTACTTGTAAATAAACCCAAAAAAAAGCCTCAGATTTGTCGTGTCCATAAGTGTCGATGGTTGTGTGTGTCCTCAGAGACGTGACACTTGGAAAGCCATGGACCTGGACGGCAGGAGGACCGCCCCACATGGGAGCGCGTGTCTACGTGTGTGAGATTGCGCGTTCCGGCTTCCCGCCGCCGCCCGCCTCCCTGGGACCGCCATGGCGGTGCGCAGAGAGTCCGGCTCGCGGCTGCAGAGGCCGTGGTCGGTGTACCGGGCCAGCACCTTTGAGCTCTCCAGCGAGATGATCAGCTTGGCTCTGGCAGGTGAGACAACGCAGAACCGTCAAGCAGCTAAGACTGAAAAGTCTCTTCTAACTCGCCGTGTTTTCCAGGAAACAGTCAGGATCCAGATGAACCTGTCCTGGAGTTCAGTGTGGGTGAGGAGCACGCTTTGACTGACATGACTCTGGAGACGCAGACGCCTCCCGCCTCATGTTTTATTCACACCAGAGCTGCTGATATCTGTTTTCCAGCCTGCTCAGACCTGACGACCCCTGCTTTGGATCGAAAGCCCAACAGCTTCGTGGCAGTGAGCTGCACCACGCCGCCGCAGGCCTTCTGGACCAAACACGCCCAGACCGAAGTCATAGAGGTCAGATTTCCCCCGCAGGAAGTCCCGGTTTGCTGCAGAGCCGTGCTCTGAACTCTGCTCCAGTTTGTAGCATTCTCTTTTGGTACCAATGCGCCGCCGGCTGAGGAGGTGGAGGATGAGACCGATTTGAATAAAAGTAACGGTTCTGGAAAAAAAGCAACCTGACCTCTGATGTTGCCCTCTTGGTTTGGAGCCAGCAGGTCAATACTGAGACCAACTTCATTGTGAATGTTGACACCTCCACTCCCAGAATGACTCATCAGAAGAAAACACACCACAGTTTTGTATGATTCTAAATCGCAATGAGTAAGATTCCATTTCAAACTGGACTTCATAGAGAAACCAGAAGAACTTGAAGTAAGATTCTTATTTTGGGAAATACCAGCCATCAAATTTCTGCCAAATATTTTTACCTACGAATGTAATAAATGTTTTCAAGTCAAGTCTCAAGTCATTGAGGTGGACTCTAAGGTCAAGACCTTATGGATATGAAATGATTTTAAACTTCCACATCCAACATCTGATCCACAAACAGGCATTCCACAGGACTACCTAAACGTTTTTGAGGTCAGGTTTTAAGTCTTTGAGGTCACATCTGAAGTCTTTGAGTTGAGTCTCAAGTCACTGAGGTCATGTCTAGTCAAGTTTTTTAGGGTTTTGATTTAGTTTTAAGTGAAATCTCATCTATCAAATCTTTGAGTTTAAAGTCAAACTTCTAGTCATTGACATTAAGTGTCAAGTTGTGGAGTCTAGTCTCAAGTCTCTGCATCTTTTTTCCTTTTTATTTTGTAGATTCAGGTACAAAATCATCATCACTTCTGATCCAAAAGCAGGAAAGGGATGTCTCCACCCCAACCTAATGCATAAATGTTTGCAGATTTTATTTTGAAATAAAACTTTAAAGCAGATGATGGGGGGAAAAAATCTGACGGAATGAGGAATTCTAAGCAGAAATTTGTCTGCCTAAACAGAACGGAGCTCAGGCGGACAGAGAAGTATATCGGTATCTGAAATCTGGTGTAGTTTAAAGAGAAGATGCAAAGAAATGACATCACACACATGTTTTAATGAAATGTTTTAGTACAGAAATCAGCAAACCATTGAACAGGTCAAACTAAAAGTGGGTGTGGCTCTGTTTAGGGAACCAGCAACCCGGTGTTCCTCAGCAGCATGGCCTTCTTCCAGGACTCCAACATCAACCAGCAGACGCAGGTGAAGCTGACGGTGTATGACGTGAAGGACCGCCTGCAGAGCACGGTGTGTTCATCGCACTTTTCTGTCAACTGTCTTCCTGCGCATGCCTGAACGCTGTAAGGCTAACGGTACGCGCTGGTCTTTGCGCAGATGTACATGCTAGGCTCTGCGTTGTTTTCGGTGAAGGAGCTGCTGCAGCAGAAGAGTCACAGTTTACAGCTGGAGCTGAGGTAACAGCGACACAGCACTTCCATTTTTCTGAAAGTCATTCACAGCGGATGAAAGCGGAGTTGTCTTAGGTGTGTGTGTGGTGTCCCTGATCGTACTGAGCATGCTCAGACAGGGGGGGGTGCCCGACAAAGCTTTACATTTGCATCCAGAACCCTAAGATTCTGACTCAATGACTACTGTAAACTGGCCCACATCATTAGACTTCCACCTCTGTGCTTGACAGTTGCACTTTTACGCTGTTATGTTTGGTTTCCTGTGGTTTTTGTGTGCAATTTTTAAAGAGAAAATATTTGCGCGTTTTTTGACGGACAGATCAGCGGAGAACAAGCGAGTGGGTAGTGTCGTCCTCGCGGCCTGGCACCTGGACGACAAGACGGACCAGAGGATGTCGGTTAGCCGCTTTCCAGACAGCATTAACGGCAGGGTGAGTGACCGACTTGATGCCCAAAACGCTTCTGTCTCCTAACCCCCCCCCGGAGGAAGCGACCGCTCATGGGATTTGTGTCTCTGCAGACGATGCTTTCTGTGGACGAGAGCCTGACGGAGTCCATGGGAGTTCGGATCAAGTACGCTTCGCTATGTAAAGACACTCTGCTGCGCTCTGGTAAGTGTAGAGAATGATCACACCAAAAATCACAACAATTTGAATTTGTTAGTAGACGCTCGTCACATTGTCTAGTGTGTAATGTAAGTGTAATTTTTACTGCACTATACTAGAATAGAATAGAATAGAATAGAATAAGTCTTTAATAATCCCTAAGGAAATTTAAAATTGGTCATCTGCTCACACTCATAAAACACACACACACACATATTAATACCAATAAAACCAGTAAAAATATCAATAGATTAAAAATATTAATAAATAAAACAGTAATAATTTAAAAACAGTAGGTAAGAAAAATAAATAAAAATAAATAAATAAATAAAATAGATTACAAGAAATGACTTCTAAGATACCCTGCCAGAGAGTTGTGTTGCCTGATGGCACGAGGAACAAAAGATTTCTTCATTCTTTCTGTGGAGCAGTGCTGGGACAGCAGTCTGTTGCTGAAAGTGCTCCCCCTGCTGGTGAAGGCCTCATGTAGGGGATGTGAGATATTCCTCATGATGGCCCTGAACCTGGTCAGAGTTTTCTGCTCTGCCACCTCCTCCACAAGATCCAGCTTCAGTCCCACCACAGAGCTCGCCCTCTTGATGACCTTGTTGAGCCTGGAGATGTTCTTCTTGCTGGTATTGCACCAGCACACAGCAGCATAGAGGAGAGCACTTTCCACCACTGACTGATAAAACATGTGGAGCAGTTTAGTGCAGATGTTAAAGGAGCGCAGCCTCCAGAGAAAGTACAGCCTGGACTGGGTCTTCTTGTAGAGCTGGTCCGTGTTGGTAGTCCAGTCCAGCTTGTGGTCCAACACAACCCCCAGGTACTTGTAGGTCTGGACCATCTCCAAACCTTCTCCCTCTATGTGCACGGGCTGAGGTGTACGGGGTTTCCTTCTGAAATCCAGAACCATCTCCTTGGTCTTCTGGATGTTCAGCTGCAACTGATTCTCCCTGCACCAGGCCACAAAGTCCTCCACCAGCCGCCTGTACTCCCCCTCCTCCTCTCCTTTGATGTAAGCCACAATAGCTGTATCGTCTGAGAACTTCTGCATGTGGCAGGTCCAGGTATTATAACAGAAGTCGGACGTATACAGCGTGAAAAGGAGAGGAGACAGCACAGTCCCCTGTGGTGCCCCTACACTGCAGCTGAGTGTACTGGAGACAGACCCCCCCATGCGGACATATTGCTGCCTGTTGGTAGACAAAAAATCACAGATCAGCAATATCAGATGGGAAAGATATTCACAATCAAAGCGAAGGAATAGGAGGAACAGAACAAGGATGAGCTTGCACATGGTCTATGTGTCAATGTTTATGAAGCAACTTTTATGTAGCAACTTTTACATTGCAACTTTACTTGGCAACTTTTATATTGAAACTTTGCCGTAGAAACTTTTATATCACAACTTTCTGTGGCACATTTTACATTTTAAATGTTGTGGTAACTTTACAGAAGCAACTTTTATGTGGGCACTTTTACGCTGAAACCTTTACGTGGCAACTTTTTTGAGGCAACCTTTATAAAGCAACTTTTACATTGCAACTTTTGATGTTGTGCATTTTATGAAGCAACTTTTTATGTAGCAACCATCTCAACAACTTAATCATTGAAATCTTTCTGGGGGAACTTTTATGAGGCAACTATTATGATATTGCAACTTTTTGTGGCAACCTTTATTAAATAAATTGTTGTGGCAAATGGAATAAAGTGACTTTCTGTAGCAATTTTTACATGGCAACTTTCATGTGGCAACTTTTACGTGGCAACTTTGACATAGCAATTTTTGTGGCAACTTTGAAATTGCAATTTGTTGTGACAAATTCTATAAAGCAACTTTTCTGTGGGAATATTTACATTGCAACTTTCTGTGGCAACTTTTGTAAACCAACTTTCTGTGACCACCTATATGGTGCAACTCTCAATAAGTTATGTAAAAGTCACCATGGTAATGTTGCTATGTGCTTTGTTTGAAAGTTGCTACACTTACAATTTAATATAGCAACTTTCACATAAAAACGTTCACGTAGCAAATTTGACATTACAGTTTTTACGTAGCAACTCTCATGTAGGAACTTTCACGTAACAACTTTCAAGTAACAACTTTCAAGTAGCAACTTTCACATAGCAAAAAAACCTTCCCATAGCAACTTTCACAAAGCAACGTGGTGAACCCCCTAAACTCCCATGAAGGCTTCTTCCTGCGGTCATCTCCACGCTGCGTGTCTCTCTCAGTGTTCGGAGGAACCATGTCCCGGATGTACCGCTTCCCCAGCACCGGCGGGAAGCACCTGCGGGTTCTGGAGCAGATGGCGGAGAGCGTGCTGTCGCTCAACGTTCCCCGACAGTTTGTCAAACTGCTGCTGGATGAGGACGCTGCCCGGTAAGAGGTTCCCCTCCTGCTCCCCGTTCTCCTATCAGCTCTAAATATGGACGCTCATCTGCTAGCAGACTCTGTTTGATGGGAATCTGCACTCAGAGGATGAGACAGAGAAACGATCGGATGCGCCCAATTATTGTGATTCAGATTTAAAAATTGTTCAGATTCTCTTATTTACACCGAAAAAACAGATTCCAGTGGAGGATTGGAACAAAAAATTAAAGGTCATTCTTCCTGGTTTTATTTTGAAGGACTTCTCATCAGCATTCACCAGAAACTTCCTGTTCTTCTTTTTCCAAAGTTTTTTTTTTTTATCTTTAAAGGTCAAAGTTCAGCAAACTGTAGACACAGGCGCTAAAATGACATAATAAAGAAAAAGATAATCATATAAAGTGCACTCCTGACCAAACTATACAAAGACGACAAAAAGACATGACACAATTTAAGTAAATACTGTGTTTAAGAACAATTTTTCCAATTTGAGTGATTTTTGACTCACTTGTTGGGGCCTGTTTCCTTTGCAGATGACAAACTACACTCTAAAAACTCCATTGTTAACATACAATGAAATTTGGGTGGAAATGAAATGAAACCACTATAGCCCTACAAAATTGGTCCAAAAAGTAACCCATATATATATATATATCAATAACCCAAGATTAAGGTTGCAGAAATAACCCACATTTTTTAGGAGTGTAGGAGTGATAGCATGGATTGGTGTCTTTTAGCTAAATTCCTTTTTGTTCTATTTTACACTTCTCAGTGGCGTTTTTTTCTGGTACACTATCACCCGTTGTGTGTTTTTAGGGTGTGTGAGCTGGAGGATCTTGGGGAATTGTCCCCCTGCTGGGAGAACCAGAGGAGACAGATTGTGTCTCAGTACCAGACCATCATCCTGGCGTACCAGGAGGCGCTGTCCGACCTCAACGGCTACAGAGGTTAGCTTTCTTTTGAAGCATTTCAAGACATTTGAGTCGCACATCGACAAACGAAGAACGCAATATACACTTATGAATTATTAGGCATGTATCAAGAAAGACCGATATTTCATACGTGGAGAATATGTAAAATTGTAGCCGTGTGACGCGGCCTTGAGCTTCTTCTTCTTCTGCGCCACCAGGTCCCTCCTTCAAAGCCAGCAACCTGAAGGCGGACAGGAAGCTGGAGTTTGTGGCGACCAACCTCCACGTTCAGAGGATGAGGGTGCAGGACGAGCTGGGCTTCGGTGACGCACCCGCTCGCTGACGTTTCTCCCGCTGCGTCCGACGTTCCCTAACGCTAACGTCCGTGTCCTCTTCCAGAGCACACCTACGACATTTTGACCGTCGGCGCTCCGGCCGCTCACTGCCGGGGCTTCAAAAGCGGCGGACTGAGGCGCCACATTCAGAAGTTTGAGGAAGCAAAGAAACAGTACGTTTAAAAAGTGGAAAACCCACCCCTGAAACGCACGTTCTTTTCCTCTTAATTTGATGAATTTTACCGCTTGATTCATGCTTTTGAGTCTGAACGGACTTAAGTTTGACATGATATGAAAGCATTGATCCTTCAGTTCCTCTTAATTTTGGCTTTATTTTCTTTGATCAGCATATTTGAGGAGGAATGGTGAGTTCTTGTCCTGATTTCTGCATCTTTTCATTTCAATATTTGCATTTCACTGCTTTTTAATTTAAAAAAAAAATACAAACTTGTGGCAAATCCCACCTACTAAGCACATTCTGTTCAGCCTTAGTCCCAGCTGTCCTTACGGGTGGATATGGGCTAACTGCAGATGAATAATGGTCACACCTGTACGGCTCCATCGAGATCGTAGACCGCTCAGTGAACCTGCGGGCGACAGGTCGTAGGGAACACTAAAACAGCAAAACACGATACGCTTACCACACGCACATAAATGGTATGTTCCCTTTTCGTGACTTGTCTTAACCCTTAACCCTGTGCACGTTAACATTGGGAGTTGGGTCATCTAGACCCACTAGACAGAGCTCTGAACCTTTTTTCTTCAATGATTTGTGATCTTCACTGGTGTCCATGGATTACATGAAATCCTCTCCACCTTTATCCACCTTTGTCACGGTAGGGAGAACACGTCAATGTAAGGGTGGGGTCATCTGGACCCCATAGGATAGCACAAAGGGTTAAGGTGGTCGTACCAGCCTCAACGGAACTGCCACCTGCGCTGGCAACACTGTAATCAGTGACGTGCAGTCAGGAGAGGCAGCCTCACCTGTCATTATGGGAAGAAAAGAGAAAAAGTAAATTCATTTATTACATTTAATCAGTAATTTGTGCTTTGCAGTCATTTTCCATTTAAATGTACCATTTTTGGGTGTTTTTTCTTTTCAAAATCGCTGAATTTCCGCATTTGCCGTTCAGATACTAAGAAGTGATGTGCGATGAGGCACCAGCCCGCCGAGCCTCACCTTGGATTGCGCAATACCTATGCAGTCAGACGGTACTGCTGTCTCTCTGTATGTCGGTTCAATCACTTGTTCTATATGAGCTGAGTTTACATAATTTAGCAGATGTATATGATGTACAGTGTTTTGTTTTTATAAATAACTGTATGTGAGGGACGTCAGTTCAAACTGACACCGCGTCTGTCTTTAAGGCGAATAAACATATAAACGACAAGCAACCTCATCGCACAGCAAGCACACTTAAATTAGAGGAGCATTCTTCTTCTAGTTTTCGCTGTGATACAACACTCTTGAAACAGCGACTAGCGCCCTCATGTGGGGAATTGAAAGAACAACATGAAAAAAGGTGACGTCACACAAAGAATGCATAACTGTTGCAATTTTTTGTTCTGTATGTTGCAATTGTTCAATAAAAATAAATAAATAAATAAATAAGTACCTTAAATATACTTTAAGAAAAACTTAAAGTGCTTGAGCATTTATGATGAACACATTTCGTAAACCTTATAAATGAACACTCATTTTTACACTTTTATTTTATTATGAAATGATGACACATTAGCAAAAGATTTTATATCTTTTGCTAATGTGTCATCATTTCATAATAAAATAAAAGTAGGAATTTAAAAAAAATATCATAAGCTTGCATTGTGTTATTCAAATCTAGGAAGACAATCGTATTTTGTTGTCTGATAGTACTCCACCCCTAAGTAATAAGCCGTTAATTAACTATTAGTTTCAGATTAGTAATAATGAAATTCAGTATTGGAGTTGTCAAGTGAAAAATGAACAGACAAGTCAGACTATGACGTTATTCTTGGAAAAAAAAGTAAGTCGAATTGAATTTTCCTAATTTTTCCAAATTATAAAAAGTACATCCTCATTGAATGTCAGGAGTACACCTGTGTTTAAGGACTACCTATACAGTTTTCCGCCTCAGGGATTTAAGAATAGAATACAATAGAATAGAATAGAAAAGAATTAGGCCTGCACAATATACCACAAATTTATCGTTATCGCAATATCAAGCAGTGCAATATCCATATCGCAAAAGTCAGCAAAAATCGCAATAAATGGTTGCCTTAAATGTGCTAAAACAATCTTATGGCAGCTTGAAGTATTTAACTAATCAAATAAATTCATGTATGCATTTGACCAATTGAATGGACCCTTTCACGTTGTTGACCAATCAGATGGAGCTCTTTTATGTTAGATGTTTGCCTCCTGCGTCAACGAGGGTCAACGATGGAACATAATTTATAAATTGTTGCAATGAAACGGTAATTATGATTTTGGTTGTTTTGCTATTTGTGTATATACCGCAAATTATATCGTTATCGCAACATTGATCACTCATATCGCAAGTTTTGCTCATATCGTGCAGCCCTAAATAGAATAGAATAAAACTTTATTGATCCCACATAGGGGAAATTACCTTGTTACCATAGCTCTATTTAAAAACAGCAGACAGCTAATAAATAATAGGATGTAGGATCTTTAAATACTATATAGTTTTTAATACATTGTCTCTGATTAAATTATTTTATTTCAAAATATTGAGAGTAATCAGTTGCAACAAAAATTTGCGATACTAAAATCTTAATCAAATGGAAATCAAACTGTGTTGCCATCAACTGTAACCAATCCCTTCCTTTCACTGTCACGCATGCGCACAAGAGCTCTGACTTGACAACAAGGCTTCGGCTGTGAGCCATTGACGAAATGGACACAGCAGTTGAGTATTAATCTTTTAATTAGCCTTTTTAGTCAAACCAAGGAAGACTCAAATAACTCTCGTCATCGTCACATGAGCTTTATAACACATGTACTACGTTTTCATCATGCTGGTTAGTCGCCACGCCTATTAGCGCTTTTGTTGTGTGTAAAGGGTCCTCCCTTCGACCGTTGCTGACCGGTTAGCAACATTAGCCTAACAGCTATGGTTCCTTGAATGATGTAAACGTTACAGGGGTCGGGAACCTATGGCTCGCGAGCCATATATGGCCGGGTGAGGCTCGGGAGCGCTGTGCCTCAGGTCTGACGTTAGGGCTCAATGTTACACAGACGTGCGCTGAAAAAACTGCTATATGCCTGCAGAAAGGGCATTAGGTGAGGCATGCCTCACCAGCAGGGGGCAGGCGTGAGCTGAAAGCTGCTTTCTAGCTATACTGCCACCGTAGAAAAAGACTTGGGACGTCTTTCTTCATTGAGAGGGAGAAACGCAAATAAATTAAAGGAAAATATGGGCGCAATGACTCAAAAAGTAAGGCCAAACAAAAAACATGTTTTTCAATGTTTGTTCTTTTGAAAATAACATGGGAGTAAGTGAAAAAAAATGTAAGTAAAATCGTTTTTTTTTATTTTTATGATCATTTTCACTCAATAACTGATTAAAGCTCCAGAATTTTAAGTTGGAAAAATACCAGAAATAGTTACTGAGGGTCAAATGTGTGCTGAACACATCTGTATACTTTAATTTGTTTACAGTATATGAATGATTTATACACAAGCGGAGTGTTCTAAGAATTTTTTAGGACAAATATGTGTATTAAGCTGTTAGCTGCCGTTGGATGAATGGTGAAATATTTAGTTCTTTCATTGTAAATCTGACTCCAGGGGATTCAGTGCCTCGCCAGCCATTAACCTCACCGCACGTCACTGACTGTAATAGCACGCGCTATTTGACAAACTGGGAGTCCTTGCCCATTGGCAAGCGTAAGGCAGCTTTTGGATTTGTCTATGCACTGATAACAGCGCAAAGACGCTTTTCTCCGCGACAGAATCAGCTGATTGTGTAAACACTTCAGTGCTGCGTGTCGGTGCAAGGCTGCTTTTCTTCGCTTCAGAATATGCGCTTGAATGACGATAATTATATTAACGGTTAAAGAGTCACGATTGTCGAAAGCATGTGCTCCTCTCTACGACTCTACGACCCAAAAACGCGCAGCGCCAGTGCAGGTCAGCCGCCCGTACAGGTCATGTGACTAAGGCTTGAATTATGTATTATTGGAACAGGTTTGGTTTGAAAGTTAAGAGTTGTTACTGTTAGCGGTGGATGTTTTCTGTAAGCTGTTGACGTACTGTAGACAGCAGGCATGTGCATGGAAACACTAAACGTGCGTCTGTGTCTCTAACGCCGTTGTGGACGACCAACCGCTCAACAAGAAAAAAACAACAATCAGATCGTTTAACCCTCATAAGTTTGGACCCGATGGTAGACCAGCTCTGACCCAACCGCTTCTTCCTGCAGCAGCGCCCTCTCCAGTTCCCAGTCCATCGTCTACATACCCCAGGACATAGTCCGAGCCAAAGAGATCATTTCCCACGTCAACACACTGAAGACTCAGGTCAGCTACTACGCCGAGAGGCTCTCCCGAGCCGCCAAAGACCGATCCGCCAGCGGCCTGGAGAGGACTCTCGCCATTCTGACCGACAAGGTGTCTGAGACCGTTGGCTTTGACTCTTGTTGTTTTTTTGTTGTTGACTTAAGCTCAGATCTTGTGTTCGTCTTCAGACGCGTCAGCTTGTGACGGTGTGCGACTGTAAGCTGCTGGCCTCCGCCATTCAGGCTTTGAACGCAGCACGGCCGGAGTACATCGCCTCCAAAGCGTCCCCATCCGCCGATTTGGAGCAAGTGGTGCTCCGCAACGATCAGGACACGCTGCTAGCCAAGTGGAGCGGCTGCAACAGCCGGTCCTCTCTGCACGTGGACTGGCATGAAGAGGAGTGGGTGCGTTACTCCCCAACAAAACCCTTCCTGTAGCCTTACAACAGGTTTTAATGGGTAGATTTTTGGATTGGAACACTCGTTAGCATGTTTTATTTTGTACAAGAACATTTGAAGTTGCTATCCAAAAAACAGAAGAGAAATGCCGTAAGTGTTAAATAAATGGCACTTTAGAAGATATAAATCCTGAAACTAAAAAGAAAAATGGAGTCCTGAAGAAATAGAGTAAGGAGGGATGGGTTATGATAAAACTTTGGTTTTTTACTTCTAATCGTTTAAAAATGTACAAATCTTCATTCAACTTTGACATTTATCTAAAGAGAGTCATTTCCTGTCACAGCAGAAGTAGACGGTGGAAGAAACATTCTTTCCATGGCTGTTTTTTCTGAAAAACTGAAGAGGATATTTCCTAAACACCAAAAAGAAGCCAGTTTTAAAGTTTATTCACATTTGAAAGACAAAACATCCTAAAACCAGGAAGTCAGATGATTTGACAGACATTGACATGTTCGTATTAATAACCCTTCACTCCATAGATGCAACGTGTTTCCTGTTTACCATGCTGCCCTATAGTAAGCCCCAACCATCGACTGTATATGGGAACTGAGTGACCCCTCCTCCTAGCATTTCAAACAGGAAGTACCCACAAAATCCTACAGACTTCTATGGGGAAATAAAGAGGTCATTTTTTTATATTTTTGTTTAAGTTCTTCAAGTTCTAAACTGACCAATCAGACGCCTCATAAAAGTAGGTGGTCTCATGTCAAACATTCAAAACATTTGATGGATAGAGTCCGTGCAGCCCGCTTTCAAGTGGTAGGGGTGTGGCCTTCCAACCAGCTCACTCCTGATTGGTGAGAGTGGTTGCCATGGAAATGTTGACTCAGACAGACTCGTACCAATTGCTGCTTACTGACGACTCTTGGATCTCACATGGCGGCTTCCGTATCGCAAAAAAAATGGCGACCAAACTGACTTCATTTGGTTGGAGCCTAAAATAATCCGTTTTCTATGGATGATGTCACACTGACTCTGTCCAGTTCTCACATCCAGTCAAGGGTCCCCAAGAAAACCAAAACCCTACCATGACCATGAGACCATCCAAAGTGATGGTCAGGAAAGTGGACGACCCTCCAGGAGGATATATGTGAGGCCTGAACCCAGAACCTGATTGAAAACAACTAGATGAGTAGAGAAACATCTGTAGAAGAGGAAACAACGAGTCCAGATGAAATAAAAATGAACCTTTCTTGACCTTTTGTCGAAAGAAAATCACCATTAACTGCTCTCTTGAACCTTCTCCAGAAAAAATGAAGGATAGTTTACTGTTTACTATAGTTTACGGGAAAAAAAAGACTAATTACAGAACCAGTAAAATCCCAAACCAAAAAGTTTATTTCACCAACGATTTGAGTCGTGGTTGACTAGTCGTTATCGGTTCATTTTGAACGATTTGATTCACTAAATGGATCCAGAACATCTTCATCCAAACGTCAAATACCTGGTTACTGAACAGTGCAGGTGAAGTTTCCCAGATTCCTAGGATTTCTTCAGGATAATCAAGTGTAAATTAAATTTGCCTTTATCATTTTTTGCTAACATCACATGTGTTGTCCGCTGTGATGCACTTGGTCGTTAAAACAGTTGAGTAAAATAAACCCACCATGTCTCAATGCAAGTGGCATTTTTTAAGATCTATATAACCAATTTATTTTATTTTAAAAAGAATTATATAATGATACAGCTTGATTTTATTAACAACTAGCCTAAGTCAGATCAGTCTGGTTGAAAAAATTGTTTCATCAGTCGTTATACGCCTACTAAAAATGCACCATTTAAACTGTATTAAAAGTAAAACAGCTGATTATTAAATAAAACCAAACTCCTCAAGGTTGTCATGAAAAAGGTTGAACACCTGACTAAAAATAAGTTTATATTTGGTGTCAAATTAGACTTTTTAAGATTAGAGTCAATAGAAAACCTCCTCTCTTTAAAAACCACCCTCTAGTGGTCGTCTGAGGAACTGCAACATTTAGTTTTTTTTTTTTTTTTTTTTTTTTTTTACCAAATTCAGGAACAGAATGTTGAGACGGGAAGATTTTAGGCGGGACAAATGCGCCTATTAGTTGTTGAGACATGTGTCAATCAAAGGCCACGCCCCTTTTGGAGTTATTTTTTTGTTATCTTAAACGTCTTTACCTGTGCTTGCAGGAGAAGGTGTGGTCAAACGTGGACAAGTCTCTGGAGTGTATCATCCAGCGTGTGGACAAGCTGCTCCAGAAAGACAGAAGGCCCAGCATCAGGCAGCAGACCAGCACCCAGAGCGACCCGCAGGGCGGCGAAACCAAAAAGGGTAACATCCTCACACCCCGTTTCCACCTCAAGTTTTTCTCCCCCTCATTCCATTCATCTCACAACCCTTAATGTGAAAGGAGAGGCGCGAGCTTTCTGGATCAACCCGGGAATCCAGGATCACACTTCAACCCCCGAAGCGCCCGCTCCATCCTCATCATCCTCCTCCTCTTCCTCTCCACTTTCATCTGAAAAGAAGGACAGCTGTATGTTGTTTCTTCCCTTCATTTCTTCCCTTCTGAACACTTCTCCCTCAATCAGCTCTTTTCAAATTACTGTCCATTTCATGTCCATTTGCTGCTGCTATTGTTCATATGGATGTGAGCCTGGGGCCCAACGTCTATACATACATATTTCAAAATAAAGCTTTTTTTGGGGGGGTTTATTTTGAAAGATATAAAGCCGAGCCACCAAAATCCACACATTTTAGGCCAAAAACATTGACTAAACCTGGATTTATTGATCGGTTGGAGTATGGACCTTCAGCCCCGGGCTGCAGTGTTTTTCTGCGACTGTCTCTGCTGGTCTCTGTGGCTCACAGCGCCTGTCAATCATGCACGTTTGCAGATGGAAGCCCCTGTGCCGAGGAGGCGTACCCAGGTAAGAGCCCCGCCCACGCTCCTTCCAGCCAGACGTTAGTGTACGGCTGTAGGTCTGCGGCAGTCAGCTAACAGATCGACCCAGTGGAACCAACTCCAGCAGCCGATGAAACCTAAAAGGCCTCAACAGAATCTGGTGTTAAAACAGTTAAAAACTATTAAAACTCATTATGCTTCCTTGAAGGCCGTGTCCCACAGCCGCTCTGTACATTTAGTGCAGTGTTTTTCAACCTTTTTTGAGCCACGGCACACTTTAACCTTGACAAAAATCCCGCGGCACACCAGCATCCACCAACAAAACAAAAAAGCAGAAACTCATAGCCTGTTCGGATCGACAGCCGTCGTCGCCACCCCCCCCCCCCCCCCCCCCCCGCCGCAATCTCACGTGCATTTTTGTGATAACTTTGGCAGAAAAAGCAGGAAGTTGCGGCTGTTTTTTTTCTCTAAAAGATGAAATAAAAGTTAAGTTAGAAAATTTAGAAACTGTTTGTTCGTTGGGGTTTCAAGACATTTAACAAGGACGACTCATTGTGCGCTGAGACACTGTCCCTTTAAGCCAATGCATCATGGGAGATGTAGTGTGAAAACTGACGTAAAAGGGCAGAAAGACCAGCGTCTCTGAGCTTCATGGTTTTGTTCTCTTGTTCCACGGTCTGAGACGGGATTCTGTGGAAAGTTACACCACTAAAGACGAGCTTTAGCTGGTATTTTTGTTAGAACTGAGAGACTTTTTGAGCTAAATCTAAACAAGGAAGTGAAGACTTTAACCACTTCTGATTGGTCAGACTGATGACATGTGATTAAGCATTCAAGAATGATTGGTGGAGACAGTTAAAGGGGCGGCACTGGTATAGCTAACAGGTATAGCTGCAGCTAAATCGCGGTACCGTCAATCTGATCAAAATGTCTTTAATAGAATCAAATAAACACAAAGAAAAAATAATTTTATGATCTTTCATATTCTTAACTACTCAGTGTTTTATCAGGGCCTGTTTGGATGAACAGAGAGCTGAAATCCTGGAGATGGTAAATGTTTTTAGATCAGTTAATGAGGGCAATTCCCACGGCACACTGGTTAAAAACACTGATTTAGTGCATATTGCACAGATGAAAAATTGGTCATACGTCAATCTATGTGGAAAAAGTGAGAAAAGTTGTAACAGATGTATCACGAATGAACCCCGTTAAAAAACCACAGAAGAAGTACGAATAAACCACACAAAAAAAACACATAAACCTGCGCTTTATTAAAATTTGTTACTTTGACAGTCAGAGCACTGATCACAAATCACGTCTTATCAGAACCATGGTCAGCTCCCGCTGCGGGCCCTTGTGACGCTTTGTTTTAATGAAACACTTGGGTTCCCCTGGTCCGCACCAGTTCTAATTCAGTCCGCCGAGATGGGGGACCCCCGGTGGGAGTCGCAGCCAGGCAAATCCACGAGAAGGGCCCGGCGTGCGTCCAGAGTCGCATTTACACCTGACGTACTTTTGCGCTGCGCCAGACACGCCCGATCTGAATGTGATATGTCCACTTTATACGGCATATAAAAGTTGCACATCGGTGTTTCATGGGTGAAAAGTCCACAAGACACACGTGGAACGGTCGTGAAAAGCCCCAAAATTGTATGTGCGTCCCACATAAATGACACCTAATTTATTTACGTAATAATGGCGTATAAACTTCGTAATATAAGACCGAACATTTTAGAACAGCTCAAAGCCCCTCCAGCTGAAATCCTCGACGGACGTCTGCGCACATCCATGACTGCACTAACGCTAGAAACACTCATGAATGCCGTAAATCACGCATGTATCACGCAAGACCGACATTTCGTTTGTAGAAAACGCTCCATATGTGCGTAGTGGCTGTGTGACACGGCCTCAGGACAAAACTGTAGTTCTGAGAATGTATGTACTGTTCTGACTGACTGTCGCTGAAGCCTTAGTCCCAACTGCCCCTAACTGGGGGATAAACCGCTGTCTGGAGGGTCGTAAAGTGAAACATCGTAAGGGGAGCGTAGGTGTGTCTTGCATTTCCTTTGAGGCTCTCTGAAAATGGAAAAATGATGTGCTGTGCCCAGACGTCACTCTCTAGTCGTCAGTAAGCTGCGAGTATGACAGCATCACTTATACGCCATATGTTTGTGGAACTTTCAGCCTTACAAATACTTCATGATACACTTAACCACACGCACAACAATGAAATGTTGGAACTGCTAGACGCACCTGCGCTCCTCCTCACGACCCTCCAGACATTTTAAAACCTGCAGCACCCAAATGGATTAACACCCATAGGGGTCATGTGACTAAGGCTTAATCAGCTGCTTCTGTGCTTGCAGACTCTCCCTGTATCTGTGTTTCATTTTTCATTTTCTTGATGCTTTTATTTTGTACTTATGTTCATGTGATGTTGAGCTAAAGATTGTTTTTCTTTTTTGGTCATTTGGTTTGATAGAAAAGGCTCTAAAACCATATCAAATATAGTAGCGTGTTTGTAAAACTCCCCACCAGCTTAAGTCTACACTGAAGTTTCGTTGACCTTTGACCTCGGTAGGTACCCTCTACAGATTTGAACAAATCCTAGAGATTTTGATCTATCACCTCCAAACTCTGTACTTGGAGAAAACATTTTGGTTTTAAAGTTTGTAGATATTGAACACCATTAGCATGACGAACTTGCAAAAGTGACGTTACCCCTAGTGTGAACATTTTATACATGAATCTTTAGCTCAAGCTGAGCAAAACGATGTGACACGCAATGTGATCAAGTTAGGAATGTGGGCGTGGTTAACAAAAAACCTCCGTTGCCAAGGAAATCCAGAAATTTTACTTTAGCAGATTCTTCTAAAATTACAAAGACTTCTTCGTCACCGCCAGGCGACCGAAAAAGAAAGTGGTTGCTATGGAGATAACACCAACAAAAAGGCAGCCATTATGAAAAAGTGAGTTTTTATCATTAATTTGTTACCAGGGAGGAAGGCTTTGGAAAAGGAGAGAGAGGAGCAGTCAGAAAATCATGTGATTAATTAGAATAAAACATTTGAAATAAATCATTTACGTTTTAACTGAGACAAGAAAAATGACCATTTTAATGGCATGAAAATGTGATTTTGAGTTTGTTCAAGCCTACTCTTGATCTATTTTTTTTACTCTTAAGGAAAATCTAAATGTTTTTCTTTTTATTTTTGCTTTTTTTGTGGTCATTTTTGTCCTAAATTATCTAAAAAATGTTTGAAGCTTCTCTCGTTTGAGTTTTTAAGCTGGAGGTTCTTCGTTGGGTCTTTCCCAGGCGAGTGGAGCGAGGCGCTGTACCCCCTCCTCACCACGCTGAGCGAGTGCGTCGCCATGATGAGCAACAAGGCCAAGCAGTCCATGGTGTTCCTGCTAATGCAGGACAGCGCCCCCACCATCGCCATGGACGTGACGCTGCAGTACCGCCGCGACGTCGTCTTCTGCCAAGCGGTCAGAACCGACGCTCCAATCTGCTGCTAAAGTGCTCCTCCACGGGTCGACTGTCTGTAAATTCTGCCGACACAGCAGTTCTGCTGCTGCTGTGCAGCTTTGAAAGCTTGTTTACAGAGTTCAGACTGATCTGCTCTGAAGAATTTTTACTGCCTCACTGTGTCACTCAGAGAAAGATCTGCTTTCCACACGGCTGCAGCCTCACAGCCATGTTTACGTTCCTTCAGTCATTTTAGAATCTTCCAGGTGTTTATATTTAATTATCTTCATTCATTTAGCAAAAATCAAGTCACAAACACAAAACAATGAAAGCTCCAGGAGTAAAAAAAAAAAAAACAAAGTAAAAAAGAAGGATGTAAATGTAATGCCTTAATGTTTATAGATTGAATCAACAGTAATAATGTTTCTTATATGTGTCCAGGTACAGATAAAAAAGTACATTTGCAAAAAAAAATATTTTCTAAAATATATAAGCTACCTCAGAAATTACTAAATAAAACATTAATTCACTGAAAATATTTACAAGGTTAATTATGTCCTGTATGTTTTCATAGGACATAAAACAATGTTATTTTAACTGGTGATCCTAACAGTTACGGTTTTTTACATTTTAAAAATTATTCAAAATTTTTATTTTTGGAATAGGGTTAGAGGTTAACTTTCCCTTCTAGCCAACACCTTGTCAATAGCCAGATCCTTCTCAAACACTATGCAGGTTTTCATGTCATTGTGTTATAATAAATAGTAAATACAGAAGTTTGTTTTTACTAATACAGACTGTTTAAGGTTTTATTGTTTTCTAGTTGAAAACATGATTTTAAATCCTTTCCCGGTGTTTATAGAATTGTTTTGGGGCACGCTTTATTGTTGATTTAACATTTAATATATAATATCACATCATCTGCATAGAAGAGCTGCCTTTGAAAGTGGATGATCTTTAATAATTTACCATAGAAAATGTTATTTTAAAAAAGGACCTGATGCACCTCTGAAACACCAAAGAAAAGAAAATAATTGAAGGAAATTAAAGAAAAACGTAAAGGCTTGTTAACATTTTTGTGCTACATTAGAACCAGTTTATCTAAAATCTGGATCAAAAAGAGGCGTAAAGGGTTTTGCTTGAGTAAATCCATCATTAATTTTGAAGCTTTTGCTCCTCAAAGGTATTTCTTTGATGCTATTTGTTTGTTTGTTGGTTTGTTGGTTTCAGCTCACCGCTCTCATCTGCGGCTTCATTATTAAGCTGAGGAACTGTCTCCGTGACAACGGCTTCCTGCGGCAGCTCTACACCATCGGCCTGCTGGCTCAGTTTGAGTCGCTGCTCAGCACCTACGGTATGCCGCTGCCACCGCCTTTGAGGCGACGGCTGCAGACTCTGACCTGTGCGTGAATGTTGTGCAGGGGAGGAGCTCGGCATGTTGGAGGACATGAGCGTCGGCGTCATGGATCTGAGGAACGTCACCTTTAAGGTAGAGTCACCGCACAGAGACACCCAGACAGAAGTGAGTCAGTGCTCCTCCAACATCAAGGTTTTCCTTTTCTTTTTGGTTCCAGGTCACCCAGGCAACCGGCAGCTCCACCCCTGACCTGCTGCCCATCATCACTGGAAACAGGGACGGCTTCAACGTGCGCATCCCGCTGCCGGGGACCATGTTCGACGCGCTGCCGCGGGAGATCCAGAGCGGCATGCTGCTGAGGGTGCAGCCGGTGCTCTTCAACGTCGGCATCAACGAGCAGCAAACGCTGGCTGAGAAGTGGGGAGCCGCTCCTTTACTCCACCCGCTGAGGACGCAAAAATCAAACCGTAAACACGCTCCTCTGTTCTGTCAGGTTTGGAGACACTTCCCTGCAGGAGATCATCAACACCGAGAGTCTGTCCAGACTCAACTCCTACTACGAACAGTTCAAAGAAGTCCTGCCAGAGGACTGTGAGTACAAAGCAGAGCAACACAGACATGGAGGTGGGACTGTAGGGTGGAGCTTACATGACTTTGATCCAGTTTTCTTATTCTTTTGAGTTCCATCCATGTTCTAAACCCGCTTAGCCATGTTTCTGGGTCACCCCGTTGCTGGAGCCTATCCTTGCCACTTTTGGGCAAAGGCGGGGTTCAACCTGGATGGTTCTCTAGACCATCACAGGGCTATTATTCTGAGTTTTAAAGTCTTTTAAATACTTTTCTTTAACCCAAGATTTTTTTTAATTGAAAAAATATTAGGAACAAGTTCGCACACTTAAAAAAAAAAAAATCCCCCACCGTTTAAATTTGTTTCTCTACTCGGACTGCAGTTTCTGCACAAATTCTGAAAAAGGATTTCTCACAACAATAATGAAAAAAAGAAGGCGCTGTTCTTGTTGTAAGGAAACATAGATCCAGACATACGTCAAAGATCAGAAGCTGGTTATAATAGGAAATCTGAAAATCTGTTTTTTTCTGAAAAATATTCAGTAAAAACTCCTATTTTAAAAACTCCTAATTATTATGCCCAGTAGACATGAATTTTTTAAAATCACTTGCTTTAGTTTTTGTCAGTCCTCTAAAAATGTGATATGCATTCATTGGTTTATTTCCACGTTGGTGTCCTGATTTTTCAGAGAAACCTGGAATCTGTTTAAAGCAGACTTTGTTTTGAAGGGGATTTTATTTTGAAGGGAATGTACTTCTATAATCCATTGGATTCTTTTTTTTTAAGTCGAGTGTTCAGCATCAGCAGCCATAGTTGTTCAAATGTAAAAAAAAAAAATGTCTAGTCTCTAATGTGTTGTCATGGTTACAGGAACCGGGTTTTTGCGGTTATTTTTTTTTATACCAGGGGGCAGATGAGTGACATCACCCTTCACTAGCTAGATTGTCAAGGAACCGGTAATGGTTCCAGACGTGTGTTTAACTGTTGAACACGCCCACTGTAGCTGTTCAACAGCGAAATATTGGACAAATATATTTTATTCAACAGGCCACGCCCCCTAGGAGGGGATTGACGGATCCGTCATAACACCCTTTGCTAGCTAGGACGTCAGTGAAGCCTAATGGATACAAATAATTGAGTCAAACATGCGTCTTCAAGTGTTCAACACGCCCACTATAGCTTTTCTACAGCTATAGTGGATTGGATGGTTAAATGTCTTTTAACAAGCCACGCCCCCTTCAGTAATACCACCTTTTTGCTAGTTAGGGTCTTAGTAAATCCCAATAGTTTCAGATCATTTAGACAAACGTTGAACAAACAGTTGAACAAGCCCACTGTCGCTGTTCAACAGCAAAAGATTGAACAGTAACGTGTCAATCAACAGGCCACGCCCCCTATTAGGGTATGAGGAAATTAGCCCTTAAAGGCTGAAGGCAAGTGATGTGGTTCTGTTTTCTTTGTGTTGATGGATCTTGTTTACGTCCAGGCCTTCCGAGGTCCCGCTCCCAGACCTGCCTTCCTGAACTGCTGCGGTTTCTGGGACAAAACGTCAACGCTCGAAAGAACAAGAACGTCGACATCCTCTGGCAGGCCGCCGAGGTAAAATCCTCACAAACCTCTGCCTGAGGCAGGGGCTTCATATCACCCCTGGACCGGTTATCAGTCCAAACGTTACCAACGTTTTCCCTATTTCAGATTTGCCGCCGCTTAAACGGCGTCCGCTTCACCAGCTGTAAAAGCGCCAAGGATCGCACGGCCATGTCGGTGACGCTGGAGCAGTGCCTGATCCTGCAGCACGAGCACGGCATGGCGCCGCAGGTGTTCACGCAGGCGCTCGACTGCATGCGCAGGTAAGGAGGCCCGCACAGCGCCTGGATGACATGGTTTTTAAAGCAACACATACAGCAAAGATGGTGGAAAACAGGCGATAAGTACACATGCACACAAATACTTTGATACTTTTTCTGAATACTTTGACCAGTTTCATCTTCTCCACAACCTGGATGTTGGTCCTCCTGCAGTAGAGTGCAGGGAAGATTAGGAAGGGTCGTATGAGCAACATGATGTCATTTTGACGTGTTTCCCCGGTCAGGTGCGAAATATCGTGCAAGTCGTTGGTTTCTGAAATAATAGACAATCAACATGACAGACAACAGTTTAGATGCGTGGAAATATCAGAGGAAGGAACGCTCCGTCGTGAAGAACAAACCGATTTGGGTTTTTGCTTTTCTTGCTTTCAAATGGTTGTGAGAGTCCTACCGTGCGCTGCACTGGCGGAGGCGGAAGTTAGCGTCTGATTCTTCTTAGCTTCTGTTTACCCTTAAGGGAAAAGTTAAGGGAAAACATTGCCATAAATCAAATTTAAAGACAGTTAGAAAATATTTGGAGAGATATTATACAGTTGATAAGGATTCAATAAAACAAAAGTTTTTCATGTATTTTTAATAATAGAATACGATTTTAGAGTGAATTCAGCTCACATTATCATCTAGGTCCAAAAAATTATTATTGACTAAATATTCTTTAATGGTGTTTCCCTTCAACACAGAGAAACATTTTCTGAGCTAAAGGATTTTTCATTTAGCTTTACTGTACGAATATTCTTAAATGTCTTTTTTCACTCACGGTACAAATAAGAAACTGCGTTTTATTAAATTTTCATTCTTTGTATATCTATATTAGCTTAGTTTAGTACTCTAGAAATGGTGTTGGTTCCATTAAACTGTGATTTTTCTCCTTAACTTTCCCCTTCCATTGTAGCTAAAAACCTGACTCTAGCTTAATCCACTTTTAATATGGGCCAAATAAATGCAACAAAAATGAAAATAAAATACAAATTTCACAAATGCAGTGGTTTTGTAAACAAAATAATAAACTAGTAATCAATCTTTACTTAAAAAAGTACTTGTTTTGTTATGTTAATTGCAGATTTCTTTCCTTCTTTTGTTTTGTTACAGACTTTTTGTTAATCTTTCTAACTTTAGCTAACTTTAGCTTAACTTTAGCTTAACTAGCTAGCATTAGCTCAATTGAGGGATGCTGCTTTAAGAAGGTTACAGATGTTTTTCAGATGTGGCCGACAGAACATGAGTCAAGTGGAATGTGGAGGGCAGAACCTAGGAGATTTTCAAAATAAAACTTCCTTCAAGACTAGATAAGAAAGGAAATGGAAATAGCGTCACCAGAAGAGAATTAATTCTGCCGATTTGTTTTCGCTTCGATGGAAAACGGAACCGCGATGAAGCAGTGGGGCTTCAAACCTGAAGGGGCTCCGCCCTGATCAGTTTGAAATCAATCAATCAATCAATCAATCAATTCCAGCTGTTGTTGAAGAGACTGTTTTTAGGAAAAGTTCATGCTGCTGATTGACTGAAGCTGTTCGCAGAAATGTTTATGATTCATCTTCAAACCCCACCCACCTCCACCCCCCCACGTCCCGCCTCCTCATCCAACAAGTTTTACTGGCTGGGAACGTTTTCCCCCCCCGTTTCTTCCTCATTTGTTTTATTCTGACCAGCTTTAAAACATGATATCACGTCTTCATCTCCTAACGCCTCCCCTCCTCTTCCTCTCCTGTCTTCATCCCATGTCTTAGGAACAGATAAACATGGTGGAACCATCTGCTTTCTTTTCCTGGAAGTCTTTTCTTAATTTATCTTTTTTCTCTCTTTTCCTTCCTCTGTTTCCTGTAACATAATCCTTCTGTTTCTTTGAATCATTTCTGCTGTTTGTTTGTTTTTCTTTGTTTATGAAATCAACATTGTTGTTGTGATGTCGCCCCTTGGATTTTGTTTGCCATCCCACCTCTCCACCCGCATGTGTTGCACGCCATCTGTTTGCTTGGACCTCCCCCATGGCGCTTCGCCGCCCCCTCTCCCTGATCGTCCCCATCCTCATCTGCTGCCGCCCCCTCCCGCCTCCACATCTCCGTCTCCCTGTGCCCTCGGCAGCATCGGTACCAGGGAGGTCGTGATCCAGAAGAACCTGAGCGGCTTGCTGCCGGTGCGCGACCTGCGCCTGGACCCCAGCCTCCTGTACTCGCTCCCCCTGCTGGCGCTCAGCCCCAGCCTGCTGGTGGTGTGGATCTTCCTCAGCGTGGCGTTCTTCTTGGCCAAACTCCGCTGCAGCTGAGCTCCAGGACACTTTACCTGAAGGACTTGTGACTCCGCCCCCGCGCATCAAATCCAGCGTGGTTTGGAAGCCACCGTCTTGTGAGAGCGTGCACGGATCCACGCCAGCAAACCACCACTGAAAGGGCTTTAAACTGCTAGCGCCCTGTTCTCAGGGCTCCGCCCCTTCCATTTTCGGTTTTTGTTCATAGAAGCTCAGATTCTTCTGAAATACCTTCAACTTTTCATCCACACTGAACCTGCAGATCAGAAAACAAAACACGTTTTTTAGCAACGCCTACCTGAAGCTAATTTCAAGAACATATCGTTAGCACCGCACCAGCTTTCCACAGGAACTTTAGATATTGGTTCCTAAAAAACATCTTTAACCAAAACAAGTTTATTGAATAAAATAAATTCATTCATCTAGATCTATAATAACTAACAGAGCTAACCAAATTATCCCATAATTTTCAAGTTCTTTTTTTTTCCTCTTTCCTCAACATTCCTTTATCAAACTTTTCTCCCTAAAGTTTCTTCCAGAAACACATCATTCAGTTTTAAAAAGAAAGGGAGTTTTGAATCGATCGATAAAACGTAAACATTTTAAGTTATGAATACAGGAGAAAGTTGTTTATAAAGTAAGCAGGTGTTGTATGGGGACGTACAGGTTTCATCGTATGCTGATGACACCACTTTCTTTAACTAACTTTAACCCAGCTACCTAAATGGCATATATTAGCATCCAAGCTTCAGGAAGGACCCAGTGTAGCTTTTGTAATGAAATCAAAAACTTTAATTTTTTTAGTTGTTTCTTCTATCTTTGTCTTCCATACGCTTTTGCACTTAACTAGCTCATGTCAAGCAAACAAAAGCTTTTATTTTGGTGCCAAAACAAATATTTGCTTGTGGTTTTAGTTAGTCTTCCTGTTTTGAAGTATTAGCTTGTGCACTTTGAAGCTTGTGTGGGTCACTTACAGACAGTCGAAAAAAGACCAAAAAAAAAAAAAGGCCTTTCAAGCTAAAATGGAGAAGTCTGTAAGCCACGCCCACTTTCAGCTCCCATTGAAATGCAGTGTTCAGATAGAGCTTTGAGGATGTCAGGGTTTTGATTGTAGGAAATCCAGGTCGAACGTGTTGATTATGCAGGTGAGCATCTTTAGATGTTAAAGCTGTAGCACTTTTCTTAGCTTTATAGAGTTATGCACGGAGAGGGAGGCGGTTTTCAGTGATGCTTTCATGCTTGTGCCAAAATAGTCAGATTTGTATCATATTTAGTCATTTTTGCTCACAAAGAGTGCAATGTTGTGTTGTTAGTGTTTACCGTAATCAAAACTTTCAAAAAATCAAGCTGTTGTTCCAACAATATTTACAAAAGTGAGAACTTTAAATATTCATCATGTAATATATTGATTTTTTCAAATAAGGCAACACTTAGTCTTTTTATTTTACAGGAATTCTGCCTTGTAAGAATCGATATCCTGTAAAGTATAATTTACCTCCATAAATAGAACCTGCAGGGACTCGGATCAGACTGGAATATCCTCCACTGGGAGTCTCCCATTACTGATGGCTCTCTTTTTTGTTCTCTGAGGTTCTCCTGAAAGATATTTAGCGTTCGTATAATTCCATTTGTATCGAAAGATAGAACATGAACGTATTTGCCCATTTTAGGCAAAAACATTGGATTTAAAGTCATTTTGAGTAAAAATTCGTTGTTACTTATAAGTAAACATTTAAACTTAATGGTAAACATTTGCTGTATACTTTTTATTGCAAAGTAATAACACATTTAACCCAAAATGAAATAAATGTTTCAATCTCATTTCCAGTCCTGAAATATTTTAAACTTTAATAAATATATCTTTTACTTTTCATATTTTGAAAAAAAAAAAATAAGCTGCATTATGCATTTATGAGTACAGAGGCCTTTCTAATGGAGTTTGTTTGCTTTAGCCTAAGCTAGGCTAACTATTTAGCCTATTTGTGTTGTGTTGTGTTTGCTACTAAAGTTTAGTCAGGTCAAATCATTACATTTGCACAATATTTGTTATTTATAATCGATAATATCTCTAAATATATGAAAAAAACTCCCTCCTTTAATAAATAATAATAGCTTTCAATTATTCATCTTCAGGAAGTAATCTAGCTAATGTTAAGGAGTTTCTGATTTTGGCTAGGTTATACTATGTAATGGTTGAAGAATTAACACACGCCGTGGAACGGAAGACGGAAGCTTCCGCGAAGTGCATTCATTCTGATAATGCACACTTTGCCGGCCATTAACCCGCTTATTCCAGGGTCACTTACAAAAGAATTAAATATTCAACCAATTTTTAGTACTTTATTATTTTTATTTTTTCGGTTTAGATGGCTTTTTTTTTTCAAAAAGCGACCTATTTGTTAGGTGGAGAGAGGGTAGTCACAGTAATGTGACTACATGCCGCTCCAGCCTGTGATATATATGCTGACGGTCACGATGGGTTATATAAAGCATGAGTTCAGAGAGAAAGTTCACCTCTTACCGCTTGTTTTTGTCCAGATGATGAAGGTAGTGGTTGTTTAAAAGAAGCCATCGCAGTGATACAGAACATTTAAGCTGCGTGAACGGAACTTCTTTTTTAGGCGTACATTATCACGCTGGATTATCACTTTTTAATGCACACCCAGCAGCCAATCAGAATTGCGAAGTATTCACCTGGACCACGATATAAGTTAAAAGTAATAACCACTACTTAACTACTACTCTAGTTGCTTTGAAGCTAAATCATATTTAAAATAATTTTTCTTGAAGTGTTTTGAAAACATTATCAATTCCAGTTAGCATTGCATCAATGCTAGCATTAGGGCAAATTAGCAGTTTAGTATACCCGACTTTTCTTAACATGCAGAAAACGGCAAAGTTGTCAAAGTTTAATCAGATGAAATTATAACATTTGCATAATATTTTGGTTGAATTATTAAAATCACCAGAAAAATATGAACCCCCCCCCCGATAAATAAAAGTTGCTATTATTTGTTTTCAAATGGACGTCTTTGGTTTTAGGAGTAAAAATGGTTCATGTTAATTAGCCTCTGAAATTAGGCTAGGTTTTTAACGTGTCTATGCTAAATGGTAAAAATGTAACCACTTTGATTTTTTTTTTTAAGTTACATTTTTTTCTTCTGTTTTTATATCGTCTATGGAAGTGTTTTAGAATTATGTTCAGTCCCAGTTAGCATTGGTGAAAACTAGCACTATAGTTATTTGTCTTTTTTATGTTAAATAAACCTTCAACAAGGTAAAAACTCCTCATTTAGATAATACATTTATTTGTATTAAATAAATGCTCTTAAAATTATAAAATAGCTTCCCGGTACTAAATAAAATCAATTAATATTTGTGGAAGTTTGTGGTTTTAGGAGGTAAGCTAGTTGATGTTAATTAGCCTCTGATAATGGCTAGTTCTACCACATCTATGCTAAAAGGTAATCATTTTATAACCATAATTTATATAAAGTTAACTATTTTTCTTGTATTTTTTTTAAACGTCCTTTACATAAGTGTTATAGTATCAATACCAGTTAGCATTGGTGTAGATTAGCGGTTTTGTTTCCCGCCCTTTTTTAAAGAATAGCAAGACAAAAATCATTACTTTTACATAATGCGTTTCATTTTATTTGATAAATTTTCTCAGAAATATGGATAAATGTCCCCATCAATAAATAATAATAACTATTTTTGTGTCTACATGAATCTCCTAAGTTATAGGACTGAAGCTAGTTGAGGTTAGCCTCTGAAATCCAATGTTAACTTTAGCGCTTATATTCTTTAAAGGGAACTTTTTTTCTCTCTCTTCTTTTTATGTTTTTAGTATGGATGCAGATTAGCTTTAGTTTGAAGTGCATTTGCCCAGAAATATCACAGAAGTGGTCATTATTTTTCCTAAACGTAAAGAAAATATGTTAATAAAGCAATCACATAAGCTAAGTACCTATGAAATATAATTAAAGTGTTTCTTTTATTTTTTACTTTTTCCCATTATACTTAAAAAGTGAGTATTTTTGTAGTTTTGCCAATTTTTTTATGAATAATTTTAATTTATCAGAGATATTAATGTAATTGCATAAGCTATTTATCATAAATTATGTATTATTTGTAATATCTGCCAAATATCTATGCTTGTGCTGTGCTTATTGTCACTTTATATCAAAGAGGATTATTGTCATATTTATGTTTTTGTTTACAGTAACTCTGTTTTTTTGTTTTACTCAACATAAAATGTATTTTTGTGCTTCTTTTTGGTTTGCAAAGTTATTTTTTGTAAAAACTAGAAATTCTGATGAACTTTATTGTATATTTATAATAATTAGAGTAGTTTTTGCTTATGGAATGAAAACTTATAGAATGCAATATGTATCGTCTAATGTTTTGGTTTTGTTTTTAGCTAAAGATGTTTTTTGTGCGCCAACAGTGGCATTTTTGGCAAAATAAAAGTTTTGTGCCTCTATGTGGAGATGTTTTCTGCAAAAATTGAAAAAAAAAAAAGGGAAAATGGTGGTTTTTAAGGTTGAATGTTTGCCCTCCAATGATTACTCCGTCTAAAGCAACAGCAGTTGTGTTTCTGACTCCGCCCACTCTGGTCTCTGTCTCCACAGCGAGGGCTGCCGGCGGGAGAACACGGTGAAGAACGTCGGCTGCAGGAAGTATGCCTTCAACTCTCTGCAGCTCAAGGCCTTCCCCAAACACTACCGGCCGCCTGACGGCACCTTTGGCAAGGTGGAAACCTGAGCCCGGGGGGTTTGGACCCGGCGTTGGCGCCCGCTGAGGCCTTACAGGCGTTAGGTTTGACCTTTGTGGAGGTGATGCATTAATAGACAAGAAAAAACTCTTCGGATCTCCATGGTAACAGTGCAAAAACTGTCTGTAGGTACTGTAAACTCCCCGCGTTACTGTTCTAGCGCGTGCGCTCACCACCAAAAAAAATGACATTTTCTTGGTGCCTTTTTAGACAAATGTAGCTTTTGCTTCAACAAAAAGCCTATTTTAGTTCAGCGTCTCGAGCAGCAGAAACGCTGCAACTGCATTTTTCTGTCAGCAGGGGGCGCTAGAGGAGAGGATGAGCGTCCACGCCACTCCACACGGTTGAATTATGAATGAGAGGGTTTGGATTGTATCATAATTAATCCGTCTCTGCAGATTAACGGGATTTGAATCATTTAAGTTTTTGTATATTGTTAATTTAAACACACAAATGTGAATTATGTAATGAATGTTTTACAGAAACGGATATTAGTTTATCACTGCTCCTCGTGCCTCACATTTCTGCAGCTTAAATTATCTGCTTTTCATTTATAAATCTATTTTAGGTTAATTTATTCATTTTTTGTTAAGGAACCGATGATTTCATGATTTATTTATTTTAAACAAATATTACAGATTAGTCTCTGATCCATTCCAGAAGACCATTCTTGGTATAAAGATTATTTCATTTTATTTTAGCAGCAAACTAACAAATTTGATCTTAAACCAAATGTGGCTTCCTGTAACAAAAAAAATGATTATAAAACAAAAGTCAATGTCAACTTTTATTTTGAAATTTTTGTTGTCATTATAAAATGTTTTACATTAAGATTCTATGTTTGTATGGTCAGTTTTAATAGAACTTTTCATTTAACTCAAAGGTGCTTGTGGGGAAAAACAAGTGGGCCCAATACTGATCTCTACCACACAGTTAGAGGAGCACCACCACGACAGGAAAGAAATAGACGGATATAGGAGAAGAAAGTCGGAAACGTTTGGGAAAAAAAGGGTTTTTTTCTAGAATCAACTCAGAATGTCAACTAAATGTCAATATAAATGTCAATATTTAACGATAATAGTTATGTTTTCATATTATATATTACGAGTTCAAAGTCATAAATTTATGAAGCAAAAGTCTCAAAAATAGAAACAAGAAACAAATAAGTATGAGAAATGTAGAGCACAGAAAAGTCGATACTTCAGCTTTGGTTTCACAAATGAGGAAATACTTTTGAGTCTTTTACGCCAAATTCGGTAAAATAGTCAAATTACGACTTTTTCTTAAATTTGTACGACTTTATTCTCACAAAATGTTGACTTTTTTTTTTTATTTGAAGACTTCCTCCTCGTAAAATATTGACTCTTTCTTGATTTTCTTTTAGTGTTATTCCATAAAATGTTGACTTTTTCTTTTTCTCAAAATTTTTTTAAACTTTTGTCGTAATTTTTTTTTTTTCATTTTTTGCAACTTTACTCTCCTAAATTGTTGACTTGTTTTCTCATAATTTTCCAATTTAATTCTCATAAAATGTTTGATATTTTTCGGATACTTTTTTTTAATTCTGGTATCCTAAATTAGTTCTTTCCTTCATGACGGCGCTAATTCTGTGTCGTAGAGACCTGAGGATCTGTCTGTGATGTTTTTTTTTTGTAAAAAAGTTGCCTTAGCTTCTAATTTAAATCCTTTACTGGGAGGTTTTTCCTTATTATTAGTTTTAAAGCTTTCCGAATTAGTGATAATGATTCAACACATTGTCCAGTCATTACTTCTTTAGAAGTTGTTGAACAGTTATGTTCCACGTTGGCGTTTTATTTTGAAATGTTTGTGATGTCATTTTTGTTGTAGTTTTAGGAAAATGTGTTATGAAATTGTTGCCATTTGCCTAAAAAGATTCGTCCGTTTGCAGAAATCATGAGTCAAAGAAGGATTTTACTAGACCTGACTGTGTTTGGATGAATCCCAAAGAGCAGCCGGCTCCATTTATCCATCCGTTTTTGGTCGTCAGTCAGAAAAGGTCACAGATTTGACCTCCGTGTTTTTATTGTTTTGGCTACAATGGTTTTTATTGTTTAAGTCATGTGACGTTTTTGCATTTATAAACTTTTATTGAGCCTTAAAAGGAGAAAACCTCCTGAAACCAGAAGCTGAGCCTCTCGTGGGTTTGATATAACCGTTATGTTGCTAAAGGAGAGCCGCCGCCGCCGCCGCTTCCTCCACCTTAAATGTTTGGATATCATTCACGCTGTTTTTTTGTCAAATGTCACTGTAAACAAACCCAGCTTTGTTTCCCACGTCGCCTCATAAAACCCGAAGTGGGAGATTTGTACTCAGAAAAATCCCTTTTTTTCCATCCGACTCTGACTAATTTCTCACATTTTCCAAAACTCATCATCATCCAAAACCAGATTTGTCACGCCGGCGCTGAACTTTTCCAGGAAAAGTGTGTCACGCATTCTCCAAACGGCCGTCTGTTTGGGTAGACTCTGGCCTCGAGGCAGCAGGTCTCCTGTCTTCAACCCTTCACAGAGGATTCTTAACAGGTCCAAATCAAGGTTCCGGAGCGCGTGTTAGAGGGAAGATTTCAGGCTGACGTCACCGTCGGATCAGCACCACCGCCGCGTCGGCTGCGGTTCTGATCTGCTGTTACCCGCTCTTTTTCTCAGAACCTCTAAATCGGACCAGCAGACGTGCCGCAGACCATAGGGAGGAGCCTCCAAAATCCACCTTTCCATAGTTCCTGTCATCCTCTAGGGCAGTGGTCCCCAACCTTTTTGTCACCGCGGACCGGTACAACGTAAGGCACGTTTACCGCGGACCAAGGGGGGGGGGGGGGGGTTGAGGTGCGACGCAAGACACGTTTACCGTGGTCCGGGGGGGGTATTTTCTCTTTAGTAATAATAATAGAAATAATAATAATGACCGTTAATCCACTGTGTAATCATGTGCAACTTTATTAGCGCTGTCCTCGTAACGTCACACCAACAACAGAACATCCCATGAGCAACATCGTTTCTACCATCACCGCATATTACGCACAGCGGGTTTGGTGCGTGGGAATTGCCCATGGGGATAAATCCATATTTTAAATAGGTTTCTTGATACTGCCTGTTAAAGGCAGATTTCCCTTTTTTAGCGGGTGCAGGTTCCTCTTCTGTCCCTTCATTGGACCGTTTCCCCTTGTCAAAGCAACTTTCTAAAGAAGTTTGTTCTTTGCTCATTTTGTTTGTTTGGGTTTAATTTTATCGGGGTGTCGCGACTTTGACGTGAGTTAAGTGTGATGGGTGTAATAGAGAGAATCCGGTCACTTTTCGAAATAAAACGGTTTTTTTTTCGACAAAAAAAAAGAACAATAAAATGAAAATTATTTTTTCTTTCTGTGCGTCCCGGTGCCAAAATTTCTGCGGCCCGGTGCCAAGTGTCCCGCGGACCGGTACCGGGCCGCAGCCCGGTGGTTGGGGACCACTGCTCTAGGGATCTGCTGCCACCTGCAGGATAACTGGTGTAACTGCACCACATGTTTTTATGTTTTTGTTTATTGCCCCCAAAGTGCATTTGTAAACATGGATGTACCTTTGGAAAACAAGTTCAAATAGTCCCGTCCCACTCCGAGGGGGGCACCTTCACAGGACTCCGAACCCCCGCGTCTTTTATTTATGCTAGCCTGTTAGCTACGACAAAAAGAAATAAAAAGAAACAGCTGTAACAATCAGCTGGAAACTGTTTTATTGTGTTTTCATTTTTTTTTATTTCCACCAGGGTTACATTTCTGGATTTGCCATATTTGGGTGGCAGTTTTCTCCAAAATAAAAGCGTAGATCAGAATGTACCAAACACTCTGCAGCCTCCTGGTACGGTCTGACTATAGAAATCCAGACACAAGAGGAACCTCACATCCCAGAGGAGCACAGCTTCTGTTTGTGCCCACTAGAACCAACCTTATAGGATTTTCAAGGAACCTTGGGAGTTTCCACATCTGCCTATGTTTTTGTGGACTCTAAAGAAGCCTGTTGACCCATGGACGGTTATGGACCTCTGTTGGGCGACTGTTCAATCCCACATACCGCACCAGGCTGAACTTGGCCTGGACTCTCCCTCTGTCGCTTAGTCCCAACTGTCCTTACGGTTAAATACAGACTGTCTTCGTGCAAAAAATAGTCAATCCTGTACGGGTCAAACAGGTGGCCCCCATGAAATACCAAGGTTGTAGACCGATTTTTGTCTGTGGTCGTGTCACTGGTAGGTCGTAGTGAACACTTAAGGGTTAAATAAGAGTGAAAGACAGATTTTTCCTACTTTCAATGAAGGGACAGCATCATCTGTGCATCATAAAGTGTGTGCAACTTCCATTAGCCTTACGAGTACAGCATAATACACTTACAGGCATGGCAACGGGACGGTCCATTGTACTAGTGTCCTACAACGCTTCATGGGCCCGGACAACCCAAAAACTTGCAGGACTTGTTCAGCTCAACCCCCACATACGGGTCATGTGACTGAAGGCCGTGTCCCACAGCCTCTACAGACATTCCACACATATGACAGGGATGACATTTTCACAGATGTATCATGAATGAACCACGTTAAAACCACAGAAGTACAAATAAACTCAAACTTTATTTATTTATATGGCGCCTTTCATTTTGGTTAAAAACACAAAGCGCTTAACATAAAAACAGATAAAACAGTCATAAAAAATGAAAGTTGTTAAAAACAGAAAACAAAGGACAATCACACAAAAAAGGTACCCCTCCCTTACCACCCCCCACCCCCACCCACCCAGTTACCCCAGTAGAACCCTGAACAGAAACAAAGAACTGCAGTTGAAGAAGGTCTGGCTTGGTACTGCTGTGAGGAAACGATATCATGGGGATCCATTCATTCCAAGGCCCAGCCCGACCACAGGGGCCATTACCGCAGCGCCCGCCCAACACAGGGCAGCCCAGGGCCCCCTCCATGGCTATTGGACCACAGAGCAGGACCCCAGCCCGCCCAATGAGAACGGGCACCACAGCAACGGCACCCCCTACAGGTCAAGCTGGTGGTGCCCAAGAACGATGGATCCCCAAGAGGAAACAACAATAAATCATGCAAACCAACGTTAGAACATGAACCGTGTGGGATGACTGCGCTGTTTCTAGGCAATTCAATAAATAGTGCATCAGTTACATCATTTGAATGCAATATGGGCACCGCGTACGAAGTATGAAATTATACTTTATGCCTGAAATGTCTGTTAGACATACGGTCGTGGTAAGACACAAATTTGTGTATTGATCTCACAAAAACCACGTTCTGTTGAGTAAGATTTACATCAGAATTGCGTTTAAACTACGTAAAATACACGTAAACTGCGTAATTCTGAACCAAACAAAACTGTTGAACAGCCTTAAACCACATTTACCTAAAGACTCGTCGGCCGAAACCTTCAACAGACATCCGAGCACATCGACAAATGACGAACGCCAGAAACACAAATGAATCACTTATATCAGCCATGAATGGCAGAAGACATTTCACATTTCATACGTGGAAACTGTACTTAATGGCTGTGAGACACATACTTTAAGCTTTAACTTCTATAAAGATTATTTTTTTGACCTCTTAAAGTCTTTAGTTGTGTTAAAAAATTGAGTTAAACTGAAAGACGTCTGCAGTTGACTCTGTTATGTCTTGTTTTTCTGCTAATAAATAAATAAAATAAAGTCCCCAGAATCCAATTATTGATTGTATTCCTGAAAAAAAGGTTCTGTAAGAACAGAAACTTGTCCTTGAGGTTCCTGGAAAGCTCCTCCCTTCCACAAAGACACTTGCTTGGTTTTGTTGTCTTTCTGGTCCAAACATGAGAGCTGAACTTTGCGTCAAACCGCATGACGTCACCAAAACCTTTTCATTCATCGTGTCTCGAGGATTTTTGAGTCGCTAATAACAAGATCCTCCTGTTTTTGTTTTTAAATTAACAACTAAAAACCGTCAATGAATGAAATGTGCCCGATTTATTGCGAAAAATGCAACTTTTCCTGGAAAAAAATCTGTTGTGGAATGTTTTATAAAACATGTTTGATGGGAGAATTTGAATGTGGCTTTTTAGAAATGTGACTATCTTTTCTGATTTGTCGGTTCCTCGCAGCTTCAGACAATAGAAGTCTTCTTTTTTCTGAAGCTGTTATGAGACAAAATCCCAGCAGATAAAAGTATCTACTATCAGGCTCCAACAAAGCTCTCTTTTACATCACATGGAGCTGGAACTAATGCAGCCATCGCCATCGCCGCTATAAGTGAAGCCTCAGCAGGCTGACCGCTCCACGCAGACATGAACCTCCTCCTCTTCCTCGTTCACGTCATCAGCACCGTCCCGGTCACCGCCGTGCTCGTCCTCGTCCTCCTCAAGCTGGTGGCCCGCTTCCGCCGCCGTGGCGAGGACGGCCTCGGCCGGGCGGTGCTGGTCACGGGCTGCGACAGCGGCTTCGGGCACCGGCTGGCCGGAGCTCTGGACCGCGGCGGCTTTGTGGTTTTCGCGGGGTGTCTGTCTCCGGACGGGGACGGGGCTCGGAGTCTGGTCCGGGACGGCTCCGGTAATCTGAGGGTCCTTCAGCTGGACGTCACCAAGGAGGAGGAGGTGCAGCAGGCGAGGAAGACGGTCCAGGAGAACCTGCCCGAGGAAGGTGAGGGGCAAGAAGACGGCCGGTTGTACGGAACACCATTAAGGACAAAAAACAAAGTTCAAAAACATCTCATTTTGGATTTACGGTTAACAGTTTTTCTTCCAAATGTATTTAAATAGGCTTTTATTTTGAAGTTTAGCAATGTTATTTTATTTAAATGGTTTTTAGCTTTTTATTTATTTACTTGAAAGTAACTTTACATACATTTGTGATAGTATTTTTTTCCTTTTTAAAAATTTAAAAGTCACAACATTTTTTTAAAAACATATTTTTTATTGCCTAAATCCATCATAATTGTATGGGTACAAAAAACCTTTTTTTTTTACTTCCTCATTTAACCTTGATGTTGATGTGGGTCAAAATTGACCCACTTACACCCTTCAAAATGGGTCAATTTGGACCCAAAAGCAATATAAGGTTGAATAAAGTTAAAACGACTGTGTGTGGAAAGTCACGTGCTTTTCTCTTGTCAGGTTTGTGGGCCGTGGTGAACAATGCCGGGGTCTCTGACTGGGCCGAGATCGAATGGAGCAGCATGGAGGATTTCCGCCACATGACGGACGTCAACCTGTTTGGCTCCATCCGGACCACCATCGCCTTCCTGCCTCTGGTTCGCGCCGCTAAAGGTTAGCCTTCAGCCGCCTCTGCTGTCACGTGTAGTCTCGCGCCGCCGTCCATAATGACATCTTCTTTTGAAGGTCGGGTGGTGTTTGTGTCGAGCATCTTCGCCTTCTTCCACTGCCTGAACATGGGGGCCTACAGCGTGTCCAAGAGGGGGCTGGAGGCGTTTGCGGATTGTTTGAGGGTGGAAATGGCCAGTTTTGGAGTGAAGGTACAGTAAAGGTTTGGGTTTAATTTGCAAAAATTTGTGTTGTTGATTATGGTGCTTTCAGGGGACGGGGAGGAGGACAAGTACAATACGACATCCTAATCTACAGAATATAGTCCAGGGGGGTTCAAACATTTTGCAAAGAGGGCCAGATTTGGTGAGGGCCCTCATAATAACATTAAATAGTAAATTATAATGAACTAAAAATAAAATAAATTATATAAATAATGCATTAAAATGAACTATTAATGAAAATGATCAGCAAACAAATAAGTTTGTTCTTCTCGTTCGGCCTTCAAGGCTCTGAAGATCCAGTAGCCACAGGTTTACCACGGCTAATAGCGTAATAAGCTAGTCACAATCAAGGAATTCGACACGGTTCTAGGAAAGCGCTGGAGGAAGAATATTATTGGTTTTATGGCAGGAACATGCTGGGTGGTGGAAATTTGAATGCAGGGTGCATTTGGCCTCCGGGCCGGACTTTGGACGTGCCGGATCTAATCCTTCTGTGAGTTATGATTCCCTAAAGCAAAAAAGAAGAAAGACAAGTGCAACATTATGTCAACTATGGTTTAGGAAATCTCTGCTGTTTATAGTACAATTCTTCACAGTAAAAGTACTGAGAGCCTCATTAAATATTTGCTTGTTTTCGCCCTTTAACACCAAAATAATTGCACCCCCCAAATCACAAACTTATATAATTCATGATGTTTGACTAAAACACGTTTTAGTAAAAAAAAAAAGAAAATCCTGCCATATCTTGTGTTATTTTTTTTTTTTTTTGCATTTTTAATTTTTAACTCATTTTTAATGTGCGGTCTATGACTATTTGTACACTATTTACCTTTTTTTTTTTTTTTTTTTACTTGAAGCTAAATAAAACAAATTAAGCTTTTCTTCCAAACTGTAAAAACAAAACCCTAAAAAAAATAATCTTCTGATCTGAGTTGGTTGCTCGAGGTGGCGTTCCCCTTCTTCCACCCTTTGAAACAAACTGGGATTTTGCCAAAAGGCTCTTGGGTAGCGGGACTTTCCTGTCAGGCTGTAGAACGTTGCATTGGTTTCTAGCAGAGTGACGGACGAGCAGCCTCAGGCTAACTGAAGCGTAACTCCGCCTTCAGGTCAGCATCATCCAGCCGGGGAATTTCGCTGGAGCCACCAACATCTTAAAGACCAAAACCGCCTCGGATATCTGGGCGAAACTCGACGACGACCGAAAAGTCGTCTTCAACCGTCAGTATGTGGAACTGGCCAACGACTACTTCAAGTCAACCTGCCAGACTGGATTCAAAACGGCAGAGCCGGTCGTCACGGCGATGCTGCACGCGCTCACGTCTCCTCATCCAAAGAGCAGATACCTGCTGGTGTCTGCGCTGGATAAGGTCTTCTTCAAGCTGTACCCTCTTCTCCCCACCGTCTTCGCTGACTCGGTCTTCTCCTTCAGCTCCATGTACAAAACACGAAAACAAATGCTCTTTGCTAAGTAGCTGTTTTTATTCTTAATAAATCTCTTCTCTTCTCTCTGGTGTCATTTCTTTTCCTGTTCTGCCATCAGATACAAAACAAAATGTTTAGTCTTTCTTATAACTTAAACACTTTTGCATATCCAGTGGATTCTTTACGGTTCTAGGTCATAGTTTCCCTATCCAATGCAGAAATATAATTATCATCATGACCCTTGTGCTATCCTATGGGGTCCAGATGACCCCACCCGTCCATTGACGTGTTCTCCCTACCATGACAAAGGTGGATAAAGGTGGAGAGGATTTCATGTAATCCATGGACACCAGTGAAGATCACAAATCATTGAAGAAAAAAGGTTTAGTGCTCTGTCTAGTGGGTCTAGATGACCCCACTCCCAATGTTAACATGCCTAGAATAGCACAAGGGTTAAATGTGGACAAAACAAATCTTGAAATCTGTTCCAAAAGTTGCATCTTTTTTCCCTAAGGGGAGTTGAATATTTGATTTTCTCGAGTTGTAATAGTTGCGTAGGATCAGTCAGCCACAGGGACCCTGGTTGGGTCCTTAGTAATAGGGCGTCTTGCAATTAGAGTGGCAAAAACAAGTATATCTTTGAGGCTATTTCGGAGTGTATCTGAGTTTTGGTGTGACACACCAAATACGTCTGCTTCTGCACTAGACTGGAAAGTGACATGGAGTTCATCTGACAAGGTTGAGAAAATTCTAGACCAATAGTTCACCAGAGCAGACCATGACCAGAACATGTGGGTTAGATTGGCTGGCTGAACTATTTTGATATCTTTCACAATTTGCACTCAGATGAGGATAGATTCTTGACAGTCGGTTTAGAAAAGCAAGCCCTCTGTAGTATTTTAAACTGTATTATATTTAACTTGGTTCTAGAGGGACTGTGGTTAAGGCCCTGTTCCACACATTATCATCCAAACTCCACCCAAGCTCTTCCTCTCAGCTACCTCTCATTTCCAGAAGAGCTGTGCCATCATGAAGTGATGTCTCTGCTCCTGCTCCTACACCTGGCTGTGGTTCCTGTCTCCGGCTCGACTCGCGCCCCTGACTGTCCCCAACCACGGCTGGATGAAGCTCGTCTGCTGGACTTTAAATATGTAGATGTAGAGTTAGATAAGTTAATTCTTCTCTATGAGTTCTGGTAAATCGCCTGTCCGTCCTGGGGGAGGATCCCTCCTTCATGTGGGCACCCCTGAGGTTTCTTCATTTTTTTCCAGAATCCGGTTGTTTAGGAGTTTTTCCTTACCGCGAAGGGGGGTCTAAGGGCAGGGATGCCAGTATAGCTTAGTCAGTTTGTTAGTTTATTTTAGTATTTTCCTATTGACTCTTTGTATTGATGATCCTTTTGAGTTCATGTTTTACTTCAAAGCCCATCGAGACGACTGTTGTTGTGATTTTGGGCTATACAAATAAAATTGAATTGAATAAAATTGAATGTACAGCCTTTGATTTAGGAAATTAATCTCTTTGAATTAAATGGCCGTTTTAAGACAACAAACACAAAGTTATGATTTAATAATCAGGATTAAATTGTTCATATTTTCAAGGTTCTGTTAGTTAACTCAAAAAATCAGTCCCCAAAGTTAAATCATTGTGAAACATTGACTCGGCTGTTTAAACCCTGCAGTTTGAGATGATAAAAATCCCATTTATCAAATGAGGTCAATGGATTAGTGCTGAGTAAACAATAGAAGGTTAAAGTGGTTTGAGCTTTTCGTATTTATCACACCATCCTGAAATAAACAGCTGCTTTAATGATGAACGGCTCTTATCTGAACATAGACTAATGAAAGCCTAGTAATAGTATGATATAATATAAAATTCTTCATTTATCTTTATAGTTTAGGATATTTTGGATGTTTTTTTTTTCTTCTTTCTACCTACCCAGTTTCCATTCAGCTTCTCCTGAACAACAGAACAAAGAATTTAGAACAAGAGCGATCACTCTGATATTTTTTGTTTGTTTATGCTTTCATTGGAAGATAAAGTAGAACTCTGATGATAAAAAATAAAATAATAACTTACAACTTTGAAATGGAGCTGTTTAACTGCCCCCCCCCCCTGCCACCTCTGTACGAAGCCCATTGAGACGACTGTTGTTGTGAATTTGGGCTGTAAAAATAAAATGGAATTGAATTGAATTGTACGTCTGCAAGGCTACCACTATTGTGTGTGCTTTATGTTATGTGTTGCACTATAATCTGTGCAAAATTAGTTTTTTTGGTTCACTTTAATAATCTCTAATTTATTAATAGTGATATAATGAAATACAAGCTACTGACATATATGCAAGGTGATTGCATAGCTGGTGTTTTACATGTATCCTTTTTATCATTTTACTTAATTAGGTTTTATTTATTTATTTAGCGCCTTTCCCAGATAAAATCACAAAGCGCAGAACAGTAAAACACATTACAATGCAATAAAAACAGAGAAACAATCAATTATTATGATGTAAAGCAAAACTAAATAGAGGGAAAGTAAACCTAGAATAGAAATAACAATGAAACCAGTCAGTTAAAAGTAGTTTTGAATAAAAGTGTCTTTAGTTGACTTCGACAGAGTCGGCCACACAAAGAGACAGAGGGAGGGCATTCCAGAGTCTGGGGGCTATTGCCTGGAACCGCCGGTCACCTCTGGTTTTATATTTGGTCTTAAAATGTTTTAAAAGATTTTGATCTGAGGATTGGAGGGCACGGCCACAAGCGTAGGGACAGAGCAAGTCTCTGTCTTTGTGTTATGCTTTATAAATAAAGTTTGATTGATTGATAAGTATTGTGGGGTCTGTTCATTTTAAAGCTCTACAGGTTAAAACTAATATTTTGTAATCAATACGCCACTTTGGTACCCTGTGCAAAGTGGATAAAATGGGGGTGATGTGTGCCCTTTTGTCTGATCCTGTTAAAAGCCTTGCAGCAGTGTTTTGGACTAACTGAAGACGGTTAAGAACAGATTTATTAAAACAAGTAAAAAGAGAATTATAATAATCCAAACGAGAAGAAATACAAGCATGGATAACCATCTCTAAGACTGAGTTAGATAAAAAGGTCAGCAGTTTGGCTATGTTACACATATGATAAAAGCAATTTCTAAATTAAAGACTGGAATGACGGTCCAAAAACATTAACTGGTCAAACCAGACACCAAGATTTCTGATACAGGGCTAGACAGAGGAGATTAGAGAACACAAGGTGCTGGGAAATTATTAGGGTTTGTGTTCTCTGGGGCAACTATTAGTGATTCCGTGTTTTCTGAGTTTAACTGAAGACTGTTACTTGTGAGCCATGATTAGTTTAGAGTCATTGAAGGAGCAGTACAGCTGGATATCATCAGCATAGAAATGATATGACACATTTTTGAAGTTATTCAAAAGCTTTCCAAGTGGGCAGATGTACATTAAAAACAACAGTGGACCTAAAACAGATCCCTGAGGCACACCATGCAGGAGTGGAGAGGTATCAGAGAAAGTGCCATTAATATAAACAAAGAATGTTCTGCTAGTCAAGTAGGAGGCAGACCATTTTAAAACAAACCAGCAATACCAAAGTCCTTTTCTAATCTGTCCAACAGTATTTTATGATCTACAGTATTAAAAGCTGATGATAAATCTAAAAGAACCAAAACTGTGTATTTTCCAGTCAGCACATCATTTAGCGCTTTGAGTAAAGCAGTCTCCATGGAACGCATCTTTCTAAAACCAGATTGGCACTTATCAAAGAGTTCATTATTGTTTAAAAAATATGTCAATTGTTCTGTCACTACCTTCGCCAAGACTTTTAAAGGAAAGGTAATGTTGACATGGGCCTATAGTTGGAGGGCTGTAATGGATCCAGGTTAGACTTTTTTAAAATTGGACTTATCGCTGCCTGTTTAGAGAAGTTTGGGACAGTCCCAGTGGAAGGAGACAGTTTAATCATTTTGACAACGAATGGGGCAATAAGGTCGAATCCTTTAAAAAAACATGGATGATGGAAATATGTCTAAGGGGCATGAGGATGGCATCATCTTTTTTTAGAAGACCAAGACTTTTTCTAATGAGATGGCAGAAACGAGCTTATATATAACTATATAATTATATATAATTTATATATAATTTTAATGACAGTGTAACAGCAGCCTTTTCAAAACTGCATATCAAATTTTATATTATGTTATTTTTACAAAATGTTCTTTGGGTGGGTACCTGACTTTTACCTGAGCAGTCAGAAGAGTCCGATATTTTATTTCAAAAACTGAAATAGTTATGACTGATGAAAATTGATTATTTCAATGCCAATTCGGCGTTTGTTTAAAAAAAATCAATTTTCTTAGTTTCAACTGGGTCGACCTGTTCTTGTTTACATGTCCTGTCTCTTTAAGACACGCCCACTCTTCTTATGTTGCTGCTCCGAACCGCCGCGCGCGTGCATAGACGATCTTTGGCGTCAGCGGCTCGCGCTGTATGTCAACAACCGGCGGCGTTTAGCTGCGAACCACCAGTACCGGCGGGTCCCGGGGCAGCGACCGAACACAGAACCGCCGGGGCGAGCAGCTGCTCGGTCAGAGGAGGAATCTCCTCCTGTTTTCCCCGGAAGTGACTCGCGCGGTTTGTGTGTGAATCTTTTGGTTTTTTAGCTAGGGCTAATAATTTGTTTAGCCGCTGTGTTAGCTAGCCAGATTTAGGCGAGGACAGATAGAAACACCTGACAGGGATTACGCGCTGAAAGGTTTTTTCATGTACTGTTACTTTATTATAGGTAAAAAATACTTTGAATAACGCTAAATACTGATGCTTGTTTAAAAATGAAACTCAGCTGCTTTAGTTTGGTGTTTTTATTTTGAAAGGACCTTGATAATTCCTTGTAAACCTGCAGTTTTAGTGACTTCCTGTGCCTTTTTAAAGTTTAGGAGCAAACATGGATCTGAAGAACCTAAAGAATTGACCCCCCCCCCCAAACCACCAGCACCGATGGAGACCCAGAGGAAGAGGTAGGTCCCCCCCCTCCCGCCTGAGGGGGTCTCAGCTGCTCCTGTCAGGCTGATCTTCATGTGACTTCGCCATAGGACGGAGCTCTGATGGCTTCACCCACAGAACTCTGTCCTGGGCCCCTCCCTGACTAAAGGGTTTTACAAATCGCATCATTTGCTTCATTTGAGCCCCCCCCCTTCTGTGATTATTAAATAGAGTGTTGTTGTCACAGCTCTGGGGGGGACTGCGGCGGGGAGCGGGGCCTCCTCCACGCCTGGAGGGGCTACTCCTGCAGCGTGACCCCGGAGAGGCTCCTCCTCCCCCGGCCGGTCCTCCAGGTGGCTCTGGGGGCCCGACACGCCGTCCTGCTGGTAGAAGGTGAGGATCTCCGTCGTGAGGAGCTTTTGGGGGCGGGGTAAATGTGTGACTGTCTGATTGGTGTCTGCACACAGGTGGGCAGGTTTGCAGTTTGGGGGCGTTGCCATGGAAACAGAAAGCCTCCGTGGCCACGGACCCCACCCCGGAGGGAGCTCTCAGCGGGCAGCGGGTGCTCGCCGTGGCGGCCGGCAGCTTCCACTGTGGGGCGGTGACGGAGGACGGCGGCGTCCACATGTGGGGGGACAACGGCGCCGGGCAGTGCGGGCTTTCGGGGCTCAGCAGCGTTCCCAACCCCACGCCGGTGGCGCTGATGGAGCCGGACGCCGGCTCGGCTCAGGTGGTGTCAGTGTTGGAGCTGGCGTGTGGGGAGCGTCACACGCTGGCGCTGTCCCTGCAGCGGGAGGTGTGGGCGTGGGGCGGCGGTTGCCAGCTTTGCCTCAACGCCGCCGCCGCCTCACCCGTGTGGAAGCCACGGAAGGTGGAGCAGCTGGCGGGGAGGCGTGTGCTACAGGTGGCCTGTGGGGCGTCACACAACCTGGCTCTGGTGCGCTGCCTTGGCCCCGGGGACGCCCAGCGCCCCCCTGTGGACAAATGCAGCCAGTGTAACCAGCTCCTGTACACCATGACGGACAAGGAAGACCACGTCATCATCTCGGACGGACACTGCTGTCCGCTCGGCGTGGAGCCCACCGAGGACGACCCGCCCGCTCCTGCCCTCAAGGCATCTCCATCCGAGCCCGTGCTCCCGACCCACATATCCTCTGAGCCTCCTGGTGTGACCTCGTCTGACTCCGCCCACACTCAGGACTCCGGACAAGAGGGCTCTTTAGCAAACGGAGGGGAGGAGCCGTCCTCGGCAGTGTCCCGAGCCAAGAATTCCCCGTATCCGGACGAGCATGCAGTGAAGGAGTATCTGAGGAGGCTGTCGGACAACACGCAGGCAGACGCCAAGACGGCCACTGGGGGGCGCCACGCTCTGCTGGTAAGACTTCTTCAGCTAACGTTCTGACCTCTCTAATCACGGCAGCACAGAAATTTGGTTTTTCTTTTTGGTTCTGTGTTTTTTGGCTCCAGCTGATACCACATTTTGTATTATTTTTAATGATTATCTTTTATTTCATTTTCAAGATATTCAGTGACGAAATCACGAAGTTTGACATTAGTTTGTTTTTATCTTTCTGTGTTGCTATGGCAGCCCCCTCAGTTAGCTGGCTAAATGCGCTAGCGTCTCTAACGAGCCCCTGGGCTTTTCGTAGATTTCAAATACGTCATTTTGGTATCAGTTTACGCAGTATTTTTCTTTTGCGCATTTGATTTTTTAAATCTTGATTATTTCCTGTGTTTGTTGTCTTTGTTTGCCTATGCCTAGCATAGTCGGTTAGGTTTAAGTTCACATACCAACATTGGTAATGTTCAGTGTGACATTCAACCATGAAAATGATCTTCTAAATAGTTTGGTGTAAAAAAAAAAAAAAAACGTTTAAAAAAAAATAAAAATTATGACCTAGCTTGACGACTTTTCCAAAAGGCGTAGTTGTGAACAGCTAACAGTTTATCCAATATTTTTTATTTTTAATTCGTCTTCATAGGATGTTTGTTGCTTCCGTTTCAAAATATATATTCTGTGCTTTTGATGACTTAGTAATAATAATAATAATTTATCAATTCTGAAAATCGTACACTGTATGGAAGCCAAAAGGTCTCAAAATTTTGCACTAAAAGCTAGCTTAAATATTTATTTTGTTTGTTGGCTTCTGCTTGTCAATAGAAAAATATTTTGTTGTGTATTGAGCGCCGCCATGAGGACATCGTAAGTAGTGCAGCGTAAAGAAGGAACATTTTCTGAAAACTTTTTTTTGTGAAAATGTAGATGTTTGAAGAATTTGTCGTCATTTTTTTTCACGCATTTGTTTTTTTTCTTCTCCTTTAGCCGTCAGCAGGCCTGGCCTCCTCCACCCTCAACAACCTGGCCTCCTGCGCCTCCGCCGTGGGCGAGCGGGTGGCCTCCACCTACGAAGCCCTCTCCTTCAAGAAAATGATGAACTTCTATCTGCCGTCCAGGCCCCCGGGCTCAGAGGGCGGCGCCGAAGTGGGCGACCTCACCGCCGACCGCGTCCGCCAGGAGGACGCGGTCCAGACGAAGAAGAGCTGCAGCACGGGGGACATCCACGAGGAGGAGGCGGAGGGTCTGCGGCGCCGCCTGTCGCTGCCGGGGCTTCTGTCACAGGGTAGATACGCTGTTCAGCTCTTATCCTCCTCCTATGGGCTGCAGCGTGAGTACACCACGGGAGCGCGGCGACGCACGCAGAGCGCAGCGCGTTTCATGGCCAGCTTCCTGTGCAGTTGTGCGCTTCAGTCCTGTTCTAAGCTGCATGAAGACGAAACAAAACCACCTTTTCCTTGGCTGAAATCTGCACTTTTGTCTTTGTGTGGCTCACAAACTCTCTGAGTAACATTTGTGTTCAAAACATTAAAAAAAATGATTAAAAATAGCAAATTAGACAAGAATTTCTGGATTTTAAGGATTTATTTTGATGGGATTTGTGTGTCGGAGAGAAAAATAATCAGTTTGAACTTCCAAAAAACTTGCAATCAATGAGAAGCACGTCCGATATTCTGAGTCTGAATAAGTTTTCAGGTCAAAGTTCAACTTCTCTGACGTATAACATTTACTTTTAGTGTCCTAATCAATATCCAAACATGTTAGGTATCAGCAATCAAGCCTTCACGCCCAAAACACAATGTGCTAATATGTCATGAGAAGTGATGAACAAACAGAATCTAAAATTCACAAGAATTTAGCTTTTGCTTTCGCTTTTGTTTGCAACTTTTTTGATTAAACTAGGCGGCTTTGAGACTAAGTTAGTTTAGGCCTTTAACTCTACATATATCACTGGCAACACTCTTCAACAGTTAACTTATTATCAATGTAAATCAGCTGATGCTAACATGGAGAAAAACGGCTAAAGGAGTCAAATTTTATGGCTGTTTTTTCCTGATTTTATTTAATTTTTTTTTCTGTGCTTTTTAATTGCTGCTTCCCAATATGAACAAACAACGACCAAAATGTTGAATTATCTTTAAAAGTCCAGAAGAAACTTGCTCTTGGGTTCTTCGAGGTTAAAATGTAACTTTAGTTCAGTTAGTTTGATCACCTTTTTGCTCTTTAGGCAAATCTAAATAAAAATCAAACATTTTTGGCGATTCATTTTTTAGAGTGTAAGTAATTGTAATAGTTGTTCTAATAATTTTTGCTGGTTTGACGTAGGAGTTGAAATAATTTCAGACTCTGATCTTTTCAGAGTTGTGTTAAATTGGTTGCATGTTTGAGTTTTTACTGCATGTTGCTGTCACCGTGATGTCACTTTTGTTCTTCTACCTTCAACCGTTCACAGCATCTCTTTCACACATGTCACCTGTTTGTCGTTTGAATCCTGTCGTTCTGCGCCTAAAACATTCAAATATGTTACGTGAGGAATTTGGAGTCCAACGTAAGGAACTGTCCCGTCTTGCAGTGTCGCCCCGGCTGCTGAGGAGGGCCGGCCGCTCCAAGGTGCGAGCCGTCGCCCTCACCCCTGTGGTTGGAGCTGTCCCCGAAGCCAAAGAGGTGCTGCCCTCCCTGCAGACGGAGGTTTGGAGCTGGGGGTGCGGCGAGCACGGCCAGCTGGGACACGGAGACTGCTCAGACCAGTAGGGTGTCGTCTGCATTCGCTGAGAAGCCTTTGAGGACGCGGCCTGAACGTTTTGTTTGTGTTTGCAGGCTGCAGCCGCTCTGCATCAAGAGTCTGAACAATAAGGAGGTGGTGCGGGTGGTGGCCGGCGCCCACCACTCCCTCGCTCTGACGGCTCAGTGTCAGGTCAGCTGGTTGGTTTGGCAGAAATGTAGCATAAAAAGTATTTTTGGTTTGGACGAACATACCAACAAATCCTTCATTTAATTGTTAGAGAATTGCTAAATGCTAGTCTTTTCAAAACAACGTCATCATGTTGAGTTATTCATTTATATATAAACATGTATTTAATATATATTTAAACTTATTTATGTTCTTAACAAATTGTATTTTAAAAACTCTCCTTCATGTTAATGTAACACATGGTTTAGCATAGCGTTTTAACACGTATGTAGGTTTTCCATTAGGTTTTTAGCATATTTAAAAATAATTCAGCTTTTCTGTTTGTTTTTTCACTTGTTTAGCTAATCTAGTGGGTGACATTTAATTTAGGTCTATTAGCATAAAGTATTTTTAGCACAGAACTGTCTTTTATTTTATTATGTCGTTATGTTGTTTATTAGGCAATTTTACATGCAACTTTTGTTGCACTGGAACATAAATATGGACGATTGCTGCTTGGTATAAATATACCAGGATATAATGAACTTGTATTATATCCTAAATATAAATGTATTACTTTTTTTTTTAAATCCAAAAATGCTCAAGTTTATGCTCAAAATATTTCTTGCTAATTGCTAAATATGTCAAATTGTGTTGAAAACATATTTTGTACTTAATAAAAACATATACCTGTGCGGCCATGGTGCAGCGGTAGGGCGGTCGACCCATGATCGTAAGGTTGCAGGTTCGATTCCCGCCTTGCACGCCCATGAGTTGAAGTGTCCTTGGGCAAGACACTGAACCCCACCTTGCCTCTGGTGGTAGGCAGGCGCCTGTGTTTGGCAGCGGAGCCGCCACCTGTGTCTGAATGTGTGAGTGACTGTGTGTGTGACTGGGTGAATGGGTCTGTGACTGTAAAGCGCTTTGTCCTTGTAGGAAGAAAGCTAATTGCTAATTGGTAAATATGTCAAATATTTATAGAAAGATGTGGAACTACAACTAAGGTGATTTTTTTTTTGAGTCAATAATGTTGAAATTCAAAGATTTAAGCAAAATTAAACTTGTTTTCCAATATTACTTTTAAAAAATTCAAATAATGGAGAAGTAGAATCCTTGTTTTCTGACTAAATAAGGAACCTTTTGGAGGGGAAAGTCTGAGACTTGAAAGTTTTCAGGCCCTTTTATTGTTTTTTTTCATGATCCAGGTGTTCTCGTGGGGCAGGAACCACTGTGGCCAGCTCGGACACATGGAGACGCCCAGCACCGTCCCCCGCCTCACCAAGGTCAGGGAACCGAGCCCACAGGTGAAGCCCTGAGGTTCGTCCCTCCTGAACCTCCATGTTGTCTCCGCCTTCTCGCCCAGATGTCGGAAGGGATCCGGGTGTGGGACGCGAGCGCGGGAGAACGCCACTCCCTGCTGCTGGCGGACGGCGACTGCATCCAGCCCATCATCTACTACAGCGGCCAGCAAATGAGGGAAGGCGAGGAGGAAGAGGAGGAGGCCGTGGCTCAGGGAGGGGAGGAAGACGAGCGGCCGGCGGGGGGATACACCCAGCAGCCCGTCCTGCTGCCTTTCTGCATGAATGTAAGGAAGTAGCGCCTCTGAATTTCAAAATAAAAGACTTTTTAAGCCTACTGTTCAAGAAAATGCAAAAATTAACTAAAAAAGTGTGGAAAGATTTGTAATATTTATGTAACAGACTTTTATTGTTGATTGTTTTTTGTGTATTTTCTTTGTGTTCCAGCTGGGATATGTCAGCAGCGTGTGTGCCGGTGGGGGGAGGTGCATGGCGCTGTCGGACAGGAACGTGATGGGCCTCATCGCTAGCTTCCACGAGCTAGCCTCTACGGAGAGGAAGTTCTACTGCAAGCTGTGCAGCATCAAGTCGCAGGTCATTCGCCCCCTGCTGGAGCTGGGTAGGAATTGCTTTCCGTCGTGCCTTCGCCTCACTTCCTCCCCGACTTGGACAGCTTTCCTTTGTTTTCCCAGAGTCCCTGAGCTCGGCGCTGGGTCAGACGTCCATCGGCGTCCTGCAGACCTTGGTGGGACATTTCGGTGGACTGTGTCACCTGACGGGACAGCACAGTGCCAGCCTCACCTCCAACCTCCGGCGCTGCCGCGGTCTCCAGGGTCTGCTCATCCTGAACCACCATGACATCTTCCTGGACTCTTACAGCGAGTACGTTAGCCGAAGTCTGCCCTGACGTTGTGAGTTGCACTTTTTTTCACGCCGCTCTTTCCCTGAAGTTACTGCAGCGCAGTGGGGAACTTCCATGTGATGGGGGGCTTCCAGAGTCTGGCCAAACCCTTGCTGTGAGTACTGAAACACTCGGCGCTCAGAAGTAGGAGCAGAACGTTCACGATGGATCTTCTGTTGAAGGGACGCTTTTGGGAAAAGTCCTGAGCTGCTGCAGAGGCTGTCGGAGTGCAGCGAGGAGAACGCCGCCGCGCCGGACCTCATGGTGGCGCTCTTTTACCTCCCCTTCCGGCATGTTCAGGAGTATGGGCGGCTGCTGCTCAAGCTAGCCACCTGCTTTGAAGTGGTACGATGATCGGACGGTAAACCGTACAGAATGTGTTTAAGTATGGCCCGCAGCAGTCTGGGACCCCAAGGACCATATTGCTTTCGCATCAAAGAAAAAAAAAAGCAATCGCAACTAAACATCAACAGTCTGTAGGACCAGAAAACACAACCAAAAGACACTCACCACATGGCTCATCAATCGTAATATTTCTTCTTTCTTACTGCGGTTTGGAGTGAAAATTTCAGCACTATTAGCATTGCCAACATAGTTGCCATCTTTAGCAATGTGTTTTTCTAAAATAATTGATGATGGTAGTCAAGTTGCAACACGCAATGTTGCAACTTTTAGCAATATCAGTATAGTTAGCATCTTTAGCAGTGTAAACTTCTCAGATAGTTATGATTCTTGACACATTACTAGCACTTTAATTAACATTATCATAGTTAACAAATATAGCATAATTAGCATCTTTAGTAGTGTTTTTTAGAGATAGTTGATGGTGCTGACACTAGCACTTCTGGCCACATTAGCATAATTAACATATTTAGCTATGTGCTTTTTCTGAGACAGTTAATGATACTGAACACAGTGCTAACACCTTTAGCAACATGACCACGATTAGCATCTTTAGCATTGTGTTTTTCTGATATATTTGATCTTTAACACATTGCTAGCACCGTAACATTAGTATAGTTAACAAAGATAGCATTATTAGCGTCTTTAGCAAAGTGTTTTTTCAGAAAGTTAATGGTGCTGAACACAATGCTAGAACATTTAGCCACGTTAGCATAATTAGCACCTCTAGCAATGTGGTTCTCTGAGGGGGTTTGATGATGCTTAAGGCATTGCTAGCAAGTTAATTAGCATTATCATAGTTAACAAAGATAGCATAATTAGCATCTTTAGTAGTGTTTTTTTAGAGATAGTTGATGGTGCTGACACTAGCACTACTGGCCACATTAGCATAATTAATATATTTAGCTATGTGCTTTTTCTGAGACAGTTAGTGATGCTAAACGCAGTGCTAACACCTTTAGCAACATGACCACGATTAGCATGATGATGATGCTTAAGGCATCGCTAGCAAGTTATTTAAGATTAGCATAGTTAACAGTGATAGCAGAAGTAGCATCTTCAGCAGTTTTTTTGAGAGATAGTAAATGATGCTGAAGGTAGTGCTAGCAATGGTAACCCCATTGACATAGCTACAAAAGTTAGCATATTTAGCTCAATAAGCTATTTATTTTTCTGAGATAGTTGATGATGCTGAACGCAGTGCTATATTAGCATAGCCACATTAGCATAGTTAGCATAATGACCATCTTCAGCAGTGTGGCATTCTAAAATAGTAGATGATGCTGAACACAATGCTAGCAATTATAGCCACATTAGCATAGTTAGCATTGTTAGGCAAATAGATTTTTGGATGAAAGGAGCTGCTCAGCCATTGAGAATGGCTGTGTGGTCGCAGTGGCTGCTCATTCAGAGAGGGCGGGTAAGGTAGGGGGTTGCAAAGGCGCGAGCGGACCATGCAAAGCCACTTGTTGTTTGATCCTTCAGAACTCTGAGGACTACAGGAAGCTGCAGGACAGCTGCTCCAAGTTTGAAGCTTTGAGCCTCCAGCTGAAGAGGAGGAGGAAGGAGGCAGAGTACACCTTCCACTTCTGGAAGAGCTTTCCCGGTAAAATGACGGTAAGCGTCCACCAGTGGGTTCTGGCATGTCCCGTCGCCGTGACATCCCGCTGACCGTTTTCTGGTGGCCAGGACTCGCTGCGGAAGCCCCAGCGCCGGCTGATCTGCGAGAGCAGCAACAAAACGCTGACGCTGCAGAACGCCGGCCGCTTCTCCGTCAATTGGTTCATCCTTTTCAACGACGCTCTGGTCCACGCGCAGGTCAGCCCCGTGCGCCGCCGCCGCCGCTCCTCTTCTTCTCTCACTTTTCTGCCTGCCGTGTCTGAATGTTTGTGTGCTTTCCTCCATGCTGTCAGGGCGTGGCGCCTCATAAAAACCTCGTAAGTATGAAGCTCTGAAAAACAAAACCTCCTCCTCGTCTTCCTCTCTGTGTGACTGAATGGTTCACCATCCTGTCTACCGATTACAAATCAAACTAAGGTGTCATTCAACGTGTCAGCCACCAGAGGCAGTGTTGAGCGCAGAGGATTACTTCTTTATCTTCCTTTGTTTAAAACTCTAAACAGTTATCGTAATTTTTATGCAATTTTGTTTACGCTTCAAATTGTATTTGTTTTTTTTCGCTGCTATTGCTTCTTTATTTTGCTAGTTTGTTTGTTGATTTTATTTACATTAATTCCACGTAGAATCTTTTTTTAAAGATCCGTACTATATTTGTATATTTGTATTCACTTTTATATTTCCCAAAATTCCCATTTCTGTTAGTTTTTCAGATTTTTTGCAAATTTTCTTAATTTTTTTCTCTTTACGGATACTTGTTAATTTTTTGTATTTTTATACTGTTTCATAAAATGTTCCACCTTGATTCTATAGAATTCATCTTAAACATCCTTATTTCTGAACACCTTTTTTTGGAAAATATATGTTTTATAAAATAAAATTATGCTCACAAATCCATTCCGCCCCTTTTCAACATCTTTTTCAGTCAGCTAATCCTGTTTTCACTCTTGGTGTCAGTTTTTTTTCGGCGGTCCCTATTGAAGAGTCCTCCACCCCCCTTCTTCATGTGTCTTCGCCCGCGTCCTGTTTTTTTGTTTTTCGATTACGTTTCTGTGCTATCAGCGTTTATAGTGTTCATAGTGATTTTGTGACAGTTGTGTTTGCTTGATTGTGATTTTCAAAATTAAATTTCTGCTAATTTTGATATTTTGTTTTTCAGTTTAAAATGTCGGCAGCAGCTGAAACTGAGTGGAACAAAAAAATAGGCGAATGGGACCGTACAAAATAAGAGCATGTAGAGAAATAAATACTTTAAACGTCAGTTTTAGCATCGAAGATTACACTTTATTTTGAAATGCAAAGTTGTTCAAAACATATAAAAAAAAGGTAGAGCTACATGATATGAGGAAAACTAATATCACAACCAATTATTGAACAAATATCAATAGGTTATAAAAGAGTCACCGTAGCTTAAATCAAACTCCAAATGATCCACTGAGGCGGGAGTCTGACATAAAAGGGCTCCATCCAATTGGTCAGCGGCAGAACGGGCTTCGTCTGATTGGCCAAATGTGTAAAAGGGCTCTTTTGTGATTGGTTAAATACTTCCACTGCAGTGAGATTGTTTTAGCGTGTGTGAACCTTTATGCTAGCCGTCTATCACAGTTCACACTGTCGTTTCTGATACTCGTACTGCAAAGGTTGATACTGCGATGATGATAGATTTGTGATTTCTAGTGCAGACCTACTTTTTATGTTTTCATGTCTTTTTTGTTTTTTATTATCTGTTTTGCTTTAGATTGATAAAATATGAATAATATATTTGTAATTAAAGGGGGTGCTGTGCTTCTCTCCAGTTCTCCACTCATCACATCTTCCCTTTAGCAACGCTGTGGGTGGAGCCAATCCCAGAGGACGACTCCAGCCTGTAGGTTTCTTCACGTTCAAGTGTTTTTAAATTGGTGTGACTTTTGAGAAAGCACTGATGTAAAAGTCCTTCTGAAATATGTTTATCTGCTTAATAGGTTCTGATTTTTAAAGCTTCTTTAACGTTTTAAGGTCTGTTTTCTTCTTCTGTGGTTCTTTTTCGTAGACATGGGTTGAAGGTGATCACGCCTGAGGAGACGTTGACACTTCTGGCGGCGTCTCCCTCAGAAAAGGTGAGTCTTTTACACACAGAAACATTTTTTCTTCTCTATTGCTCTATTCAAACAGTCCTGCCTTTTGAAATACTCTACAAAAAGAAATGCAAAGGCACAAAAGAAAAAAAACACAACTGGGCTTGTTTTACAGTATTTTCAAAGACGGATCGAGAAAACAAGTAGAAACAACAAACATCCTCTATTTAGTGTTTATAGTGACTTTTAAAAGTGAACAAGGCTCATAAAACACCTTCATGAAATCATTATTTTAAACTTTCAGTGTTTATGCATCAGTGCAAGAGTTAATAGTTAAAATAATGTTGAATTATTTATATATTCTAACGCGTTTAATCGTTTTCAACTAATTTAAGTCGAAAAAAGTTTTTCTAGAGCAGTTTTGTCAAATGTGTCCATTTTGATACACCTCTTTTTTTTATAAGAGTTTTTTTCTAAATCGCCGTGTTTCCATAAAACTAATTTATTATTGCAAACCCAATTTGTGACAATTCCTCATTAATGGAAACATTGATCCAGTGGGAAAACATATTTTTTATATTGTTGCCTTAAACCAGTTATGTTAACGACAGTAAAATGTAACCAGAAGCATTAAAGCTTATTTGTGGTTGAATATACGGGGTGTGGAAAAGGTCACAATTATGTATGTAGGGAATGATTTCAATCTTCCATGGGAACAAAGTAATATTATTATAATTAAATTTATTTTTAAATTTACAATTAAAATGATTACTTCAAGGGAACGTAGAAGTAATTTTTTTACGGGTCATGGACTCCGTATAAAAGTTAGCAGACAAAGCTAGATTCGTCTGTTTGATGTTAGATATCCTGAGCTTTCTCTGAATCTGGTTGGGTTTCTGTTGTGGTTCTAGTCCAAGTGGCTGCGTGCCATCAACCAAGCAGTGGATCAGGCTCTGAGCAGGACGGAGCAGAAGTCCGAACCGCCCGTCTCCAGAACGGCCTCCTACACTTTCTACAAAGAAGGACGCCTGAAAGAGGCGACGTACGAAGGTTTCTGGGTTTCCGGAAAGCCCCACGGCAGGTCTGACCCGATTGATTCAAAACCCAAAGTTTGAAAGCTTTCTGCTCCGAGTCCCATTGGTCTTTCTCTTCCTCAGCGGAGTGCTAAAATGGCCTGATGGGAGGATCTACACGGGGACGTTCAAGAATGGACTGGAGGATGGGTAAACCAGCTAGAGACCAGTTGTTCTGTCGTCTAGATCAGTGTTTTTCAACCAGTGTGTGCCGCGGCACACTAGTGTGCCGTGGGAAATGGTCAGGTGTGCCGTGGGAAATTGCCCTCATTCACTGATCTGAAAACACTTTCCATCTCCAGGATTTCAGCTCTGTGTTCATCCAAACAAACCCTGATAAAACACTGAGTAGTTAGGAATATGAAAGATCATAAAATACTTTTTTCTTTGTGTTTATTTGATTCTATTAAAGACATTTTGATCAGAATGACGGTACCGCGAGTTAGCTGCAGCTTCGGCTGTATTTAGGAAAAGTCCCGCCCCTTTAACTGTCTCCACCAATCATTCTTGGAGGGTTTAATCACATGTCATCAGTCTGACCAATCAGAAGTGGTTAAAGTATTAACTTCCTTGTCCCGATTTAGCTCGTACAGTCTCTCAGTTCCAACAAAAATACCAGCTAAAGCTCGTCTTTAGCCGTGTAGCTTTCCACAGAATCCGGTGTCAGACCGTGGAACAAGAGAACAAAACCATGAAGCTCTGAAAAGCGATCTCCAGCCGTTTTATGCACTACATCTCCCATGATGCATTGGGGTAAAACGACTGCGCACAAGGAGATCTGTTGTTAAACGTCTTATAACCAACGAACACCTCAAACTGTTTTTAAATCTTCTAACTTAACTTTTATTACATCTTTTAGGGGGAAAAAACAGCTGCAACTTCCAGATTTTTCTGCCACAATTATCTCAAAAATGCATGTGAGATTGAGGAGGGACTGTAGATCAATACAGACAATGAGTTTCTCCTTTTTTTCCTTTTTTTTTTTTTTTTTTTTGGATGCTGGTGTGCCGCGGGATTTTTTTTAAAGTTAAAGTGTGCCGTGGTTCAAAAAAGGTTGAAAAACACTGGGCTAGAGCTTTGGTTAGTTCATCTCCTCCTCATGTATTGGTGTGTTTGTCCAGCTTCGGGGAGTTTTTGTCTCCAAATAAGCCTCTCAACAAGAACGACTGCTATCAGGGCCATTGGAAAGATGGGAAAATGCACGGTCCGGGTACCTACAGGTGAGAGCGCTCCAACCTTTTACGCTAGCGTTAGCATGTCTGCTTGATGGAAGTTCTTGTGACCGACCGCAGGTACGCCAGCGGAGAGGTCTACGATGGATCCTTCCAGGACGGCGTGCGCCACGGCCACGGCATGCTGCGCAGCGGCAAGCTGAATACCTCCTCGCCCAGCGTCTTCATCGGCCAGTGGCTGCAGGACAAGAAGACGGGCTACGGAGTCTTCGACGACATCACAAAGTAACGCTGGGTTCAGCCGCACCGTTTGGAAAGTGGCCCCGCGCAGAAGCCAAAGCTCGCTGGGTTTTCTCTGCAGAGGGGAGAAGTTCATGGGCATGTGGCAGGACCACCTGCGTCAGGGCACGGGCGTCGTCGTCACGCAGTTCGGGCTGTACTACGAAGGAACTTTCAAAGACAACAAAATGGCGGTGAGCGCTCACCTAATGGTCAGAATCTGGAGTTGTGGGGGGCCTTCTTGTCTGTGAGTTAGGTCAAGAAAATTAAAAAAACAATAAATAAATGGCACCAAAGCAAAGAAAGTCCTTCAACTAATGCTTATTTTTATTATTCATTGAAGTGTTATAAATGTATATTTTTAGTAAAAATTAACATTTTGAGGCATTTATAGGCCTTTTATTTTTCAAGTTAAAAAGTAACTTCACATTTTTATTTGTCAAAAAATGTTTATTTACTAGAAAAATCTGATGCAGAAAAGATTTTTTTTCTAAATGATACATACAAAAATAGGCAGCATATTTGATTTAACAATAATAATATTTTGTTAAAGCACTTTTAAAGGCTTTTGGGAGGCTTTGCTCTGATTGTTTATCTTAAGTTATGAATAAAGCTCCGCCCACCAGTATAGATACATGTAGCTTTTAGTAAATGATGATTATGTTGAATAAAAACACTATAAACTATTAATTTTGTTGTTGGTTTGTTTTGGCCCTCGTGGCTTTCCATACATTAAACCAACTTTAGCTTGTAGTAAATTTTCTTTTTAAGAGAAACACTATAATTATGAATTCTGTTGTTTGTATTTTTGGTCTATTTGGCTTTCCATATATTTTTTCTTAGATTTGATCTAATTTACCAGACTGAAAATAAGTCAACTAAACTCTGAGTTTTCTTTTTTTTTTTTCTTTTCAGGGAACTGGCGTCCTGGTCTCAGAAGACGATACGACATATGAGGGGGACTTTTCTGTCGACTGGACCCTCAGTGGGAAGGTGAGTAACTCTGGTGACATTCTAAATGAACGGACATGTTGGGGTTGGTGGGCTGATGGTGTCCTCCGTCCGTCAGGGCGTGCTGACCTTGGCAAACGGCGACTACCTGGAGGGTTCCTTCAGTGGCGAATGGGGCTCTGGCCTTAAAGTGACCGGCTCGTACTTCAAACCTCACCTGTTCGACTCCGGCAAAGACAAGACGCGAGCCGTGTAAGCCTGCAGCAGTGTTGGCCTAGGCGAAGCCTCACCGTACCTGAGTGATGAAGGTTTGCGTGTAACCGGACAGGAAGCTGGGCCGGCTGTGCGTCAGCGCGGAGGAGAAGTGGCAGGCCGTCTTCCTGGAGTGTTGGAGTCAGCTGGGCTGCGAGGCGCCAGAGCGGGGAGAGCACCTGAAGGCCTGGGAGAACATCGCCGTGGCCCTCACCAGCCACCGCCAACACATCCAGGACAGGTACGCTTCAGGTGTTCAGAGAGACGATCAGACAAATGAAACTAGACTGTAGCGCTTCCCTCAGTCCAGGGTTGATGTCTCGGAGTCACAGCAAAACCCTGGAGGGTCTGGAGGTGGTCCCCCAGCATGAAGGTCCCATCACCATGGAGAGATACGACAGCATCCGCGTGTACCTCCTCAACGTGAGTCCACCTGTACGGACCGTCAGGAACGCCCAAATGTGTCGTGTGTAGAAAATGCCAAAATTAAAAAAATACATCTATAATCAAACACAATAAATACATTTTTAGTAACAAATGTGATCTTATAACTCTATCACAGTTATAAATAACACAAAAATCATTACCGTAGTAAACGAACTGTAGGGCACACTTAAGAGACTTGATATTTTTTTCAATAAACGACAGTTCACCTTATAATCTGGAGCGCCTTATATTCATATATGTGTGTCAGACTTTTTTTATTTTTTTTTACATGTTACTAATAAAGTTGGGAGTTAACATAGTCACAGTAACGGGAGTTACAGAAATTGTAAATAAGCTAACGCTTCTAATCCGTGTAGCCGTGTCAGACTTTTTATTTTTATTTTATTTTTTTACATGTTACTAATAAAGTTGGGAGTTAGCGTGGTCACAGTAACGGGAGTTACAGAAATTGTAAAAATGCTAACGCTTCTAATGCGGCTAGCGTGTAGCGGTGTCAGACTGTGCTATTTTTACCTGATTGATACCGTTTATTTGAGTGGTATCTATATCTGTGGTTTCTGTGTGTTGCTACCAATGTTGGGAGTTTCAGGTATTGTAAATATGCTAGCGCGGCTAACAGTTCTACCGTAGCTAACGTGAAGTCCTAGACTTCCTAGAGTTACTGTGAACGCAGTCAATGAGGTCTGACTGACTTATGTCTGACTTTTTTCTTCTTGCTTAACCTGCCTTATAGCTTGATTAAGCTACATAGGTTAGAAAATAGACCATATAGTGCGAAAAATCCATTCTGTGAAATGAGAACATGTGATCTATTCCACAAAGCAACCTGATGTAATTTTGTTTTTGTTTGTTTTTTATTCCAGGCATGCGACACCCCCCTGCACCCGCTGGGCCAGCTGGTGGAGACCCTGGTGGCGGTTTACAGGATGACATACGTGGGCGTCGGCGCAAACCGGCGACTGCTGCCGCTAGCTGTCACCGAGATCAAGTCCTACCTCAGTCGCATCTTCCAGATCGTCAGGTAGATTTTTTTTTTTGACTCAGTTTGGACCCAACTGTGCGTCTTTATTTCATTCTTTACACTATTGGAACTAGAGCTGTAGCACGGATCTGAATACTCGGATATTTGCAATTTGTTTTCCGTAAATTTGAGTATGACGTCTAAGATTGCTAAATCGCGATCTCTGTAAATGTAGTAGAGTACAGGAAAAATACCATTCTGGCTATTTAATTATTGCTGTAAAATTCAAAATAATTTGGGATTTTAGTATATAAATAAACCAAATGCGCTACTGTCACAGGAAGTATATATATTTACAAAATAAAGGTTTTAATTTTCAAAGTAAAACTGTCAAGTTCATTTGTCTGGAAAAAAAAGCTACTGAAGTTTAATTTACTGAAAGAAGGTCTGAAAAAAACAATTTAGTTTAAAATTTAGTCGACAATTCAAAAAACAGTCGACAAACTGTTGATTCATCAAATCTAAAGAAGTTCTTGGTCTTTGTGTCACATTAACAGCTGATATTTGAATGTCTTGAAGGTTTCTGTTCCCAGACTTGCCAGAAGAGGGCGCTCTAATCCCAGAACCAGCCTCCACCATCCAGATGAAGAAGGAGCCGAGTGCTGCCGATGCCCCGTTGGAGTCCCCCCGCCCCGGGTATGGACCGATCGGCGCCCCCTGCTGGTTTCTCCGCTCCTAGGCGTTTTAACCCCTCGGTGTTTGCTCCTCAGGCTGGTGGTGAGCAGCTGGGCTCTGCTGCTGCCCGTCCTCCTGCCTCGGCTCTACCCGCCGCTCTTCACGCTCTACGCTCTGGAGAAGGAGAAGGAGGACGACGTGTACTGGGAGTGCGTCCTCCGGCTCAACAAGCAGCCCGACCTCGCGCTGCTGGCCTTCCTCGGAGTCCAGCAGTGGGTCACACGCCTGAAAATGGGCACTTTGGTGGTGGTTGTGGGGGTTGTGTCTGTAACCTCTTCTGTTTTTGTCATTTTAGGAAATTTTGGCCCATTTCACCTTCCGTAGCTGAGACAGGAGATAAGCCGCTGGTACGGTCTGACTTTGATTCTTGATGCGTCTGGTTTACCTGTTTTTGATCGTCCTAAATGTTTGCTGCTTTATGTGCAGAAAATCCTTTAAAAACATCTATTTTCTATATAAAAGTCAGAGTTGTGTTTGATATTTATGGTAAAAGATTTGGTAACAAGGGTTGGTGGGATTTTCTGAGCTAATATAATTCACTGGAATAAGAAAGTTTCTAAACATTTTTCAGGAATGAAAATCCTCTGAGCTTTTATCTCATCCCCTCTGTGTTTCTTTCCTTGCTTCATTTTACTTCTTTCCTTTGTTCTTTATTATTTCCTTTTTCCTTTACCTTTCACTTCCTTAAACCTTTTTTTAAATTGATTTTCCTTTTTACATCTTTCTTTTTCTCCTTTTTAAATTCTTTCCATTTTCGCTTCCAGTTTTTCTCCTTTACTTTAACTTCCCTTTGTACCTTCCTCCTTCTTTCCTTCCTTGAATAATACAGAGTAACTGTTTTTTTTCAATAAAACAATAAATCATGTATAATTAACTTCTATTAACGACATTCTTAAAGGAGAGACTTTTATTTTGAAAGTAAATGTGAGTTTCCTGTTAACTTGTTTTTCCTTTGCAGTAATAATGCTGTTGAGTTAGCAACGTTTGTTTGTTTGTTTATTTGTTAAACATCTGCACGTCTGACTGTGTGCTGCAGGTCGTGTCCACCACCAAAGACGCCTGCTTTGCTTCTGCGGTGGAAACGCTGCAGCAGATCAGGTACGACTGGTTTCCTCCTGAAAGTAAAGGGGTGGTGGGAAAAGGTCTGACCGTTTGTCTGGGTCTGTCGCTTCCGCAGCACCACCTTCACCCCCACGGACAAGCTGCAGGTGATCCAGCTCACCTTTGAGGAGATCACCCAGGTGGTTCAGGCGCTGCTGAAGCAGGACTTCCTGTGGTCCATGGACGAGCTCTTCCCTGTCTTTCTCTACGTGGTTCTGCGAGCTCGGTCAGTCCTGACACAAAGACGAATGTGGAGATGAAAGGTTGTTTTGGTTTGTTTGTTTGTTTTATCTAAAAGTGGACAACGTCTAGGAATGACAGCATTCCCAGCATTCCCTGTTCCTGCTTCTGTGAAGGTCACGTCACACAGCCGCTACGTACAATTTATGCATTTTTCCACGTATGACTTTTCAGTCTTTGTGTTCAACGAAGTGCACAGATGCCCGTCGAGTGTTTTGGCCAACGGGTCTTTACGTGAATTTGGTTTTGAGCTGATCCAAATGTTTGATCAGTTAAGAATTACACAGTTTATGCGTATTTTGCGTAGTTTATACACAATTATTAGCTAAATCTTTCGCAATTGTGCGTGATTTTTGAGTGATGTAAACACAAGTTGGTGTCTCTTCACGACCGTTCCACGTCTAACGGACTTTTCACTCATGAACCACCGATGTATACGTTTAATATCATGAATATGACGCACAGATCAATTACATAATTGTTGCACGAATCCCTAATGATTTGCATTAAAACAGTGCAATAAGGAAGGACTAATGCCCTTCAAAGTGAGAATGATCAGAGACGCACGCCGTGGAAGCCTGAACCATCAGACGTGAAACGGAGGAAAGTTTCTTCCGCTAAGTGTGTTTATTCTGCTAATTCACACTTCACAGGCCGTTAACACACTTATTCCGTGGTCACTTACTAAAGAAAGAAATATTCTGTCAGTTTTTAGTCCTTTATTCTTGTTATTTATCAGTTTGGCTCGCATTTTCACAAAAAGCGGACTATTTGTTGCTTGGTGTGGCGCGTTGTCACGGTAACGTGACAAAGTGCACCGGCAAAGAAGAGCAATATAAATCTGATCGTCCTGATGGGTAGAATAAAGCATCAGTTCAGAGAGAAAGTTCTCTTCTTACCGCTTCTTTTTGCCCAGATGATGAAGCAAAAGGTTGTTTTAAAGAAGCCGGCGCAGTGATACAGAACATTTAAGCTAGCTGACCGGAACTTCTTTTTTGGGCTTTTTGAACCACACCTAGCAGCCAATCAGAATCGAGTATTCACCCGGACCATGGTATAATCACGAATGCTTCAGGTACAATTGACGTATTGTGTGACGGGAATATAAATTGGCCGATTTTTCACCCCCCCAGCAGCCTATACTGAGTGGGGGTCTCCCGGGGGTCCAGTCTCCTGCAGGGCGGTGTCCGTCGACACGCCGGTGAATCCAACTGTGTAGTTAAAGCAAAGCATGGCGAGGGCCCACGGCGGGAGATGACCATGGTGCTGACGCGATGTGGTTTCTGCCCAGTGCTGTGAAGAAAGTCAATGAAGCACGTTTACGTGTTCTTTGCGTGCTTTAGTCGTATTTCTGCCGTGGTTTTAACGCGGTTCATTTGTGATACATCTGTGAAATTTTCATGTAAAGACCACAACTTGGTTTTTGTGACACGAGTTTCTAGACTTCTATAAAAACGGATGTTTTGATGTTCAGCAGAAAATCTGAAAAAAATCAACTGTGATGTGTGACATGTTTGACCTTGAAAACACAGAATTTACACTTCTATGTTCCCACAGTGACAAACATCCCAATAAATGAACCTCTCCGTCAAACATGCCAAAATAAAAGCTTCAGCTCAGATTCTACAGGCCTCAGTTTGCTAAATGTCAAAGGATGTAGAAATAGAAAAAGACAAAACTGTTTGTTTAGAAAAGATTCCTGGAAAATGAAGGAATGTCTCTCCCACAACTCTAAGATCCGAGTTTCTTCATCTACGAAATAATTACACAAGATTACAGTTCATAACGTTTCAAAATAAAAGCTCCTGGATGTTGTTGTTATTGGTCTCATTTATTTCTGTTCTTAAGTTTAGTCCAAAAGAAAATTTTTCTGTAAAAATCATTTGATTTGAAGCCTTAGTCACATGACCACTTGCAAGGTCATGTGACTAAACATGTTATTTATGTTGTGAACTCCCATTTCTCTGGTTCTTTGTGTTCCTTCAGAATCAGGAACCTCGGCTCCGAGGTCAGCCTCATGGAGGACCTGATGGACCCGTCTGTCCAACACGGGGAACTCGGAATCATGTTCACTACGCTAAAGGCAACAAACACTCGCCATCATCATCATCATCGTCTGCATCCTCACTGACCGCAATAACCTCCTGATGTTCCTCCTTCCAGGCGTGCTACTACCAGATCCAGCATGAGAAGGTCACGTAAGACCTGCTCCTCCTGCTCTGCGGTGGGATCGGACTGGACCACGCGACCGGGTTGCCGACGGCTCCATCTGCTGCTGTCATGGAGACGGGACCGCCTCTCCCTCCTGTCAGGAGGCGGTCCCCCAGCCTGATCTCCACCAATCAAGAAGGCCCACTGATGTGGGCGGGGCCAGGGGCGTGGCAGTGCACAAAGTATTCTTGGATTGAACAGGTTTTTGTTTTTCTTTACATGAAGAACAACCCGTCCGCAGATTTTCTGGGGAATCTGCAGCACTTAAAAACATTGTCAAACTTGAAAATATCCTTCGTTCTGGTTATCGGTTCAACGCTGCCCCCTGCTGGAAGCTTCAGCTTAAATTCAGCTTCCGGAACAAAGAAATAATGCTGAAGCGTATATTTGCAGCTCCTCTTGCGACCACACGGAGCAGCAATGAGCCCGACGGCCTAATGTTTGTTTTGCAGAAACCCGAAGTTTTCAAGTTGTTGCATAAACATGAACCCGACTGTGAAGACGCATTGAAGTACCGATTATAAGCTTTTTTATTGTGCTCACTTAGCAACAACAGCTAGCCTACGTGCAGCCTCAGTTTCATTAATCAACGGTCGATTCCTGCAGCCCAGACAGGAAAAAAGCACAGTGTCCCTCTCTGCAGCATCTGCACATGTGAAGTGTTCCCAGCGCCGTGCGTCAGAGAAACGGCTTAAGAGGCGACCCTTTCCTAAACGCCGCCGCTGGCTTTTGTTTTCTTCTGCGAGGGGAAAATCCAGCAGGTCAAAGGTCAAACGGCTGTTTTCCTCCCCGTTTTTATGAAATGACGTAACATAAAGCTGCTCAGAACCGAAGTGTTCCTGTTGCAGCAGAAGTGACTGTCCTTAGGGTTTATTGTTTGGTCTGTTTGCATTCTGGACACTTTTTAACGGTTGTACAAACTGACTGGACCTCATGTGTTTGTGAAAGAACTGTAATCTGACCTAATCCTGATACAGTTGTTTGAAAAACCTCTGAAGTTTTGATAAAAAGCAATAAAGACTCATCTGACTCAATTTCAGTGAGACGAAGCGTTTAAATCACAAAACTAAAGGCTAAAGGAAGGATTTGTATGTAATTTATTGCATAATCTGTGGTTTTCTCTTCATATGGCAACCTGTTATGATCAAAAATACCCATATTTTATATTTATACATTTCCTTCATTTTTTTCCCTATTTATTTAAGCAGTTACATGAATAATCCAAGCACGCAGTTATAGACATAAACTAAATGTTTAAAAAGTAATTTCCCCAAACTTTTAGGGACTTGTACTTTTTCCGTTTTTTTATGTTTAGCCTTTTTTTTTACGTTAAAATAAAGTAGTGGTAATATGGGTATGAAAACTGTTAAAATGCCCCAAATTTTAAAAAAATGAACCCACTCATTGATGAAAACCAAAATTCCCCCATAAAGCATTTTGATATTTTTTGTCCAATTTCATGTATTCATAAAAACATTAAAGTGTCAACGTGAAAGACTCTGCCGGCTTACATGATGTCACCATGACAGCTAGCTAAATTGCGGGTTAGAAATAATAGATTTTTCTCATTTGCTTTGTTTTAGCGAAAAAAAAATTGTAACAGAAATACTGAAGAATTTCATTTATTTTTGGCCTTTTCAAAGTGTTCTCAATAAAAAAAAACTGACTGTAAAATCTACAAAGCTAAACAAATTCATGCTAATATTATTTTAACAATGTGGGCGTGGCAAGCACGAGTACTGGTTGCTATGGAAATGGGAACATTTACCTACCGTTTTGTGGACGTCACTGTTTTGAAAAAAATCTCTCGTTGCACCAAACTTTCCATCGCAGAATTGACTATTTAATCAGAATTTTTTTATTCTTCTTTTTTTCATTTTTAGAAGAAAAAGGTGAAATATTTCTTTAACTGGGGAAAATATTTAGTTGATTTAATTTTCTGCGGAAGCTAAAGATGAGCAAATAAGATCCTTTTTGTCTTTTAATTAAGAAAAGAAGCTTAATATTAAATATTATCTGCAGTTTTATTCTGCATTTCTCCATGTTTTATCTCAAATGTGTAAATAATGGATGTAACGTTTAAAAAAACTGAATAAATGTGAGATTTTCAGGAATTTCAGGGTAAATCTGGGATTTTCTGCGGCTAGAACTGTGGCAAAAGTTCATTTGCGTCCTCCTGTGGCGTCAGGCGAGTCCAGATTTGTGCTTTTTCTTCTGCTGGAGTTTGGCTCTAATCGTCACAAGCAGCACCTGTGTTTCCTGCCGCCTCCACCCACAGCTGAGTTAAGGAGATTTGGCAGCTCTGGGGCAAACAGCCAGCCGGTGAGGGAGGAACCGGCTTCCGGTGGCCAGAGGCAGGCAGCTCACTTGCCCGGGATTAAGTGGGATTGCGAGAGATTACGCCTGGATGAAAGCGTAGTGCAACTGTGGGCGCTGTCAGGGGAATATTTTCCCTGCTTCTGCTCCGGAGCCGACACCTGTGGAAGGTGGTGAAGGACCTGCAGGTGAACAGGTAAGACATGAGGGACGAAGGTCAGAGTAAGACTTCAGGGATTATCTTCTTCTGGTGCTTGAGATATTTGCCGGATTATTGCATCTCAATCAGATCTTTCTACTTTGCAGCCTTTTCAGCTCTGTGTCATTTTAAGTTCCTCTGTCTTTTGAAGATTTTTCCTGTTTAACTCCAGAAGGTCAAATCTGGTTAAATAATCTTAAATGAATGCTCAGAAATCTACAAAAACTGTTTTAGTTTAAACGTTTCTTTAAAAAAAAGTTTGTTGGTCAGCAGGAGATTACAGTTCATGCCCATCTTGCTGCCTTTGTGAGTCGGCACAACGTGTGCCAGTAACCTCTGACCTCCTCCATTCTGCTGCAGGAAGTGGGCAAAAAGTGCAACTTTGATTAACCGCAGATTTGCAGATGGCAGCGAAAATCTCCTGAAGCCGCGGCTCTTCGCTGCTTTATCTTCTAAAAGCATGTGACGTTTGGTTTTACTAAAAAGCGACTCGCAGGTCGTGAGGACTTAAGTCGCGCCTCCGCAGAGCAACAAACCAATCATGTTTGGGATATGTAAGCAGTAGAATGAGGCAGTCTGGGTATTTCCTGGTGGTGACTCCAGGTGGCGCTAAAGCCGAACTTTGAAAACATTGACACTGGCGACAGAACTTGTACGTTTCTGCCTCAAATTTGGGAACCCTCAACCATCGGCTGTTTTAGAATTGTTTCGTATTATCGGGCATCATTTGATCACTACAACATCGTAACGTATTCATGCTAGGTGATTATGCTACCTTAAATTGTAAGTTATTTTATTGCGATATATAAACAGGAGACTGAAGCTTCGTCAGTTGTAAGCAAATGCGTCATAAACCAAAAAAATTCTGTTAGTGATAAAAAACCAAAATCGTACAATACGATTCTCGTAAATTTAGCAAAGTTTTGTCCTGCAATCAAAAAAGCTTTTCTCCTTCTTTTTTTTTAAGTGGAAAAGTAATTTGTCCAATTTTTGCGTTAATTTTGTGCGCTTTACATTTATCAAAACAATATATAGGCCAGGTGGTTTCTCTGTCTTAAATAGCTCTTAGAAAGTTGGAAGAAAAAACACAAACACGGAAAAAACGTTAGCCTTGTTCGAGGCCATGTTTAACCGTTAAAAGTACGAAACTACGGAAAATGTTTGTAAAAATTACACTGTAAATCAGTTTTGCTTTAATCAAGTGGTCCTAATTTTTGAAAAGTTCATTCATTTAAGCTAATGCTCAAACGCATCTATGCTGAAAACGTATTAACAATTTAAAAAATCGTACAATCCGATTTTTGCGTCACTTCTTTGCGCTTTGCATTCTTCAACACAATTTTTAAGCTAGGTGATTTCACTGTCTTGAATCACACTCTGCACAAAGCAATTTTTAATCGTTTTAACTTTGTTGAACACTTAGAAAAAAAAAGTGAAAATTATACTGTTAGCCATTTATTTCCCTCGCCTTAACCTGTTGAAACACGTTTGCTTTTACATTGCAGTAAACCGATACTTTAACATCGGCCACCAGCACCTTAAGACTTTGACCATCGTCTTGTGAAGTCGTTTAATTTGGTTCAAAGCCAGAATTTGTGACAAAAGTTTGAATCGATAAAGTTGTATTTGATCAAAGATGAATGAAATTGAGCATCACGACTTGCCTCAACTGATGGTTCGCTGCCAAGGGTTGGTTTAGTTTTCTGATGCTGTTTTCAATAGTTTATCCCAAAATAAATCATGTTTGATTTTTCTGGAGAAAAAAGGAAAGTCATTCGAAAACTTTAGGTTTTGTAGCTGCAGTATCTCAAATGAAGTTTCTCGCAGTTTTTAACAGGAATTCATTAATCTCCAGGTTTGCTGCTCAGCACTCAGCAGGTGGTTAGGGGTTAAAGGTCAGGCGACCATGAGGCAGGCGGTTGAAGCTCAGGGGTTAAATCCTCACTTTGAGCTTGGAGAGCAAGGTAAGCGGGGCGTTTGGATGGGTCTGCAGACGGGTTTAAAGCTTCCCCTGAGCTGTGATCATGAAGCCGTGTGTCCGGGCTGCAGGTCTGCGGCAGGTCCTGGCAGACGTGATCCAGGAAGTGAGGCGCTCGGTCAATCAAGACATCGACGGCGCCGAGATCCTTCACGGCCTGCTCAATGCTCCCTGGCTGCAGTCGCTCCTCAAGGTTTGAAAAGGACAAAATAAAAGTTGATGTTGGTCGTAAAACCTCCATTTCTGATCATATCAATTAACTTCTAAATTTTTCAAAATAAAAGTATTTAGGTTAACGGAATTATTTTTGCAAAAACGTTGAGGCTTTGGGGAGTCACATTCAGAAATTCAGTAGTCAATCTAAAGGCGGGGTTTGATGCTTGACTCCGCCTAGTGGGTTGATGATGTCACTGAGCCACTCGATAAATGAGACTTTCCAACAAGTCAAAGTTTTACAGTCTCCTCCAACACTGGAATCTCTAGCTTTCAAAATTTCTTTTTTTTGTGTGTGCAATTTTGAAACATTAGAGATCTTACTAAATTATCTCTTAACTACATTTATAATAGTTACTTAAAAAGGTTGTAATTTTACATTTTTTTTGTCAGGTATACGAGTGTCTCCAAAAACGTTTGAGAGATTCTCCTGAGCCTTATCTGGATTATGCGTCTGGACTTTCACTTCAGGTTTGCTCTCCAAAAGTAAAATGTCACTTGTTTGTTCTTTTCCCTGATGTCCTGATTGTGTTGCTTTGTTTTGGGCTTTTGTGCACAGTTGCTGATAGACATTAAGTCTTTGCCATGCTGCTCTGAAGAGGCTAAAGAACTCTACCGCCTCCTCCGACAACCACACCTGCAGGTGAGAACCACTTCTGCAGTTTCACTTTATATTGCACTTTGTGTTGCATCACACCAAGACAGCTTTTCATGAACAAAAACAGAAAAACATGAGGACAATTGAGCTTATTGGAGACACCCAATTGGAAAAGTAGTTTTTCTCTAAATCTATTTTTTTTTCTTTTTCTAGCATATTTTCTTTAGGAGTTTGTGTTTTTTTTAATAACTTTTAAAGTCAGATTTAGCAGAAATTCTGAAACTCTGAGTTAGTTTTTGTCTATTGTGGGCCCAAAGCTAAAACTGTCAAGTCATCATTTGATTAAAAATTCTTGCCCTAGGGCCCCCCCTCTCTTGGTTTTATTTGGACCTTAGACATGTAGGGCCCTTGGTGGGGAGGGTGAGGGGACATTACTGTGAGTAATCAGGGAATGTCCTCTCAGTCCCCTACCCGCCAATTTTAACTACACCCCCCTAGTACACACACCTTTTACTCCTCATAATATACATTGAAACACAAACACACACACACACACACATACACCCTCACAAACACACGCACACACATTTTGCAAGGAAGGTGGGTCATAGGTCCATCTGTCCCCTACCCCATCCCTGGTGGGGGGTACTGGGCCCTTGGCAGCGGCGGCCGTGTCCCCTGGGTGCCAGGACAAGTTAAAAATAAAAAATAAAAAAATAACATTCTTGCCCTGTATTATTGATGTTTCCATAGCAACCATAAATAAATATGCATGTCTTGGACTGATTAACACGTGTGGCAATTTTTATGTCTATACCTTAAAGTAATATGTTCAGTTTCCATAGCAACCAGCATTCACGCCTCCCACAGCCTCATTTTTAACAGAAGAAAGTAAAAATTAAAATTGATGTGTTTGGCTGAGGATAGGTCTAAGTTTTGAAAAGTTAAAGAGAAGTAACAGATTTTGATGACACTACAATTTGACTTAAAGATGGCTGAACATTAAAGGTCAAAGGTCAATCAACCAACTCTATATTTACAACACACTGCATTGCCCAAACACAATAGGATACAAACAGGAATATTAGTAAATTACTATTTTCACCCATTTTTATGAGCGCAGTGAAGTTTTTCTGCACCAAAGTCGCACCCTTTTAGATTTGGCTGTTGTCATGGTGACAGAATTAAGAGGTGCTGCTCTGTTTTCCTTGATAGTCCACAAAAACAACCATAGCTTTTTTCTTTACATGAACACATGTAGCAATTTTCCTGTTTTTAGTTAAAGTAAATTTGTCATTTTACATTGTAAAATTAAATTAAACCAAATAAAAAATACAATTTATATCATAGGTTCTTCTGTTTTTTTCCCCTTTGCATTTCAAGCAAAGACAGCTAGGATGTTTAAAGACAGTTGTTTAATTGGTTTGATACATTTGTAAAAGTTTGTGAACCTCTTAGCCGTTCGGTTTCATCACTTTCAGGGAGACGGTTCTAGACTCTTTATAGATTCCTGACTTTTTCCCCGAAGTCCATTTTGGCTCAAATTGTAACAAATCAGTCTGATCTTTCCAGGCTCTGCTCTCAGCCCACGATACGGTGGCCCAGAAGGACTACGAGCCGGTGCTGCCTCCCATGCCAGAGGAGCTGCCGGAGGATGAGGAGGCCACGCGAATCGTTTGTCTGGTGAAGAACAAACAGCCTTTGGTGAGCTCCGCCTCATGTTTTGAGGTCTTTAGGTGTTTCGCTTGGATGGGGGATGTGACCTTGGAACCCGTTCTCCAACGGTGATATTTCACAACTCCTAGTCCATCCCAGGATTTTCTTTTTCTGGCAGATTCATAAAGATTGTTCATATTTTAACAATGCAGGGAACCTCATTTATTACATTTGAATATTTTAGGACTATACTTGAAGATATGAGACTTTTATTTTAGAAAAGAAGAGTTTCAACTGTTTTACTCTTTATTTAATTTAAATTGTTTAGCTTTTTCTACTAGAACAAGCGCTAATAATAATGGATATAGATCTATCATTTGGTATAAAGCATTTAACTCTATTTTTATGGCTTCCAACTGGATCCTTTTTGTGGCAAAATCTCGACTATGAGGCTCTGTTGCAATGTTAGCATTTGTGCTAGATGAGCCACATGGAGGTCATAGAGTAGGGTTTAGCTTCTTGGTCCAAAGTTGGTTCCACTTGGTCTAAACTCAGGTGAGTGTTTCCACTCAAAGTTGGATCGTCACGGGTGAAGCCAACGACAACAACGGAGGTCGTCCAGCAGGTACATTTTTCTGCTTGGCTTTTAGTACTTTGTGCTTCATAGTATCTCTGCCCTAACCAGTCCGTTCCATTTTTCTATGGACATACAACCAATGGGGATCCAAAAATGGTACGGTTTAATGGGTCAATTTCATAATGGGAACACACAAAATACCTGATTGAACCGTACCAGACCGGACCACTCAGAGGAAACGAGGCATTAGTGCACTGTAGATGGCGTTTGCCATTTTTTCAGCGTGTCTGAATCTATAATTCCCAAATCCAGGGATTTCCCAGAACTCTCTGGAGAAAATCAGATTGCCTAATGTAGCCCACAATGCATTGTGTTTGAATGATTTGTCATTTGTTATTTTTTTCTAAATCAGTGCTGAGAATTCAAGGCCAAACACAAACAGACTTTCGGTACTTCCGTTGTCCCGCAGCTTTGTGACCGCAGAGTCTCATCTCCCAAGTGTTGGAGTAGCTCCAGAGGGGGGATCCACCCTGCTAGAAGGCTTCCCAGTGTTGAACCCATCAGGGGGGAGGGATTAAAGGCATCTTGTGGCATCTGGAGGGGCAGCCAACCCCAGCTGCCGTGCCCCCGACCTGGACACAAGCCAGACTTTCGGTGTAGGGTTTGTTGCACAGACTTGTTTTGGGAGGAAAGGCTGAACCGCTCTGCGCCGTCAGTGTACCGCTCTCTTTTGATCGGTAAGAAAAGATGTGACCCTTGTTTTGGTCATCCATCATCCATCCATAATCCATCATCCATCCATAATCCATCCTCCATCCAGTCTTGATTTTTCAAGGATTAATCGTTTCTCCTTTCTCATCGGAGACGACATCGCGAAAGGGTTTGATGGAGCAGGATCCTCTACCAACGTCCCTTATCCCGCCTCCCAGAGGTGGAACGCAAGTCCACCATGTTCTGGCCTTCCGCACCACCCAAATGTTGAGGAGTACCTCCACCCAGGTCTTCCTAGAAGGCTTCAGAGCCCCCGTGTCCACACTGCTCCGCCTAGCCCCATGCATCCTCACCGTCTCCTGGACGACTCCTCCATCGAGCTCGCCAAGCAGGAGAGCCTGGATGAGCTAAGGTCCACTGTCCAACTGGCTGCCAGCTGCATGGAAAGCAGCACTAAAGACATCAAGCTCCTCGGGGAGAAGATGACCGCTGCCACCGAGCGCATCACTGAAACAGTTCAGGACAACTCCCAAGCTCTAGTGCTCCTCACGCAGGTGGTAGATCGTCTGCAGACCCTTCTGGTCGCCTCCCGGTCCAACTTTAGCCCCCCGAACCCCACGGACTCTGAGCAGCACTCAGCTCTCACCCACCTGTCCAGATGTTCCTACACCTCCTCCCTGTCCAGCAGCAACTCGATTGACGCTCCCTCCACCTCCCAGGTTGCAGAACATTTGTCAGGATCTTACCAGGGATCTCCTCGTCCTGCGCCGACAAGGACAAGGCACACTCCTCAGCAGCAGAAAAAGCACAATGGCCATCAGGGATCGCGCAGACTCACCAACGGGGTTTTGGAAGAAAGAACGCCCATGGGAGGAGGTCGCACAAACAAACGGAGGAAAAAGAGGAGGAAGAGTGCGACTTGAGGAGCATCTGATCTGGTTTTTTGGGGATCTCCTCCAGTTCATTGGGAAATCACCAACCTGCACAAAAAGCAGCGGTAGTTTTTAAAAGCTGTTTTTATCTGCTTTTCCTCATCTTTCATTTGTGACTTTCAAATGTTTTCTTGCAAGAACGTCCATCTTGTTGTCTTGATTTGGTGGTTTATGTTTGACCCCTACACAAACATCACACATGGCCTTCCTCTGAATCTGTCCCGACTCCCAGTCCTTTCCTTATTTCTCAACAGAAATACTTCTTTTTTTTTGGTCATCAACCTCTTGGTCCATCGTTTTGTTTAATTTTTCCCCCCCGAAATGTCAGATATTTCTTTGATCCTTGGAAGTGGTCCAACGATTTTTAAACTTTAGTACTCGTTAGCAGTAAAACGTTGCAAAAATACTTCAGTGTTGCCATTTTTGGTGCAATATTGAAAGATCTATGACTTAGTAGAAAGTAGAAGAAAAGGGGATTCCAAAATTATGTTTCATCACTTTCACCAGAAAATGTAGGTGATTGAGCTTTTATTTTGAAATCTGTTTGTGCTTTGAGATAGTCCAGCTGGTATTTATCGTCATAAGCCACTTTTAAAGACATTAAAGAATGTCTGACTGATCTGGAGCAAAATGGAAAAAAGAGGAGCGGCTAAGATGCAATTTTCTTCCACAGGGGGCGACGATAAAGAGAAACGAGATCACAGGGGAGATTTTCGTGGCTCGAGTGATTCATGGAGGCCTGGCTGATCGAAGTGGTGAGGTTTCTTCCTTTTAAAGGTTCCTCTGTCAGCTATGATGTCATCGAACAACTTCATATACTATCATTTATTGAATGATATTCCTCAAAATTGAATCACAAGATTTTAGCACCTTTTACTTTACCGACCCATTTACAGGTCTGTGCAGATATCATGAGGCCATTTTGTGCATCAAAGTTAAATATTTATGCTATTTATAATGTGATCAGTAAGTAGTTTTTGTCATTTAAAAGTACTTTAGGTTTAATTTTATCAAAATAAAACATTTCCACTAATTAAATGGTTCTACTAAGATCCAGTAGCTTTAAAAAAATCAAAAGTCAGGGAGGCTAAATTATACTTTTTCAAACAAATTTGTCAAATCAATTGGTTTGCTCTAAACATTTGGGCCTTAATGTTTTTGTTTGATCAAACTGAAGTAGAAAACATCATGCAGAACGTCAGGTCTGGATTTGTTTGTGTTCAGGTCTGCTTCATGCAGGAGACCGGATTGTAGAAGTGAACGGGTTTCCTGTTGACGGGATGGAGCCTGAACAAGTCATTCAAGTTGTGGTAAATATTACATAAACACTTTTTTTCTTTTCCTGCTAGATATAAAGATAAATATAAAGATTCCTAAAATGACATCTATTGAAAAAAAATTATGCTGTTAAGTGCAAAAATGGGTTTGCATAAAGCTACCAACAGAAAAAACACTCCAGCCAAAGAGAAAAGGTGAAACAAAGACTTATCCTTAAGCTAAAAAATGCTAAAGGATCCGTATTACTGTTAATGCTAAAGTAGTGTCAAAATGTCTATAGCAGCTAAGAAGACACTTTATTTTGGTATTCAAGATAAACTTATGACGTTAGCTTAAGAAATAAAAAGAGAACTTACAAATTGTTGAATTATTAAGAAAAAGAAAATCCTAGAATTTTTTTGGGAAAAAATAAAATACTTATCTTATGGGTAAATGCTAACAACAAAAAAGTAATGTTAATCTTAGCATTGCTAAAGTTGGCAAGTTAAATGCCAAACTAGCAAAAAATGTGTGTGTGGTTTAGGAAAGCTACTGCTAATAAACTAGGATTAGAGGATTAAATAAGAAAAGGCAACATTAAACAATGCTTTAAAAAAAATTAAATAAATGCTAGGAATGCTATCTATAGGCTAAGTGCTAAATTAACGCAAAATGGCTACATTGTAAAATTAAAGTAAAAGAAAAATCACTGAGAAAAAAGCTCTAGTTGAATATTTTGTATGCGATAATACTGAACTTTTAGCTAAAGTTGGCAAATTAAATGCCAAACTAGCATAAAATGTTTGAATGCTTTAGGGAAGCTAATGCTAATAGGAGGATTAGATTAAATGATACTGAACGACACTAAAATAAAAAAAAATAAAAAAAATATCAAATAAATGCTAGAAATGCTAATTAACAGTGCTAAATTAGCATTAAATGCTGAGAATTGATTGGTTGTTAGACTAAAAGAAACGTGCTTATTGTTAAAATATAATGATAATGCTGGGTTATCTCTCTACTTAGATGTCATATTTGTTTTCTGCAAGCTACATTTTTAGTCATTTTTAAGTCCATTAAGTGATTAACAACGTTAAACAATATTTAAAAAAAAGCTGGCAAAAAATGTTATAGGCCTACAAATTTTAAAGGTTTTAAAAGTCAGATGCTCATTAATAAATACAAGATCTCAATAAAGTTACCTATCTATATAAGTTACAATGATTTTAAAATGAGTGATTGCTTTTTTAGGTTCTTATAGGAATACTGTGTTTCTTTTTATCCAATTAGCAAGCTCGGTCCCACGGCACCATCATGTTTAAGGTCATCCCCATCACAGAGAGGCCCGTCCACAACCAAACCATGGTGAGTGCTGCTCTTTAATTTATTTGTTTATTCCTAAACCAAATCCAACCAACAACTCTGCTGTTTTTCAGCTATATATGCGCGCCATGACTGACTACAGCCCGCAGCAGGACCCCAACATCCCCTGCGCAGACGCCGGTATCAGCTTCAAGAAAGGAGACGTTCTTGAGATCGTGGATCAGACCGACGCCCTCTGGTGGCAAGCCAAGAAACTGCCCAGCAGCATGGCGTGCGCCGGCCTCATTCCTTCCACCAATCTCCTCAAACGGTCAGACTATTCACTGACTCCATCTCCACCTTAAGTCATCGATTATCCATTAATATAAGCAATTTTATGATACAAAAACAAAAGACTAGGACAATTATTTTTGTTTGGTCTCTCAGTGCTCTTGTAAAGTCAAACAAATTAAAATATAAAGGTATTCCTAAAATATATGCCCATTAGACTTAGGTTCAAAAGTCCAAGTTGTCTTCTCTGGCTTGAAACTTCAATAGGTCACGAGTATCATCAGGTTATGTACAAAAAGGCAATTTTAGAGTCATCCGCATTGCATGGTTTCAAATGATTTCCCTTGTATAATGTGAGATTTGGGGGTAGAAAAAAAGGTGTCCAAATACCCATCCCTGTGGAGCACCATAACTAATTATGTGAGCACAAAAATGTGTGTACAACAGTACCGACCATTTTGAGCTAAACCAAATACAACATTGTTGGTAAAAAATATTTTTCCAGTTTTTCTGGAATAAAAGCTAATTTATAGACCTGTATTTTCTTTTGAACGCTGTTTCCACAGGAAGCAGAGGGAGTTCTGGTGGTCTCAGCCGTACCAGCCACACTTCTGCATGCAGACTTGTGAGTCTCCTGCATTTTTTCAAACCTCTTAATCATCTGAACGTCTTAACTGACTATTTTCCTTGTTTTGACACGTTTGCTGCAGTGAGTACTGTTGACGAAGGTAAAGACAAGTGGTTATACCGTGGTTTTCTTTGTTTTCTTTGACGATCACATTGCTTTGTGTTTATTTTCCTCATAGAAGAGGACATGATGGCTTTCGATGATAAATGTGTTGAAGCAGGTAATACTTTGATTTAAACAAGTTTTTTATGCACACTTTGCTTCCCTGTTTTTGATTTGTGTGTTTTTCTTTTTTCAGATGAAGAGGCCTTTGAATCTGGTGGGTAAGTCTGTGTTGGTTTCATCTGTGCTTGATCGCAGATGCTTTTCATTGAGCATCCGTCATATAAAACTGTTATTGTTGCTTCTTTTCTTGCTATTGTCTGATGGGAATCATCAGAGGAACTCAGAGAAGGTGAGAAAATCTATACTCTAGATTTTTGTCGATAAGTCGATTATACGTTGATGATACGCCAATGATACACTAATGATATGTCAAGGACATCAATGATACGTCAATGATACGCTGATGATACACTGATGATTCATCGATGATACATTGATGTTGCAAACTCAATTTAAAGATGTATGACTTCATTTTGGACAATGCAAAATAACATCCGCATAATTGCATGTTAAAGTTCTGGCTCCGTTCTTCACTTTAACTCAAACATTTCCATTTTTGATCCGTTTTAAAAGCTACAAAACCCACAAAGGAGTCGAACACCTCAGAATATTTAAAAAAATCTAGGAAAAGTACCATCGTATACTGTGACCATGGCAACCCTGCGTCATCCAAAAAGAAAAGTAGCCGGCACAAGAATCGGCAGAAAGCTTTCTTGTATCGACACCTGAAATAAATTAGTGTCAAAACTCAACTCCGCCCATGTGGAGGGCACCATTTTGAGTCAATGTTTGACATCAGACAAAAAATTGGCCTGGTCCAAGTTTGATATGTTCATCCAACATTTCATGTTATCAAAATGCTTCCTAGCTGGCCAAAACTGTGTTCCTAAGGAAACTGTTAAAATGTACTTTTGCATAGAGATCTGACAATTGGTGGACATATTTATTAGCCCAAGAGATGGATCAAATTAAATGGTTGCTATGGATTCCTGCTGAATCTATGGTTGACTTTCCAGCACCACTGTCACAGCTGGCTTTCAAAGCCTTCTTAAATTCCTACATGAGGCTCACTCTTGTGTTTCTTTAAAATCGCAATCGAAGGCATAACTCAGTTCTTAAATGTGTTTTGTTGTTTTTGCTAATGCTTTTAAGTCTGAGCTTTTTTCAAATTATTTTCTGTACTTTCTTTGTGTGTCCTTTAGAGGAGGATGACTACAGCAGCAACATTGAAGGAGTTTACTTGGGTACGTTTGGAGCAAAGGTAACGATGGAGTGTTTATTTTTTAGGTTTGCTTACGGCCCTCTCTCCACCGTCAGCTGGCTTCAGGCGCAGCATGCGTCTGTGTCGGCGGCGCGCTCACAGCACCATCCATCCATCCTGCCCCACCCGCTGTCCCAGCAGCTGCTACAGCGCCCTCAACAGCCCATACGAGGAAGTGGTGCGCTACCAGCGCCACCCAGAGGACGTGCACCGCCTCATCGCCATTTTAGGTTGACCGGACGATCAGATTGAGCGGCTCTCTTTGGGGTTTTGGTAGATTTTTAACGGAAAGTGTTTTCCCAAAGGTCCGTCTGGCGTGGGGGTGAGCGAACTGCGGAGGCGCTTGATTGAGATGAACCCAAACATTTTCCAGGGGGCAGTACCTCGTACGTACAACAGATTAATTAACATTTTATGACTTTAAAAAGCCATTTTTCTTCTCCCACAATTCAGTAGGAGCCCCAAAGTCTGACTTCACCCTTTAAAAAGTTGAGACACTGAATTGCATTTATGCTATTATTACTATTATGATGAATATAAATAAACATAAACAGAAGATTTTTTTAAACAGTTTATAACTATTGACGGAGCTTCATGTGACTTCCTTTTAAAATAAAAGACACCCTGAACGCCATAGGATCATATCAATGGAGCAAATGGTGCAGTAGTGGGATATTAGATTTTTTTTTTTTACTTTAATAGTTCTATTGTTCTTGTTGCTCAGCCACAAATTCGTAAATCTAACAAACTAAAATTAAATCATTGCTAATTGAGTGACTCATATTTATTTAACCCTACGGCACACCTAAAATCCTTGAATTGTGTTCAATATTAGTCAGTCCACCTTATAACACAGATGCCCCTTTTAGATGAATTCTACTTATTGACCACAATGTTTTTTATTTTTATTTAACCTTGATTTACCCAGGAATTGTCCCACTGAGATTAAGAATCTCTTTTTCAAGGGAGTCCTGTGCGATTTAGGTAAACTACGAAGCTGCACCGCTTGATGGATTGTTGGAGCATTATGGGTAATGCAGTCAGGATTCTTGCAGAGTGATTTGTTGAATAAAGAACGACGTATCTGACTGTTGTTGTCCAAAAAATGTACAATGAAAATATGTATGAGTCTTCCATCAGAGGAGCCTCAAAGAAGGGGTCAAAGAGCCACATGAGGCTCCGGATCCTCAGGTTTCAGACCCCTGGAGCCTTCAGGGGTTACAAACAAGAGGACGGAACATCAGCCACGATTTGACAAACTGTTGCTGCACATCAATCTGGAGAGGCTTACAGACCCAAATCCAAACAATTTCCACAAAGAGAAAGATTACTCACAAGAGGATTACTTTCAAGGCAGCCGCTAATCGTCTGAGGAGGGAACTCGCCAGCAAAATATTATCTGTGACAGACTCGAGAAAAACTGAAAGAACTGCATGACTGATTTTAGCAGCTTGAATGATGCGGATAGTGACGCTAAGAAAAGAAAACTTCTTACATAAAAGGGTTTTTTAAGGTATAATAGAGTAGATTGAAGTTAAAACCTTCATCAAGATCAGGGTTATAAAGAAAACACATAAAGTACCCCCAAAACATCAAAAATTAATATTAAGATACATTTATCTTAAGCTTCAACTAAAGGAAACCCTCATCAGAGCAAAATGAGCTGAGAACACAAACCTGTCTCTAAAAAAAAACAGTAAAAAAGCATAACTAGCTGTAAACACGGAGGTGGATGCAGATGGTATGGGCTTATTTTTATGTCATTTACAGTTGACCTAAAAAAGTTACCCATAAAAATGTCTAAAAAAGGTCATTGTTGGTCAAAGTCTCTGCAACGTGCGTTTCAGCTACCTTTTCCAATGAAGAAATAAATGCGCGTTTCGTGCTTCCGTGGTCCAAACTTTTGCATAGCTACGAACATTATTAAGACCCTTTCAGGCTCTACGTAGAAAATCCTTTGAACGCACCTTAAAAGTGACGTATAGTCGGCGTCAAGGAAATACCAACCGTTTGAAAATTTAGCGTGGAGGAGAAATTAATATTTGCCGTTTGTACTCGTCCGGAATTCTATGACACAAAGTCTTTCGTATATCGGAAGAGAGCCATGTAAGAAAAAGCCTGGAGCGAGATTCGCACCGCTTTGACATTTCACACCAAGCCACTTCCAACTGTAGGTGGCGCTAGTAAACAGTAGAAGAAGAAACCCTTCCCTGCTTGTCCAGTGTGAACATCGTGGGCTAAATGCACCTTCAAGAACTCCAGTTTGGTGCCTCGTTGAAGACGCGTCACGTGCCCTGTTTAACGTAGCTTTAGAAAGATGGAGAACGCCAGTCCACCAGTTCATTTTAAATTGGTTTCAGGTTAGTTTTTGAAGCCGTTTAGGTCAGCAGAACCTTTTACGCATTTAACATAATTTCAAGGGCGTAGATGTTTGATCAAACCAAAGAGGCATACAAAAGCAATACAAAACGGGTTTATCTGTGTTAAAAAGTTGGACTGGGTTACACTGGAGTGAATGGGAACCAACCAAGGTGGAGAACGTTTTCTATCTGCTTAAAATGGTTTTAGTTTGGTTTGAGATTGAAGATGGATGACTGTTCGCTCCAGAACCGCTATGATAGATGTTTACCAACAATTTACAGGTTACCCTGCCCCTTTTCCTATTTTTTTTTGGTTGATGACCCTTTAGCCTTAAAAACTAGCATGATACGAGGTTTGTGCATCTACCTTTCTATGAGATGTGCTGAAGTAGTTAACATGCCACCTGGTGGTCATTTAATGAATTGATGTGGTTCCAGTTGCTTTTCTTTTTTAAACTTGCCTCAAACAGCAGGCTTCAGATAAATAATCTAACTTTGCATCATAAAACTCTAAAATTATTTGTTAGTTATATTAAATATACAGTAAATCAGATTTTAGAGACAATGTTTTGACTTTTGCATGACTCTGCCTTCGTTTTAATCATCAGACACCACGAGGCCACCCAGAGGGTACGAGGAGAGTGGCAGGGAGTATTACTTCACCTCTCGAGAGGCTTTTGACAACATGGTCTACAACAACAGGTGAACCTGCTGCACGGTCAAGCTGCTGTAAGGTGGTGGTAGAGATCATTCATATTTTGTCTAATGGAGAATCTGCTGAACAGGTTTCTGGAGTACGGGGAGTACAAAGGGAACCTATACGGCACCAGCATTGAGTCTGCACGCCACGTTCTGAACAGCGGAAAGATCTGCGTCATCGACATAGAACCGAACGTGAGTCCAGCTGAAGTCCAAGCTGAATGACAGTTTCCTTTGAGTTTAACTGAATCTACTCTCAATATTAGGCCATTCAGGCGGTGAGGACCCATGAACTGAAGGCCTACATCATCTACGTGAAGCCTCCACCTCTGGAGAGGCTTAGGGAGACCAGACGGGATTCGTACATCACCACCGATTATTATGTAAACCGCCCGTTCAAAGTACGGACTCTTGGTGCCTATCACTTTAGGTTTATTTTTTAGAATACAGTGTCAAAATTATGCTTTTATTATAAAAAATATCAGAAAGTTGTGTTTCAACAAACTGCCTTAAAATATAAAAAAAATCACAGGATAAATTATTGCTATAAAAATATAAAAACTTGATTTCTTCTTAAGACAATGCAAATGAGCTATTTTGATTAACTTTGTTGATCTGTTCTGGCGTCAAATTTATTTTAAATAATAACACAGTTTTCTATAATAATTTCTTTGCCATTTTTGACTTTATAATGAGAAATTAAAAAAAGTAAACCTTTTTTGCCTTCTGACTTTTAAAAAATTATAATATTATTGGTTTTATGCTAGCAAAAATAACAAATAAAATACAAGAATAAAATGTGTAAAAAAACTATACACCTGTAAAAGTTGTCAAATGTAACATGTCAAACTTATTGATTGATGGTTCATTGTTTTAATGCTCTCAAGTAATTTTATCTATTTTTTTTATTAGAAAATGCAAATTAGCTCTTTTTGTTAATTAACTCTGGTGTACCACTGGGATCCATGCTAGGGCCAGCACAATTTTTATTCCTTTTAAATAACTAACACAATGTCTCATAATTTCTGTACAGGTTTTTAGCTTTTGTTTTTATGTTTTCTTTGATTATTCTTGTTAGATGATAATTAACTTTGACTATATGATTAGCATCATTATTGACATTTTTGGAAAAAATGTCTTCTGACTTTACAAATTTAAATAAAATAAACATGTTTCGGCCCCCACCTTCGGCCACAAGTGTCTGGAATAGGCTCCAGCAGCCCTGTGACCCCAAAAGGGAATAAATAGAAGAAGATGAATGAAAGAATGAATTAATGAAGTCGTGGTTTTATGTAAACAAAATTAGCAAATGAATTATTAGTATAAAATGCATAAATGCATATTTTTGGTCACTCCACACTGTTAAAAAGTTGCTAAATGCAACATTTTAAACTTATTAATTGATGGTTTGTTTTTTAGCCAGAATACTGAGAGTTTTAACCACAATCAGTCTTCATTTTTATCCAACAGGATGAAGATTTCCAGGAAATGGAAGATGCGGCGCGTAAGATCGAGTCTCAGTACTGGCAGTTCTTTGATCACGTCCTGATCAACGATGAGCTGCAGGATTCCTGCATCCAGCTGCTGACGGCAGTCAGGCAGGCGCAGGACGAGCCCCAATGGGTCCCTGCCAGCTGGATCCGGCCCACCGCCGAACCGTGAGGAAGGGGCCTGCAGCAAAACACGCCAGCCAATGCAAAAAAATAGAAATGAAACATGACACACAACAAGACAGATTACATTGTTTTTTAAAGGATGTTTGGCAAAAATAAAAAATGTAAATACTTGGATCCATTTGTTTACAGCTTTGATCTGGTTTTTAAGTCAAATAGCCCCCCCCAAAAAAGAGAAATCCCTGAAACTGAAAGTCACTGATGATGTCACACATTTCTGCTTTTGTATCTAAATTTTCTTTCAATTACAAGAAAATGCTTGTTTGTTGTTGTAAAATTAATTTCATTTTTTTGCCCCCCATTTGACCCCCCCCCCCCTAAACTTTACAGCAATTGGTAATCTTAACACTGAATTAACAAGTAGCTTTTTTTTTATTTAAAATAAAAGCCTAATCCATCACAAACGTAAACATTAAAATGAACCATGTGTGGATTAATTGTTCAGTTGAATAAAAAATGTTATGAATTAATTCTCCCAAATGTGTGGTTGTACATTTGCATTTGTCGGTACCGTTTTATTGTGTTTTTATTTTCACCAAGGACTTTTATTTTAAATCAACCGGATGTCGATACCCAACGGTTTCCGGTGACGTCAACTCGGATTTCGCAGTGTAAACAAAATAGCGGCGGAGTTAAATTTGCTTTTAAATGGCTCACATCGATTGAAAGTGTAATAAAAACGACATATTCGGTGACAAATATGTAGTTAAATTATATTTCAGGCCCGTTTTGAGGTTTAAATCAGTAGAATGGACGCTGGAGGCTCGAAGGTGAGTTTTTTACGGTGCGCGCGTGCAGATGATTTTGGCTAACTAACTCAGACGTTGCTTTGATACAAAATAAACTCTCAATTCTTGATTTTAAGTCAACATTATGAAGGTTTGCATTTACTAAGTGAAACCGCTATAGGATGTTGTTCGTTTGTATGAACTTTCAGTGATTTGTTTCAGAAAATGAGGTCCAGAGAGCTGCCGCCGCTCCCGCAGGTCAGTTTCCACTCATTTTTCTGATTTAATGTTTAATTTAGTTTACCAAACGTACGTCTATATTCTTAAACAAGACATTTGCAATATTTTTTTAATGAATATATTATTTCAGTTATTTTTGAGAAATTCGATACTGGCCCTTTAAGAATCAGTTTTTCGCTCTAAACAGACTGTTTACATTTAATAAACAAAGTTAAAATGCAAATGAGGAAACAAAGGCAAAAATGACAGAAATACAGTTTTTGTTTTAGAAATAAAAAATAAAATTGATTAACTATATTAAATGTGTTGAAAATACAATTTTCCTGTTCCCCCCCCACACAGTAAATGTTTTTTTTTTCTCTAAAAATATCTTTGTTTAATAATTCCTAAAAAATTAAACTAAATTGCGATATGATCCCAAATTTTGCTTAAAAGTTGCAGTGAGGAGGATCTGAGAAACATTTAGGAGCTAAAAGTTAAAAGTTTTCCTCTGTGTTTTTATGTTTTTTATGTTTATTTTTAACAACAACATTTGTGCTTTTTATCAACTTTAAACAATTTTATTTTTTATTTAAAAGCATTTTTGACCAAAAAGTTAAACCAGAAACCCAAACTTAACTTAATGTGCGCCGTCTTTGCTGAACCTTCTCACCTTTAAAGAAAGAAAAAAAAAAGAAGCTGTGATTCCTCCGACCTTTGACCTGTTTAATCCGGCCAGATTTAGTTTGGGATTTAGCCGTCAGGTTTGTTGTTCGCTCCGCCACAACCGCCTGGTAAAATGACCAGAAAGACCACGGTAAGACTATTTGATTTGACATAAAGAGGGGAAAGAATCTCTTATTTATTTCAGTTGTTCTAAAGCTTTATTTCCTTTTCAACTTTTGTAGTAAAATTCATCTTTAATTATTTGTGTCTTTAAGACTTTAGAACCTTTAATTTGCCTGTTACATTCTTATGTAACTTTATTTTAAGTAGTTTTCCAAAATAAAACAACCTGAAGGTGTAAAAGTTCTCCTGGAATCAAACATTTTCCAGCATATCAGCTGGAAATGATTTTAAATTTTAATTTTAATTCCAAACCGCCCAGAAAATGCTCCCAGAAAAGCATTTTCCACCTTTTTTGAAGGGAAGTTCTTTTATTTTGAAGTTTGTTTCAGGTGTTTACATGAGAAGTTCTGTCAGAATCCCGTTAGAACTGTAGGTTCATGGAAAGTGTTTGTGTGTCTCGTGTTGTTTTGTGTCTATTTTAAGACAAACGTGTGACATAAGAGACTTTGCGTCTTTGTTTTTATCTCCTCAGCGAGGTCAGAGGTCGCTTCCCGCCATGTCCAGGTTCTTCTTACCTTCCTTACATGTTACGCAATTTGGTGTTAAAAAATGCCAAACTAAAGTTTTTGATGTTTTCTTTTTCTTTGATCTTCACTCTTAAAGTGTAGACACGACAGGTGAGTAAAAACGATGAAGGAACCGTTTTTTTGGCGCTCTTCTGTTCACTAAATTCCGTTTTTCCGCAGAAATTCCAGCAGCCAAACGGAAGAAGAAGCGGGCGAGGAAGGAGGTGGAGGGCGTCGACGACACCGACGGTACAAAATGACGTTTTTAATTTTTTTTTTTAAATCTGAAGTCTTTCATTTTTGAGAAATGTCTGGGTTCCTTCAGATCAGGGGATGGAGATGGGCGGAGTCAGCAGTCGGCGGGCGTCTGAGATGGGAGAGCAGCTGACCCTGGAGGGCGCCACTGAGGCTCCGCCGCAGAGGAGGAGGAGGAAGAAGAAAACCCCCACCATAGGTGAGGCGGGGGGTTTGGTGGGGAGAAGCCCTCTGCGGCGGCGGCGGCGGCGGCTGATTCAGTTCCGGTTGAAACTTGGATTTCAGATCTGGAGGACGATCAGGCCGATCTGGTGAACGGAGACGAGGCCGATCAGACCACAGACGGGGAGGAAGTGGCCAAAAGGCCCAAAAAGAAGAAGTAAAAAAAAAACCTTCGCTAACGCCGAAAATGTTTGTCTGTTCCCGTCTGGTGAACAATAAAGCTTTAAATTCATCAGGTGGGTTTAAAAGTCGTAGCTTCTTTTTTTTTCTGCTTTTTCTCAGGAAGCCGAAAGTCGCTGATCTCCCCGATGACCTGGATATACAGGAAGACGACGTGGTTACAGACTACCCGATCCCCCAGCATGCCTTGTTCTCGGCGCCGCAGGGTCAGAGCCAGGCGGTTTCGAAGGTTTTCGTGGAGAGGAACCGTGAGTAGGAACCATTCAGGAGCCGGTCCGGCGGCGGTTTGAGTATGACGAGTGCCTTTGGCGTTCAGGACGGTTCCAGGCGGCCGAGCGCGCCGACTTGAGGAAGAGCAGCCAGCAGACTGACAACACGGCGGACTTCCAGCACCTGCAGCAGCCGTGGACCACCAGAGACGTGTCGGTGCGAGTCCACGGGGGCTTCAGGTGAGCAGGCTACGCCTCTCTTCAGCCCCGCGGCGGCGTCTCGTCCTCACGCGTCCTCGCCGTCCTCAGAGTGTTCGGCTTGTACTGCCACGGCTTCCTGGCGGGCTACGCCGTGTGGAACGTGGTGGTGGTGTACGTCCTCGCCGGGCAGCACCTCACCGCCCTGGCCAACCTGCTGGAGCAGTACCACAGCCTGGCGTACCCGTCCCAGTCGCTGCTCTACATGCTGCTGGCCATCAGCACGGTGGCCGCCTTCGACAGGTACGCCGGCTCCGCCCCCTTCTGCCGCAGAGCCCGCGCTGGCTGCTGAACCAAACCTGTGTCTGCAGGGTGAACCTGGCCAAAGGCACGGTGGCGCTGCGGGAGTTCATCACGCTGGACCCCGTCGCCCTCGCCTCCTTCTGTGAGCGCGTCCATCCGCTTCACTCCTCCGACCACACCTCCTCCGCTCGGTCTGACCTTCCCTTTTCGCCCCGCAGTGTACTTCTCGGCGCTGGTCCTCTCTCTGAGCCAACAGATGACCAGCGACCGGATCAACCTCTACCCGTCCTACAACGCCACCTTATGGTGAGCCCAGCTCCTCCTCCCCACCTCGCCAGTGTCTCCTTCTGCCTCACGCGCTTCCTCCGCAGGCCGCCGGGCTCCGAGCACCAGATCCTGCACCCCTGGGTGACCGTCAACCTGGTGGTGGCTCTGCTGGTGGGCATCGCCTGGATATGCGTCGCCACCAGGCCTGAAGCGGACTACACTGAAGGTGAGGCGGTCCCGCCCACCGCCGCTCGCGTCTGAAATCCACATGTGACGTCTGCGCTCTTCTGCCGCAGGTTACCTGAGAGCCATGGAGGTGGAGCCCCCGAAACCCGAAGAGAACGCAGAGATTACGGCCTGAGCTCTGGGATTTTTATCGTTTATAGTTTATTTTTGTATTTTTTTTCAATGTGCTTTTATGTTCTAAATAAAGGTTTTTTTACAAAAAATCTGTTGTTAGTTCAATTAATCAATTGAGGTCAAAATTACTGTCAACGTTCTGTGTTTTTGTGAATTTGTCACAGAATTATTAATAAATAATCCAGATTATAATTAGCAATACATATAATTCAGAAATGATCTTTTTTTTATTACATACTGACTTCATTTTTTATATTAACCATATTACTTAATGCAATTTTTATTGAATGGTGTGAAACAGTACCATATGACAAAATAATAAAAAGCTAAATTAACCTTAAACTTATAATAACAAAAACGTACACAAATAATTTAAATGTAATATTAAACCTCTAAAGTGTTGAAAAATATAGAAAAGGATGAACAGGAGGCAGAGTCCCACATCGATTGCATCTTGGATCGATTGCTTTGGTCTGCAGATCGATTTTGTTGACGTGGAAACGAGGTAATAAAAACCTGCAGAAATCCATGACTTATCGTCCGTAGAGCGGCGCTCCGACAGCCGAACCGTCATGCTGGACTTCGCCATCTTCGCCGTCACGTTTGTCGTCATTTTAGTGGGCGCTGTTCTTTATTTATACCCGGTAAGTTCGCAGCTAGCTCCGCTACATTAGCATCATGCTAATGCAGTATCGAGCTAATGTAGAAGTAGAGAGCGCGCGGCTTAAAGTTTAAGCTGTCGCTCGTGAGCCAAAAAATAATTTAGAAACTTAAAACAATGTTTATCGTATTTAATAATTACATTTATGTAAAAACTTTAAGCTAAATTGGGTTTGTCTTGACTTGAAAATAAAACGAGATAAAATACATTAAAATGTCCTTTTTTGCACTGAATATTAAGTAAGGCAATGTCAAAGTGACTGTTCTATTGATCCGTGAACTTGATAACCTCCTGGGGAGAATGTGAAAAACCGGGCTTTTATTTTGAAATTCTCGTGTGTCGAATATTGTTTCCTGTTTTCAGTCGTCCAGGAGAGTCTCGGGAGTTCCGGGTCTTTTCCCAACAGATGAGAAGTAAGTGGAGATATTTCCCCTTTTCATTGAGTTTGGGTCAGTTTTGACCCAAACTCAATGATAGAGTTACATGACCTTTATTGTCTTAAATGGGTTTAACAGGAAATGACATCATTACATTCCAGTTCATGTTTGTGTCTTCAGGGATGGGAACCTGCAGGACATCGTGGACAGAGGCAGCCTCCACGAGTTCCTCGTCGGTCTGCATGAGCAGTTCGGGCCGGTGGCCTCGTTCTGGTTCGGCCGCCAGCCGGTGGTCAGTCTGGGCTCGGTGGACCGGCTCCGGCAACACATCAACCCCAACCACACCAGTAGGGGGCGCCGCTTTTGTTTGTTTCTGTATCATTAAAATGAGAAGTTGAGGAGTCTCGTCTTTTCGCTTACAGCTGACTCCTTTGAGACGATGCTGAAGTCGTTGCTAGGCTACCAGGCAGGGACGGGAGGCGGGGCCAACGAGTCGGTGATGAGGAAGAAGCTGTACGAGAGCGCCATCAACAACGCCTTGAAGAACAGCTTCCCTGTGGTGCTGAAGGTTCGTCCATCTTTCTTCAGGCCAAACCTGCAGCTCACCGACAGTCCGAGCGGCGCCCCCAAGTGGATGCTGTGTTTTTTTCAGGTGGCGGAGGAGCTGGTGGGCAAGTGGAGCTCCGTCCCGGAGGATCAGCACATCCCGCTGTGCGCTCACCTGCTGGGCCTGGCCCTGAAGACCGTCACGCAGCTGGCGCTGGGCGAACACTTCAAAGACGACGCAGAGGTCATTTCGTTCCGCAAGAACCACGAAGCGGTGAGAACGCCCTCAGAGGCAGTGTTGCAGCTTTGTTTACGTTTATTAGTATAAAACAAGCCTTTCTGTCGTCAGATCTGGTCAGAGATCGGGAAAGGCTACATGGACGGCTCCTTGGAGAAGAGCTCCAGTAGAAAGCGACACTATGAGAGCGGTGAGCAGAGACGCCGGTTCCTGTTTTCACGTCTTTTGGTTCATCTGCAGCAAACACATTTTCTTGGAGAGAATGATTGACAGTGGTCTACAGCCAATTAGGATGCAGAACACAATGCACTGTAAAAAAAAGAATTAAGATGCATAATTGTACAAAATAAAACTGCGTGACTGTGAAAGGTGAACTGCGAAGTAGCGAGAGAACTCTGTCGCCTGTGTCTACTAGAACATTCTTGACTCATGCCAGTCCGTCTGCGGTGTGGCTCTGTTGCGTTGCGGGTCTGTTGCGTTGCTCGGAAAGTTCGTCTCAGGGTGTCAGTTAGTCCGTCCCCCCCTGGCTCCTGGAGGAGTGGTTTGTCCTGCCTGTCCTTGTCGAGTAGCTCATCCAAAACTTTGTCCATCAGGTTAACGTGTGTTCTCTCATGGGAAAGCCACCCTAAAATGTTATTTTAAAGTACAACAGAAGCTTTTATTTTGAAACCCGGACCCATTTCTCTGTCTTTTTGCTGCAAAATTGACCCATCAACAGATAGGAAGTACTGCGTTAAGCTTAAGGACGTCAGACATGACAGAGTTGATATAAACGTTACAATTCATTAATGAATAGAGATGCAGCACAGACGGATCAGTGTAAATCAGCTCTTTAGCCTGGTTTCCACTGAGTGTTCCGATTGGTATTTGAAGCAATTCTATCAAGAAATTGACCCATTGACCCACTGGACCGGCCCCTGTTGGTTGTAGGTCCATAGAAAAATGGAATGGACCGGTTAGGGCGGAGCTACTGCTGCAACCCGTTGATCCGCTGAAGGTCATTACGACAAAAGAAAGCTCCAAGAAACATCAGTAAATGGTGATCCGCTGTAGTCTTCACTTTAAAACCTGTTCACATTTCATATTGACCTGATAGTCCTCATCCACCCTTTGTTTGGTGTTTGTCACCTCCACCTTTTGCTACATCACCCTGGACTTCTTCGTTCCATCACCAAGCCTCCTCTCTGTCCACAAACGGATAAATCGTGGAATCGGAACTTCAAACTGTTGGTGTTTTAGCAAAGATTTCCCACCTGAACCTAGAGGTCGTTTCTGGATCGCTACGACTCGTGTGATTGGACGAGAGCAGATTATCATGTTCCTAATCCCAGCTGGGTGATGGAATTCCCAGATTTGATAAAGTCTATGAGAAGGTCAAAAGTGTTGCTCATTTCCCAGCATTCCCTGCTCTAGTTTTTGATCAGGTGGATCTTCAGACGTCATCCTACAGATGTCTGACGTTCTCCTCCGGTTCCGCCTAACGGTTGTGTGTCTCTGCTCAGCGCTGTCAGAAATGGAGGCCATGCTGCTGGCGGTGGCGAAGGACAGGAAAGCTCAACGGAGGCAGACGGCGTTCGTGGACGCTCTGCTTCAGTCCGGCCTCACGGAGCGACAGGTGCGTGTTTCCGGTCTCGAACCCGCAGCAGTGCTGGGAGAAGGTCTGGACCTAACGCTGTCTCCGTTTCAGATCATGGAGGACTGCATGGTCTTCACCCTGGCTGGATGCGTCATCACAGCGAACCGTAAGCGCCGCTGACCCGGTTGGTGCCGCGTTACCCGTGTCTCCCTCTGACCCCTGAACTCCTCCCGACAGTGTGCATCTGGGCGCTCCACTTCTTGTCGACCGCAGAGGATGTCCAGGAGAAACTGTGCCAGGAGGTGGAGGACTTGTTTGGTTCCGATCCGGTTTCCCTAGAGAGGATCCCGCAGCTGAAGTGAGGCTGGTCGTCTGTCAGAGTTCCATTCCCGCTTCGGTTGCCTTTGATGGTTTTGTCTTCGGGTAGATACTGCCAGCAGGTCCTCAACGAGACGGTGAGGACCGCCAAGCTGACGCCCGTCGCCGCTCGCCTCCAGGAAGTGGAGGGGAAAGTCGGTCAGCACGTCATCCCCAAAGAGGTATGCGGGGTCCAGGTCCGGACAGATGCTGTGACTGAAAGACGTGAACGTTGTCCTTTCTCCCGCAGACGCTGGTGATCTACGCTCTGGGCGTGGTCCTGCAGGACGCCGACACCTGGAGCACCCCTTACAGGTTCAGCTTGATCCTTTGACCTTTTCGTCCTACGTACACACCGGCCTCGGCAACACGCGTTCAAGTCTGTAATGCTTCAAAAGTCTGGCGTTCACGCGTAGCTACCAGGTTCTTACAACCTTTTTCATGCATTGCCAGCTAAACCAGGTCAAACTTTGACCAATCAGGGACTCTGCTCAGTCAAACTCACCAGACTCTGAGGCCTCACTGGTTTATCTGGTGAACACGGTCACGAGCCTGACCATGTCTCCGTTTGGTTTTCAAAAAAAAATAAAAATTAAGGCCACTGTCCTGACATGAAGCTAATCCGTATCCCCACTGCTAGGAACCAAAACAGTTTTGTGCCCAAATTGCTAAATTTGCACCGCTCTTCCAACTGTGAGCGAGCTTGTAAATGGTAGAAGAAGCCCCTCCCTGCTTGTCCAGTGTGAACACCATGTGTGTTCTTGAATGTGTGTCAAATCCCCGGTGTGTACGTAGCGTCACGCAGCAGCCGCTTGACTCTCAGTCCTCTTTTAGGTTCGATCCCGACCGATTCCAGGACGAGTCGGCTAGGAAGAGCTTCTGCCTCCTCGGCTTCTCTGGGAGCCAAACGTGTCCGGAGCTCAGGTGAGAAACCTTTTCTGCCTTTTCTTTTTTTTTTTTAAGGAGACGCCAACCCCCAAGGTGGAGTGGGAGTTTACCTGACAGGGGGACGGTATCTCCTCAGGTTCGCCTACACAGTCGCTACAGTTCTACTCGCCACCATGGTGAGGCGGCTCAAGCTCCGCCCGCTGAAGGGACAGGCGCCCGAGGTCCGGTCTGAGCTGGTGTCCACACCCAAAGAGGAAACCTGGATCACGGTGAGCAGCAGGAGGAGCTGAGAGCTCCAGGAACAAACTCCAGCCGAAGAGAAACCAGGAAAGTATTAGAGGTTAGGCTCCTCCCCCTCCTCTCGACGAAGATCTCATCTTCCGATCAGTGCCTTTCTGAGCCGTCGCCGCCATCCGGACCACTTCTCTGGACCTCGACAGTTCTCACTCAGACTTCTAGGTCTTTCTCTGTGAGTCATAGAGGTTCTAGAAGATTCCAACACTTCTTTCCTTTTTAAAAAGCTCTTGAATGATAAATGTTCCAGAACAATCATTGTTCTGCTTTACCCCTGAACAAATGGAGCTAAAAATTAGCTCCCTGTAAAAACAAATAAAACTTTTGTTTTTGAATATTTGGTGCATCTTTATTTATAAAAATTGTTTTTATTTCTCTGCGTATTTAGGCATCATTTTGTAGAAAATGTCATTTGTTTCAGATGTAAATGTTTATAAAATATAGCTAAAAATCCCTTTAATAGTAAAATGTATTTTCGAATTTTTATCTATAAATTTTACCTGACAAAGTAGCTAAATGTTAAACTTTTTATAACATGAAGAAAAAAAGTTAGCGGCCTCTTTACTGCCCCCTTCTGGTGGGAGGCCCCGCCGCTGCTGATGCTGTCGGGGGAGCCCTGCAGTACCGCACGCGGCCTCTGCGAGCGCCAACGAGCCCGCGCGCGCGCGCCTCCCCACTCCAAAGATGTGAAAATGGCGGAGCTACAAATGCTTCTGGAAGAGGAGATCCCGGCCGGACGCAGCGCGCTGCTGGACAGCTTCACCAACTTGGAGCGGGTCGCGGAGTACTGCGAGAGCAACTATGTGCAGGTATCCCTCCGCGTAGGGTGACAGGAGGAGCCCGGGGCGGACGGTCCTCCTGATGGCCATCCGACGCTCGCGCTAGCCGCGGCTAGTAAGGCAGCTAGCCGCGGCTAGCGCGTACAAACAACCCGCTGTCAAGGAATTTCATTCAATGCGCGCGCGCGCGATTCTCAGTGGCCTCGCCACAACCACGCAGATGTGCGGCCCACGCGCTTTATTGTTGACGCTTTTTGGGAGAAAATGTTGCGTTTTTTCCGAGCGCTAGGTGTTAGCAAGCTAAGCTTTCGGTCCAAACAACCAACGAAAAATCAATTCCCGTGATGCTTCGGGGATCGATAACGCTCCGCTGCCACACAGAGTGGTCATGGGGGGGGGTAATTGAACCAGGCTAATCTCTGGTAATCTGGGATTGACGGCGGATAAACTTGACCAGACATTACACACTTGATTTATGATGATGCGGGATACACACGCAAACACGCCCCTCTACACGCAAACCCCGCAGCTGCTTTGCATCTGTGAACCTCATACGGAGGATGATGGGAGCTTCCGCCTTCGACACCGACACATCTCTATGGCACCTGAGGAGGTGTGATGCGGTTGGCCCTGACATCCCTGACAAACAGGGATGATCAGACCTGACAGGTGGAGGAGGCGGAGGCTCGTCATCTCGCTGCTGTCACGCTGCTCACACCTCCACCGCCTCTGAACCTCAGAGCTGCTGGAAACAGGATCCGTCCTGCAGACCTGTTGATCTCCATCCAGCTTCTCTGAAGGCCTTTGTCACACAACCACTATGTACATTTAGCCCATATTGCTCAGATGAATACATGAATCTACGTGGACAAAGAGAAAAGTTGTGTTGATTTCTTAGGTTATTTTATATCAGACACGGTTGTGTTTTTTTCACATACCTGACATGTTTCAATGAATGTCCTCCAGAGTCGTCATCAGGTGGTAGTGTGTATTTAAAAACAGATGATTGTGAATGAGGCGGAGTCACATGTTGTGTTTGTGGTCTTGAAGTTTTCACAGATGGATCACAAATGAACCACTTTAAGATCACAGAAGAGGTATGAATAAACCACGCAATGAAATCAATGTAGAACATGAACCGTGTGTGACTATTGCGGCGTTTCTATGCCATTCATTAGTGATTTGTGTGCCGCCTATGCGGTCTAAAAGTTATGCATCTGTGGTTGGTGCACGAAAAGTCCGTTAAACATACGTGGAACGGTGGAAAGACACAAATTTGTGTTTGCATCTCTCAAAAACCACACACAATTGCGTTTGAGTTACACTGTAATTGCTTATAAACTACACAAAAGCAGCATAAACAGCGTAATTCTAAACCAACCAAAAGTTTTGACCTGCTTATAAACCGAATTCACGTAAAGACCCGTTGGCTGGAACCCTCTACAGACATCTGCCCACATCAACGAACACGAGAAACACGTATGAATTCATGAAAGACCGAAAATGTCATACGTGGAACATGCATGAAATGTACTTAGAGTAGGCCTGCACAATATACCGCAAATTTATCGTTATCACAATGCACCTGTGCAATATCCATATAGCAAAAGTCAGCAAAAATCGCAATAAATGGTTACCTTAAATGTGCTAAAACAATCTTATGGCAGCTTGAAGCATTTAACGAATCAAATAAATCCATTCATGCATTTGACCAATTGGATGGACCCTTTCACATTGATGACCAATCAGATGAGCCCTTTTATTTTAGATGTTTGCCTCCTATGTCGACGAGTCATTTGGAGTATAATTTTAAACTGTTGTAATGAAATGGCAATGATGTTTTTGGTTGTTTTTTGCTATTTGTGTATATACCGCAAATTATATCGTTATCGCAACATTGATCACTCATATCGCAAGTTTTGCTCATATCGTGCAGCCCTAGTTTAAAGTCTGTGTGACTAATCCTTCCTGCAGATATAGACCAGTTCACAAATACGTCGGTGTGCGTTGAATTCAGGGAGAGGTCAAAGGTGACCGCCTCGTATGTGTTTTTTTGAATGTGCCGATTTGTTGAAGCGTGGATGGAGAAGTATTGCAGTGTCGGTTTAGGTGAACGTCTTAGCCGACATCAGCCGTTGGGTGGAAAGAAGATGAAGCTGCCGTCATTACTAGCTTGTTGCTAACGCTAGCACTCATTAGGAAAAAGCTGCACGGAAATAGCTGTCAGCGATGGTGAGCGTCGTTTTCTTCTGCTGCAAATGTGCTGGATGTGAGAATCTACCACTAACCTGTCAGAAAGCAGAGATGCTACTTGTTGTCAGGAGAAATCTTCCATTTATTCAACCACAAACCAAAAACGAAATGTTATTGTGGTGGTTTATTTCTTTTTTTTCTTTTCTGGTTTGTTATATGCTTGAATGTTTTTGAAAAGTTTATTTCTACTAGTAACCATTTATTTTGAACATCAGTTATAAACTTTATAGTTATTATTTTGCACTTTAGTTTAAAACAAAGCAATGATTTTTGCATTCAAACTATTTCTTTTGCACGTTGTTATATCGGGCATTATTTGTGTTAAAACATGTACTTGTTACATTGTTATTTAAGTTGAAGTTTTAGTATTAGTTCTGACCATTGAAATGCACTTTCAGTGTTCACAGATTTATGACAGACTGACAAGGCTAATAAAGTGTTGGTATAATCTGTTGTTCAATTTATTTGCAGGTAAAACTAGTTCTGTAAATTAGTTGAATACATAAGAGCCATTCGCTGTTACTTTGTACTTAGTAATATTTTTTTCTTAAGTATTTAAAAATGTAGATCTGTTGAATATCGGTATCGGCTACAAAAGGCAAAAAATAATTGGTCGCTAAGGACAAATGGAAAATCTAATTTGTGATAGTAGCATCATTTACTTTATCAGCTCCATACAGGAAGAAAATCCAATGGTTGCTATGGAGTTTTGACCTTTATTAAGCTTGTAATTGTATTTAAACATGTGGAACCAGAAGCTGGTTCTATGTGGTGGTTTGGGAGTTTTCCTTTTCTGTTCTCTTACTGGAACTGTAGCTTGAATCCATCGTCTCTAATTACTTAAAGTGAGGCGGAAAACCGGCTTCCTTCAAACACCGACCTCTTCTATTTATGGGCGTAGTCCGTACGCGCACCTGAAAACCTGTTTGACCTCATAGTAAGCCAGCGCTTCACCTCCTCACCTGCTGTCACCATGACGCCGTTTGTACATTTCTCTCTTCTCTTGGATGAAGAATGGATAAATTTTTGCTAAGTAACTCTAGGCTATTTTATCCACAAGTTTTCTTTTTATTAGGGTTGCACAATAATATGCTGAGGGCTGAGCAGATATCTTTTTGTACATTTCTGTTGCATTAAATGAAGTTACATCCTCCACCTTGAATGGAAAGACGTGGGCTGGATCCAGCCTGCAGGCTGCTGTGTGTTTGGTAGCAAACCAAGCTGCTGGTGATGGATGTGGTTCCAGATAGTCGTCTTATCAGCGAGCTGCAGATTTCCTCCAGAAGAATCAATGAAGGCATGAATGGATGGACGGTCAAATGATCACAAACGGCTGATTTGCCGTCAGATAAAAACAGTAGAAAAGGGTTGGAGGGGTGGAGCTTGTTGGGATGTGCACCGTTCCCCATCAGGGATCTTCACTGATCCCTCTGGCGCTTTGAAGCTAGCGAGGCCGTGGCCACGTTCTTCGTTTTACCTCCGCTCACTGCAACCCGGCCACTTCCACGTTAATCAGGCCGTTATTTTTTTTGGTACAGACCGGTTTTCTACGAAAGCCAGCTTGCTAACCAACCGAACGCTATTTTAAAAAAAAAAAAAGAAGCAAAAATCCATCGTCTGGTTTCTGTAAATGCCTCTTCTGTGTTGTGTTAAGTCTCCAGACAAGCAGAGGGCGCTGGAGGAGACCAAAAACTACACCACCCAGTCTCTGGCGAGCGTGGCCTACCTGATCAACACGCTAGCCAACAATGTGCTACAGATGCTCGACATCCAGGCGTCGCAGCTCCGCCGGATGGAGTCCTCCATCAACCACATCTCCCAGGTGAGGACTACACCCTTCCTCTTCGTCTAATCTGCCAAGACCTGATGTCATTTTTACCGTGATAGTTTTCTTTTGTTTAGGTATTTGTTCTTAGACGTTGTTTTTTGTTTTTCAGACGGTGGACATCCACAAAGAGAAAGTAGCGCGGCGGGAAATCGGTATCCTCACCACCAACAAGAACACGGCCCGCACACACAAGATCATCGCCCCCGCCAACCCCGAAAGGCCCGTCCGCTACATCCGCAAGCCCGTCGACTACAGCCTGCTGGACGACATGGGTCACGGAGTTAAGGTGCTGCTTCCTGTTCTCCTGTCCTTTCATCAAACTGTCAGATTTATTTCTTGGACAGAATTAGAAGGTCCCGTAGGTTTTGGTAGTCTGGAGGAGGTGGGGGCTTTCACCCATGTTTGTGTTTCTGGATCAATGGCGATGGCGGCGCCTCACGGTGAACTCTCTGAGGTCAAACGACGATTGGGTTTCAGAAATCAATGATTCAGACGAAATGTCTGTCACTACGCTGATGCCTCCTGTTCTCGCTTTCGAATGTCCTCCAGCATGTTGTTTTATTTTGAAAAGCCACCTGTTTTTGAATAAATCTGACTTTTGTAATAAATACATAAGGATTAAGGGTTACAATGTGTTTGATCAGCAAAGTCTCAGCCTGTCAGCTTTTTTGCACCGCTCCTCATGGATGCTTTTACTTTGTGAGCTCTCGTTAACCTCCTGATTTCTTCTCTTCTCCTCTTTACGCTCGCCTCCTTTCTCCTCTTTGTCAACCGTAGTGGTTGCAAAGGTTTAAGGTAAGACGCTTGAAGTGAAAGCCTCAAAGCAGGGAGGGGCTTATCGGGATTTCTGGGTGTTTGAGGGTTTTTTTTTTAGTGTTTTCTTTCATCTGAGAGGCTTTCTAGATTTTTGTTTCCTTTTTGTTTGAGATGCACCAAAACAATTTCATTCTTTACTTTCCTTCTATCTATACTTAAAGCTTTATTAACATCCAAAAAGGAGAACACGGATTGTTTTACTCTTTGTCAAATTTAGTTCACAGAACTTTATTTAAAAGAAAAATGTAAACTAAGACACTTTTGTTATTATTTTTTTCAGTCTTTAGTGCTTTTATTTTGCTAAGCAGTATTTCTAGTTTGCAGTATTAGAAAAAATATTTAATTTAATAGGTGTCAGACGACAACATAGAGTGGAGACTGGATGTGTTTGTCTTGTAGCTGCTGTCAGAGGATGTGGGAGGACAGCATGGCAGTATTCGTACGGAAAGCCAAACAATGACTTAAACCTTAATCCAGATTCACGAAAGGTCTGTAACAATGTCACAAAAAAGGGGGTCGATTTGATGCTAGTCGAAATGAGGACTGAAAATGGCTAAATCAAAGCTACAAGGGTAGCAACTGTTAGCTTATACTAGCTTGTTGTAGAAGGTTGCTATGGCAGTATAAGCTGCCGCTTCTCAAGTAAAGCAAACAATGAAGAGAAATCTTTAATAACAATAGAAAAAAAAACTAGGTCGATTTGTTGGTGTGAGGTCTAAAAGTCGTTAAATGAAGCTACAAGGATAGCAACTGTTAGCTTATACTAGCTTGTTGTAGAAGGAAAAAAAAGCAACAATGACACGAACTTCATTCAAGAGTCACGGAAAATGACGTTAAATGAAGCTACAAGGATAGCATCTGTTAGCTTACACTAGCTTGTTGTAAAAGAAAAGAACGCAACAATTATACAAACTTCAATTAAGACTCCTAGACAATCTTTAATAACAACAACAAAAAAAGGTAGCCCAGTTTGTTTCTGCTAGGTCTGGAAAATCGCAAAGTCAAGAATACAACAGTAGCAACTGTTAGCTTACGCCTCTTTGCTATCTCTTAATGCTAGAGCTTATTGACTACTGTTACTTTTCAACTGTTTCCGCAATTTACGTAATTCCGACGGCTTAGCGCCAATGCTTTACGCTACTAATGTGTTTCAAATGATTCAAAGCCACTTTGCTAACTTTTTACATCTTTTTATTTTCACTTTATTGTTTGCGTAGCTGATGATCACCTCATCTGATGTAAATCTTTAGTTAAAATCTCCTGTTAGCTTAATGCTAATCCAAAAAAACACTCGGGAGGGGCTACATTCCATGGAAAATCGTCCAGGGGTGATTCCTGGTGGGTTTTCTCGGTGCATCTCTCCTCTTTGTGAATCCAGCTGTTGTGTGTTGTTGTCTGCATGCTCAGTATTTGCTGGTTCACAAACACGACAGCGATGCGCTCATTGCTGCTTGAAGTGTTTGTCTCTGAAGTGTTCACGCCCCCCATCTCCCCGCCACAGGCCAGCGCTCAGAACATGAAGACCGGAGGAGGTGCTCTTCCTCGCACCAACCCCCCCACACAGAAGCCCCCCAGCCCGCCCATGACGGGGAAGGGGACGCTTGGGTATGTAGGCGCGTCTTTTCTAGAGGCTCGGCGAGTGTCTGTGGGGCCAGGTGCTTCATCGGGGTCCTGGTTTTCCCGCGGTTGGGATAGCAACCACTTCTCCAAACACCTTTGATCTCGACTTTGATGATCAGGAGCTTAGAGAAATTATTTGTCCAGAAGTTTTCCAGAGATGTTGTGTTTTGTGGTTTTCTTTGAAGTCTTCTTGCGTAAATGTTCTTTAATGGTGTCGATACGTTTGTCTTCTCATCCCCCCTCCATCCCCTTGAGTTGTTTGAATGTGGAACAGAAAGGACTTCTCCGTCCTCCTCACGACCCCCCTCACCTTTTGTCTGTCTGCAAGATTCATGCTAGCTCCTGACAATCATCGATTTATGTTTTCTACGTTTCTCTTAGCAACAGGGCTCAGGAAGTGGGTCGCGCCGCTGTGCCTGCTGGGAAATCAGGGCGGGTTAACAGGCCCACAGAAAGGAAGAATGTTATAACGATTCAAAGATATTCGCATTTTAGTGAGCTAGCATATATGGTTTTGCGTTCGTAGGTTTTAATTTCACTAAATTAAATCTATAGCCTTTATTTTGTTGTTTTGGTTCAGGTTCCTCACCGTCTTAACACTCTTAAAATCCTCCAGATGATCAGATATCCTGAGCGTTGGAAGAGTGACGGAAATGAGTCGTACTTTTGTTCGGTTCAAAGCTCCGTGTTTGTTTGTGTTTGCTTACCTCCATTAACTGTCGGTTGTTTTAATGTGAAACAGGAAAGAGGCGAATCCCGAAAATAGAAAGTCGCAGCAAATAAAAGGTTTTCCTTCTGTGCTTTTATTTTGAGAAATCACCCAACTGCTGATTGTGTTGTTTCCTTGTTGAATTTAAAACTAGATCAGACACTGTTGAATAATGGGACTTATTGTCTTATCGTCATCAAAACGCAATTGTACCATGTGCTTAAGTTCAAATATCGGACATTTTTATACATTTTAATTTATACAAATAATATAATACCATGTCAAAAATGACAGGATTTGCTAAGAAGTTAACGAAATTTCATTAATAAATCTCAGAAATCTTCCGGATGAAACTTGTTAATTGTGGGTCAGCAATAAAGTTTTATTCAAACTGTCCATTTTCCATATGACATCCTAGAATGACATAATTGTAATTGGTGGATTGCTTTTGAGAATTTAGTTTTACCTTGACCCTTTTCTTTGGTTACTTTGTATTCACACTGGGAGAACAGACTGGCGTGTGTCACCGCCACCATGTGGCCGGAGGTCAACATTACAGCTACATAAGGGAGTAAATTAATGATGCGTGTAAAGCTACGTACACACCGGGACGAATATCGGCGCATGTTATTCGCCAGCGTTTTTCGCCACGTCTTTTGTGTTCACACCCCACGATTTTCGCTGACGATGAGCCGAGCCAACATGCAATTAGATGACATTAGATGGCGCTTGATGTCAAACAGAAATACTCCTGTACACAAGGTGGTTTTCACTCAGAAGAAGAGAGCCAGTATTTACGCGCTTGTCAGAATCAAACAAAGAAAACATGAATATTTCAAGCACCAGTAGCTCCAGCTCCAGTTCCAATGATGAAGAAATTATTGTTCTGTTGATGATGAAAGACGCCGGAAAAGACGCTGATTTTGGGTACATCCCATAGTTACGAGAAGAGAAGAACATGGTGAGTTTTATCGACTGGTACAAGAGCTGAAAATGCATCATGAGCGTTTTCGGGGATATTGTAGAATGTCCGTCATTATTTCTTTGTGGCAGTGTAGCCGCTACTTGGCGTCCATCTTCTTTGCTGGTATGTGTGCTCAGAAAGGCAGTTTGTGTTTGAGCGCCCCCAAGTTGTGTTTTACCGTAACTTCAGAAGCTCCAGACACGTGTGCAAAAGCGCCATTCTCATTGGTTGTATAGTTTTTGACGCAGTGCGTTTTAAAAAAATGACGCTTTTACGCATGGCGTTTTCCCGTCTGCGTGCACACTCACATTGGTGCCCTTTGTTTAGTCACGAGGCGTTAAACGTCGGCGAATATCGCGCGCGAAATTCGTCCCGGTGAAAGCTACGTACACACCAGGCGCATGATTCACTACCCGTGGATTCTTGAACGCGATAAGATGGGACTATCAGATCCCAGTCCCTGATTGGTCAAACTTTAACTGGTTTAACTTGCAATGCATGTTTAGAGCCTCAAAACAGTCGTAAAAACGTCCGTAGCTACGCGTGAATGATTAAGTTTTGAACGTGAGAGCTCGAAATGTGCATTTACAGACTCTTCATTGGAAGTGGTAGCTTGATCGCGTTTTGCCGAGGGTTGTATGTACGTATTTTTATGGTAAATTTAATCTTAACTGGCTCATTTAATCACATCTTCCATTGCAGTTTCATAACTGACCACCAGGGGTTCACTTTTTTATCACTGGACCGTTAAATCTAAAAGATTATCTGGACGACTTTAAGAAAACACTTTTCTTGAAAAATGAAACATGTTGTACTTTTTTAAGTGTAAAGGAGCAGCTGATATGGATGTGATTTACAAAATGATAGTTTTTTTAATAGGCGCTTAAACCTTTTTTGTTGTTTTTTTTTTAAATCGTGTTTTGTAGGTTCTATTCTATTTGTTTTTAGTGTTTAAGGTAAGTCAGGGTGCATTTATTTTTCTCTTAGGTGAAAATAGTTCAAGTGGAATATAACGGTTTGTATTTCAGCAGCAGCGATGGGGTTTGACCCCCCCCCACACCACCACCATCTGTGGATCCCCACCCACCCCGATGTTTACCACCTGTCATACCCCAATCATTTTAAGTTTGCACTTGTTTTCTTGCTCTCCTCCCCCCTCCCCCTTCCTACACTTCTGTGTGGATGTCCCCCCCCCCCCCTTTTCCTCCCCCCACCCTGTGGACCCCGACCCTCTCGCAGGCGCCACTCGCCCTATAGGACGCTCGAGCCGGTGCGTCCGCCCGTTGTCCCTAACGACTACGTCTCGAGCCCAACGCGCAACACGGCGCTCCCCCAGCAGAGCCCCGCACGCACTGCATCAGTTAATCAGAGGAACCGCACGTACAGGTACCCCCTCCCTCCCCCTTTCCCAGCATGCCTTTCAACTCTTCAACAGCCAGCCCCTTTTCTCCTGCCTCTCTCTTCTTCTTCTTCTCTTGCCCCTGGAGTCGGGGAGTCTTCCTCTCTAGATCCCCGCTTAGACGTTTCCTCTTCCTGAACTGACTTTTTCCAGCAGTTGAAGCTCGAGTTGACAAAGAAACGAGGACGGCGCAGAGATCCGGAGCTGCTTTCAGCTCGGCTAGACACAGGTTGCCATGGTGATAGTAATACAAAGCAACGCCCCCCGCAGTGCTGATTTTGTTTTTCTTCAAAAAAAAAATAATATCTTCAACCAAAGCAAGGACTCATAAACTTCAGTAAAATCCCGTGAGACAAGTGGAGAAACGTGGGAACGACACAGAAAAGTTTTTGCCCCACCTGCCAAACCGACCCCCGCCCGCCTCTCCTTCGTGTTTTCTTTATCTTCACCGCTCCATCCACAGATCTCCATCCTCATGCTCATCTCTGGGCTCTTTGTGGTGAACAGAAAGTCCGGCCCGTGTTGTCCGTGTCATCTCCGTGTCTGCGTCTGGTTGTGTTTCCTTCAGGCTTCAGCTGCTTCTTTATATCCCTGTGACATGGTCATTCCAGAGGCATCCGACTGCGACTAACACATCGACGCTCTTAAAACAACAACAACAGTTCCTGAATGATGATTTGATCTGATGGTTTAAAATCCCACATTTCCTGGAGATTTGTTTTTTTCTTCTTCATAAAAGACGCAAGTTGTTGGTGACCCACACCTCAGACCAAAGCTTTAATTATTTCATTCAAAAAAACATATTTTCCAACATTTTCTTATATTGTCCTTAAACAATATTACCGTCTTTATTTGTATTTATTTTCTTCAAAAAAGTTTGCCTTATAATCCAGAGCGTCTTGTATACGCATTCGTTCTGGTTGTGCTTACAGATGTTGATTTTCAGAGGTAAACATTTCTCCTTCAAAATTCCAGTTCCTGTTGTGCAACTTTCAAACACGGTTGGGTGTTTTTGTAAATACGGCTAACGCGGCTAACCTGTAACAGTGTTGGACTGTTTTTTTTCTTCTTCTACATATTACTAGCACGTTGGGAGTTAGCGCAGTCACAGTAACGTTTTAGCGGCATCAGTCTGTTTGTTGTACCAGTTGCAAAAGAAAAACCTAAACATCATTAATCTAACCATTCAGACGTTAACATCCTCACTTCCTTGTTCCTGATACGTCAGTTCTTAGGGTAGACGGCTTCCTGCGGGTTCTTGTGTCAGGTGTTCCAAAAAGATGCGAATGAAATGAATAAATCTCGGAGACATGAGTTTGTTCGGAATCAGTGCCATACTTTTATTACAGCTCACTACATCTCCCAGGATTCATTGGGTCAATGCGTTACTGTAGCTAAATAAAAAACGTGTTTGTTTCAATTGTTTGCTATTATTCTTCATGATTGTGAAGGTTATCAGTTTTGTTATTCTTCAATGCTGTGAGAACAAAAAGTCGAAGATTGATGAGAATTTTCTGTCGCAAAAACCTCCGAAAAAAATGACTGAAAGTCGTGTTCAATGTCAGCTGAAATGCAGGGAATGTACCAATGCGTGGGGTCACAATCAATTACACTTCAAAAAAACGGAGAAACCGTTTTAAAATTCGTCCTTTTCTGCCAGAGCCTTTAATTGAAAACTATTAAGATAAAATATCGCAACTTCTAAGAAAAGAAGTCTTGTTCTCCGTCGTTTTTGATTTAAGACGAGTTCCCCTGATGAACTGGGTTCCCAACAACTTGCTCGTCCTCCTTCCTAGCTGTACCCAGTGAGGCTAAAAGCGTTAGCGACTGACTGTTAGCTTAAAGCGAGTAGCATCTTTTTGGGTTGCCGGGTGTGTTTGTGCTCTGACGTGTTGTGCCACCCCCCACCCCCGCCGCCAGCAGTGGGAGCAGCGGAGGCAGCCACCCCAGCAGCAGTCGCAGCAGCAGCCGGGAAAACAGTGGCAGCGGAAGCGTCGGAGTTCCCATCGCCGTGCCGACCCCGGCCCCGCCCACAGTCTTTCCAGGTAACGCCCTCTTTCTGTGGGGGTGGGGCTCCACTGCACTAACTGGACTAATGGGAGTGTCCAGGATTTCTGCGTCTTCCCTGCTCACTCTGATCTTCCTCTTCCTCACCTGTGTCTCTCTTTTTTTCCCCCTCTTAATTTCACCCCCCTCCCTCACCTGTCAGGATCAGCCCCCGCCCCTTCAAACTCAGCTAAGCCTGCCCCCAACAGTGCCACAACCCCCGGCCCTCCCTCTTCTGCTCTAGACGGCCCCCCACAAGCCCCCAACCCCCCCGCAGAGGTCCCGCCTGTACCCCCACCCCCTCCCCAGCTCCCCACCAACACAGCCCCCCCTGGTTCTGGTCCTGCTCCTTATGGCAACCCGGCACAAGGTGAGTGGGAGAAGCCCACCCCCTCCATCAAGACAACCCCTCACCCCCACCTGCTTTGTGTTTCTGCCCTCATCATCATCATCACCCTCTCAGATGAAGCAGATCTGGTTCGTTAAAAATTGTTGTTGAAAAAAAAGTCCAATAGAGCGATAAATAAACAAACAAACAAACAAACCTCCAGGGGCCTGTTTCAGAAAGGAGGTTAAGTGTAAACTCTGAGTGAGTTAACCCTGAAATCAGGGAAACTCTGGGTTTTCCGTTTCAGAATGGGAGGTTTGTTAAACCAGAGAAAGCAGAGTAAGTCAAACCCGTTTCTGAAAGAGAGGTAACTTCTACTCTGAGTCAGTATCCATGGTTACTTATGCTGTGAACCTAACCTGGTCGGGAGCAGGTTTTATTCTCCAAACTCAAAGTTTCTGCCAGTCCCCTCCCCTTTTTAAAGACGAAGCGGTATTTTTCGCTTCAACCTTCATTGCCCACATTTCCGTCACACAGAGACAAGCTAAGTGACAAGAATGACTTGTCCTTTTTTGGAGGACCCAATAGACGAGGAGGCTGCATTAATTCATAGAGAATTATATTTACCTCGTACGAGGATTTTGAGAAGACTCGATTTTTTGTCATTTCCCCACACGTTTTTGTTTGAGCGTTACCGTTTTTCGTTGCAGTCAATTACATATATACAATGAAAACAACATTAGATATGTATTGCTATGTAGATGTTTCATATGTCAAATATTGTCAACAAAGCCTACATCATGACATGCTCAAATTTGACCTGATTGAATTATGTTTTTATACTTCATTTTTAGCTGCTGCCATGTTCTTTTACTTCCCGCAGGATTGCATCTACATGAAAATGAAATCAGGGACATTGAATTAGATTAATGTAACAATTACTTTTTGGAAACACAATTTGCTAGTACTGCTTACTTTCTTAATCCCATATAAACCTATACCACTTGATCAATACAAGGGTAGTGTTGCAGTGTGTTTGTGCTGAGCGGGGTGCGATCCACGAGAGACAAGGGGAGGGGCGAGTGCAGGTGCAGATGGGGGGGGGGGGGGGTGAGCACGGAGCGGAGGTGTGTGCGTGGTATATATTGTGTGTTCGGAGGACGGAGCACTTAGTTAAATAAAGAGGAGGTGTCGTTCCCAGAATAACTGTTTTGGGGTCATTCTTAATCCGCTCTGGAGGTTGAGGGTTTCGAACGGGGAAGTGAACCCCGAAGGAGAATTGCCTTCTGAAGGAAATCTCCCCTGCGCTTCTGACCACGATCGGAAAGACGAGAGAAAAGAAAGAAAGGAGAAGTCTTCGCGCAGCGAAAGGTTCAACAGTAGACAAAAGTTCACTTTTAAAAACACAGTTGCATGTATTAATAATAAACTGACCAACGTTTGCAAGAGGGGAAGGTTCACAAAAAAGTCCTCTAAACATTACCGACGTTAAATACATTTTTCCCCCAGATTGGCTCTGTACACTATGCAGCATTTCATGCAATTACACCAGGAATAACACTTCAAAAGTACACCTAAATATCGCCATTTTTTAATTTCACACCTTACGCTATTTAAAAAGTTATTACAGCCAATATTTTATAACAATGATTTAAATGCAAACTTATGCATTAACGTGAGCAGCTATGTTTTCCATGTTTCCCACGCTAACTTTCTCTGTGTTGCAGATGCAGCGGTGTTGCTTTTCTTCTGGAATATGTGCTCATATTCACTGTAACTCTGCAGCAGCACGTCAAGTTCAGCTGGAGAAAAATATGCAGACCTCTTTGTTTCCACGGTTGTCATGGTGACTCGTAATATCTGCGCTCCATTGATAATGGCTTCTTATGGTCGCGATGCGCACGCTCAACTCCGATTCAGTCCACTCAGAGTTGATGAACCTTACTCCGATCAGCTTCTCTGAAACAGAAAACTCAGAGTTGTTAATCTCTCGGTAGACCAACTCAGAGTTCAAGTTCAACCTCAGAGTTGGTTGAACCTCCTTTCTGAAACAGGCCCCAGGCAGCTTATAGGAAGTAAACAAAATACAAACACAACTGACCTTCAGTAATATCTGCAGCTCTGAAATCTTTACACCAGAATCCTAAAGGCCACCTTTATTCTTTTTTAAGGTGGAACTAGTTAAATAATCAACACCTGTAATTTTGCTTTCATGTTGACAAACGTCACCTTAAAGAGCGTCACTATAAAGTTGAGGATCAGTCACATGTGTCATCTGTAATCAGATTACATACTACCTTAATCCTCTGTCACATATCTAATATGTAATCAGATTACAATTACCTAATTTCTGCTACATATGTAAATTGTAATATGATTACATACTACTTTAATCCATATTACGTGTAGTTTTTGATCAGATTATGAACTTCCGAAATCAGATTACAAGATATTTTAATTCTTTTTTGCATAGAATGGAAGATATAATCAGATTAGTGACTATCAAAATCATCAGACAGATCAGTAATCAGGTTACAAAATAACCTATCCATAGGTATTTGGAGAGTATGTTATCTTTAATCATATAGTTATTGGTTGTTTGTAATCTGATTACTCTTCGCCTGAGGCAGCTGCCTTTTTCAAATTTAAGTATTTCTCCAACAAACTACAAATGTTTCAAAAATGTAAATAAAGATCTAAGTGTTTAATTTCCCCCTGAATCTGAATAAACTATGGGTGGATTGTAAGGATTTAAAATCAAGTTTTGGAATAAAGTCGTTTTAAAGTCAGTTTATTGTTACTTTAATATTTCTACACCACCATCATCAGAGTTCACCTCCCTGCTCTTCATCTCCGTTGGCGTATCCTCCTCTTCCTCGGTCTGCATGAGCCGTGCTGTGTCCTCTTCATGGATTTATGACGCTGCAGCCTCAGTGTTTGACTCTCTGCTGCCCCCTGCTGTCGTCTCCTGCAGGCGCGCCTCAGTTCTACAGCATGAACCGCCCGCTCCAGCAGCCCCAGAACCAGCAGGTGGGGGGCTCCCTGCCGTACCGCCGGCCGTCCTCCGTCACCGGGCAACCCAACACAGCCCACAACCCCACCCAGCTCAACGGGGGGCCCCACTACACCCAGAACCAAGGTACACCTGAGCAAGAACAACACATAAGTAGCTGTAATATTTTCAAAATAAAAGTCTTTGCAAATGTTTTAGCAGGAATATTTTCGTATAATCCATCTGTAGTACGTTTAGTGATTAAATCTAGAAAAACTAACTCTAGAATCTTTTATACTAAAATTGACTCAAATAACATTTATTATCTAAAACTCTGTCTTTCACAATAAAACTCCAAGAAAATTGTAAAACAACCTTATTACAAAACCTTCAATTACATTCAGATCAATTACATTTATATTTAAATTTGAGTGATTTTTCATCTGTTTCCAGGCAAACCTACAATTTTTTTCTCTTAACAATAAATTAAATATTGCTTTAAGTACATTTCAGATTCTTTCCAAACTTTATGTAATTTATAAATAAACTGTAATGATTAATTTCACCTCTCTTGCGGCCTCTGTGGTCTTTGCGTTATACATTTTGTCAAATCTTTTATTTTTAGCTTTTCTTTGTTAATTTTGATTAAATTGAATCATCTGCAAATATCAAACTATGAAAAAACGATTATAATCATATATTTTTATAATCTGTCTGGACTATTGTTCTTTTAATTCTCCTTTTCCTGTCTTCCAACTTCTGTCCTTCTCTTCTTTAACATGTGTTTTCCCGCCGTTTTCCGCCTGGCGCTTCTGTCTGTGCTCTGACGCCGCGCGGCGATAGCTGGCCCACATGCGCCCCCTCCCCCCTCCATGCAGATCACCCCTCAGCTGCCCCTCATGGGCTTTGTGGCCCGGGTTCAGGAGACCAGTAAGTGGCTTTTAGCTCCTCGCCGCCTCAGCATGACCGCCGCCCGCCTTCACCTTCCGATCAGCCACCAGCAGGAAGTTGCTGCCTTTGCATCTTGATCTTGAAAAACGAGCAAAAACATCAGATTAAACGCTGCAGGAAGGATTCTTACCGAATCCAGATTCCGTTTTCAGTTCCATTCTTTCACAGAGGCAGCAGCTTTGGCTCCTCCTTAAGGTGGAAAGCATGTGAGCAGCGTTTGGCCCTTAGCACGATGTGGTCATTTTTAACGCCTGAACCCCGCATGGACCATCGGTCGTCTTTTGGCGCCTCCTCCTCCTCCTCCTAACTAGTTTTGTTTCATCCTCCAAAAAAACCACCTTTAGTCTCAGACGTGCCGCCGCCGCCTCCACCCTCAGACGAGCCGGTGTTTGAGGAGCCCACGCCGCCGCCTCCTCCGCCCGAGGACTACGATGACGAAGAGGAGGAAGAGGAGTCGGCGGTGGTGGAGTACAGTGACCCATACGCTGAAGAGGACCCGCCCTGGGCCCCCCGAACATACATGGAGAAAGGTTTGGGTTTTAATAAATACACTCATGAAAATGTTAATGGAATTGAAGTGAGTCATACCAAGTCCCGCCTTGATTTCATCTGCCTTTAGGGTAGGAAAGACCTGAAGTAGCCATTTTGTACATGACTTCAGCAATATTTGTCATCATTTTTGGAGCAACCATTGACTGTATATGGGAACTTGACTGAGTGACCCCTCCCCCCTCATGTTTGGAAGTACCCAAAGACTTCTATAGATACATTAACGGCTATTTCAGTCAGAATGACCGTTTTTGCTCCGATTCTTTTTCTTCAAATCGTAAACTGGCCAATCGGATGCCTCAATAAAAGTGGGCGGAGCCTGCTGGCCCCCTCGCCCAACTTTCAAAACATCTGACAGATTTAATATAGCCTGCTTTTGAGTAGTAAGGGTGTGCCCTTCCAACCAGCACACTTCTGATAGAAATATTGACCGAATCGGACCAATTACTGATTACGCATCAAGAAAAAATGTCGACTAAATTGGCTGGAGTATAAAATAAGTCATTTTCTATGGATGACATCACTTACTTGGTCAAGTTTTCTGATACAGTCAATGGGAGCAACCCCACTCCCCTTTCCCCTCTTTTAATCCTCCACAAACTTCGACGACAGCTCACTTGACGTTTGTCACCACGCAGTGGTGGCCATCTACGACTACACTCGCGACAAGGAGGACGAGCTTTCATTCCAGGAGGGTGCCATCATCTACGTGATCAAGAAGAATGACGACGGCTGGTTCGAGGGCGTGATGAACGGCACCACGGGCCTTTTCCCGGGCAACTACGTCGAGTCCATCATGCACTACGCCGACTGAACAACCTGCCCCTCCTCTGAGTGGGAGGGAGCACCCGGCAGGGAAGGGGGAAAGTGGGAGGGAGGGGTTTCCGGTGTCAGACTTTGGGTCCGACGGAGCGCGGTCGCCTCCGGACAAAGATGGGGGAGTGGAGAAGTTGGAAAGGACATCGTGGCCCGGCGTCATTCTCTTCGTACAACAACCACTACTCCAGCTACAGTATATCCTCCCCCGTAGTGTTTCTTCATCCGTTTAAGTGGACGGTGGTGGATTTTAGTTCCCAGAGTTTCGTCTTACATTTTGAAGCCACTACACGTGTTGGTTTGCTTCATATCCTTTGCGTTCTACCGACTTATTTACGATATTTATTTGTAGTGGGATAAATGGCGAGCAGGTGTCCGTTGTCGAAGGGTTCAGATAACTGTTAACTGTCGGTAACCTCAGCGGAGGGGCCGATTCTCCTCAACACTCCAGAGACAACACTATCCTCAGTGTGGGAATGGGGGGGGAGGGGTTACACAGCGTGGTACCTCGGCAGAAAGCGGTGCCAAAGCTGAGCAAGATAAGCACATCCGATGTCTTAAAGCGCCGCCCAAAGCTCGCGTGGGTCCGCGCGGGGACCTAGCTCTCGCTCCGTTGGGTCGATCGTCACGTTTTGCACACAGGTTCAGTCGCTCCAGACGTCTCCAGGAAGTACATCGTCGTCAACGTGGGAACACTCGTCTGCACATTTTTCCTTATTTTAACCACGCGTTGAGTTTATGCTTGATCGCATGTTTCCGATGAGGAAAAAAAAGAAAAAACACTTCTGCTTTACTGGTTTTTACTGTCTTAATATTATTTTTTTTCTTAGATATGCGGTGGGGTTGTTCTTTATTTTTTTTCTCGATATTCTCCTGGATGACGATGCATTTAGGACATTTCTACGATGCTTGTGCCATATTGAAGGGTCTTCACAGGTCAACATTCGCAATAAATTGGCCGGATCGTCGTCGGAATGCTAATATTTTTATTTCCTCTCCTTTCCTGATTTTTGTTTTTTATTAAAAAGCACATACATTTGTAATAAAAAAGGTGTAGAAGAAGATATAATATAAATGTGAAATGTATTATGTCCTCACGATGGGACTTACTGAATATGAAAAGATGCAAACTGTTGTGCTGAAATGGTTCTAACTGTTGCAAGCGCCCCATTACTTTATATAAAAAAAAGTCTGAATTGTCCTCCATATAGTTTAATAAGCTTTTGGCCGTGAAGTGTTTTTCCAGGGCTCAGTGCTTTACTTTATGTTTGAATCCTGTTTTCGACTAAAAGCCGAAGTAAAAAAATGTGGTTCTTGCATGCCATCGTTCTTATCTGTACCGGTGTCCGGAAAAAAACGCGAATACAAAAAAACCATGTGGCGACATCCCCCCCGTTACTGAAAAGCATCTTTAACCAGGTACTTGCAGCCTCGTCCAAAGAGACTGTACAACTCCAAGGAACCCTAACTTATGTGTGGGGCGTCTCTTCCCCCTCAGACTGTAGCCATCCATGACACTATTGGAGGAGTTTTGTATTCCCAAGTTGCTTTCGGCCCCTGCGGCGAAACAGCGGGCGGGGGAGGGATGGATCCACTTGCGTAGCACCCTGAGAACAGCGCTAAGAACCACCGCCTGACGACCGCCGGGTTGCAGGATTCACGGCCTCCTGGAATCTCAGGCGTCCTTTGGGTTGTTGACGGTCCATAACGCCATCGTGTTGCACAGTTCAAAGTGGAGTTGCAGAAGCATCATGTTTGTAAAATCATGACAACAAAGACAATAAAATGATGAAGATTTCATGGTGTAGACTTGTCATCTTTTCACCCGAGCGTATTACGGTTTGCATCTCCGTGGTTCTATCACCGAAATTGGTTTGATATGTTGAATTTGCAAAGCTTTTGTACTGCTTCTGGAAATGTAACATCTTGGAGCCTCCAAATCAGCAGTCATATTAATTTGTAAAATAATTTTCAATGCATCTCAGAAAACCTTTTTCTGCAGGCCTTTTTGTTAGGGAAAAAGATATAAATGCTAGTTATACTACGGTCACAAATAAAACTGCCACTGCCGCGATGAGGTGACATCAGCAGAATTATTAAGATTTCATGGCACTTCCCCTTTTTTCTGAAAATAATTGACGGGGTTGTGAATGTAGACAGCGGCCATTAGACGTGCGGAACTGCCTGCTTTTTATGTTCCCTGACGACAGAGAGACTGGCTGCCAATACCACTTGATGTAGACGGCCACTGTCCGAGGACACTTACACATCGTTCAATCAGAGCTGCTGCGATTCTGGCTGCCACCGCGCTGTGGCCGTCCAGCTTTCACCCTATTTTGTAATGGTGTCGTCCATGCCTCATTGGACTGCCACAGCATGTCCTCGAAATGTGCCCGGGCCTTTTAGAGAAAAATTGTCTGGTTGCCATAAAATATTGATTTTCTTGAGACCTTAGTGGCCACCGCACGGTGTATAAAGATGTGACTGCTGCCTCCTGATTACAAATGCAGCCACCAGCCACCTCCTACAGGTTTGCTAAAAAAGTATAAGGGGTTAGATGCGCCCAACTCTGTTCTGTCGGTCTGTTGGCGTTCCAGCGGGTCAGAGGAGGGGTAAAGGCACACTCCTACATTGTCTAGTTGGGGTCACGCGATCTGACAAGTTCCCTTGTCTGTGATGAATGCCGCTATGACTTGGAGTGTGCTGTGTTGTTCATTGGAAACTTGTGTATCTTCCTTATGGGTGCAGGTGGCAACTCGGTGAGTGCCTTGTCTTCGTATGTATCTAGAGGCAATAATATAGCGAGAGGTGGGATAAACTTCTAGGTTATTTAGAAAAATGGATGGAATAGACAGAAAAAGCAGTGTTGAAATGAGGCCTCGCCATTGGTTTTTATTCTGATATTTGGGACCACCAGCAGACCTGAACCTGCAGACCTGAGGGCTCAGGGAGGGTCACAAACTGAAATTAAATCTGATAAAAATGAGAGACCAGTTCTATTTAAACTTATGTAAACTAATTAAAGAACCTTAAAATCGACCGTAGAGCTGACTTGGAGCCAGTGCAAAGATTTCATAATCGTATTCATGAGCTCCTACTTTCTGGTTCCAGTTGAAAAAGGCGTGCAGCTGAGTTTTGCCCAAGCTGCAGCTGATTGATAGTATTTTTTCCAAATACCAGAAAAAAGAACATTACTATAATCTTTTCTAGATGTTATAAAAGCGTGGATTAATATTTCAGCACTGGCTTTGGAGAGACAGTATTCAAAAACAGACACAAGGGCCCAGTATGATTTATTATTATCTCATGTAGGTGTAGAGTTAGATAAGTTAATTCTTCCCTATGAGTTCTGGTAAATCGCCTGTCCGTCCTGGGGGAGGATCCCTCCTTCATGTGGGCACCCCTGAGGTTTCTTCATTTTTTTCCAGAATCCGGTTTTTTAGGAGTTTTTCCTTACCGCAAAGGGGGGTCTAAGGGCAGGGATGCCAGTATAGCTTAGTCAGTTTGTTAGTTTATTTTAGTATTTTCCTATTGACTCTTTGTATTCATGATCCTTTTGAGTTCATGTTTTACTTCAAAGCCCATCGAGACGACTGTTGTTGTGATTTTGGGCTATACAAATAAAATTGAATTGAATTTAATTATTATTTCTTGCAAGACCTGGAAACAGACAACCGTTCAAAAGCTCTGCTTCAAGCAGCTCTGTGGATGTCTGTCCCACTTCTCATCTTTATTCAGAATTGGGTTGCCCTGGTTACATAAGGAGGGAAATATCTAAAGGATTCAAGGTTAGTAGTTATCAGGATACTCGTTAATCTTCTTGCAGCAGCCATGGCGGGTCTGTCTTTTTTATGTTTTAAGCAGCTCGGATTCCAGGCACTCCTTTCTTTCTTGTGACGTGATCTTCTTTTCTCCAGATGGCACACGGGAAAACCACAACACAGAAAATGTAATTGTGTAAGGCAAACAGAAGTTAAATAACAGTCATTAAAGTAGCAGTTAGAATGATAATTGAGAAAATAAAGTAGATACACCCAACATCAATGTAATCTGAAATGTACCGTTCTCTTGACGACCTCAAAGCCAGACTCGTCCAGATTGCCAGATGAAAAAGCATCATTCGTCACTCCAAACGTGTCTCCACTGCTCTACAGTCCAGTGGCAGCACTTTACACCACTGGATCCAACGCATTGCATTCCACTTGGTGATGTTGATGGTTTGGATTCTACTCATCCATGGAAACCAATTCCATGAAGCTCTCTGCGTGCTGTCCTTGGGCTAATCTGAAGGTCACATGAAGACCCCTCCACAGGTTTACATGGTCTACCACTTCCTGTGTGAGTGCTGTTGTTCCCAAACTCTTCCTTTTTGTTCTGAGAGAGCTCCCAGTTGACTGTGGAACATTTAGGAAGGAGGACATTTCATGACTGGAATTGTTGCACAGGTGCTATCCTTTGACAGTTATATGAAAGAATTCACTGAGATACTGATAGGTTTTGTCTTTGATTATTCCTAGTAATCTTACTTCTACAAATGTTCTGCACTCATCACTTCTTCACGTCAGCTCTGTTCCAAGCAGATCATGTTCTTATCAGTCCACCACAAGGACTATATTGTTTTTTACAGGTGCTGCGCCTTTGAGCAGAAAATCACCAAAATACGCTCACACCTAGTACCTAGCCAAAATGAACGATCATCTTTAGCACTGTGAGAAAGTTGATGATGCTGATAGCAATGCCAGCACTTTTGGCCGCGTGCATCTCAGACACCCACCTGTGTCTGTTTGGTCCTCAATGACGTTAATTCACATTTGGACCATTTTTATTCTCAGCAACCTGTCCAGTCTAAAAGCACAATTATACATACATACATATATATATATATATATATATATATATATATATATATATATATATATTTAGGCTGTGCAAAGAGGCGCCTGAAACAATCCAGCACATAACTGCAGGGTGTAAGATGCTGGCAGGTAAAGCATACATGGAGCGCCACAATCAAGTGGCTGGAATAATATACAGGAACATGTGTGCAGAATATGGACTGGAAACCCCAAGGTCAAAATGGGAAACACCTCCGAAAGTGGTAGAGAATGAGAGGGCAAAGATCCTGTGGGACTTCCAGATCCAGACTGATAGGATGGTAATGGCGAACCAACCAGACATCGTAGTGGTGGATAAAGAACAGAGGAAAGCCGTTGTGGTGGATGTGGCAGTGCCAAGCGATGGGAACATCAGGAAGAAGGAACATGAGAAACTGGAGAAATACCAGGGACTCAGAGAAGAACTGGAGAAAGCCTGGAAAGTGAAGGTGACAGTGGTGCCTGTGGTAATTGGAGCACTCGGGGCAGTAACCCCCAAGCTGGAGGAGTGGCTACAACAGATACCTGGAAAGACCTCAGACCTCTCAGTCCAGAAAAGCGCAGTGCTAGGAACAGCTAAGATACTGCAGGATCCTCAAGCTCCCAGGCCTCTGGTAGAGGACCCGAGCTTGGAGGAGAAACCACCCGCGGAGGGTGAGAGGGGCAAGTTAGATATAAGACTGATAAACCTTCCCACCCCCCTTTGGGTGGTTTTTGGCTGGGTCTGGCGGTTTTCAGATGACTCTTGGGCTGGAAAACTGTGACTCTATCTGGCAACACTGTTATCTCAAAACTTTTGCAATGATCTAAAAACCAGCTCAAACTGGTTTCATTTTTTATATTTTGATCTTGATTCGTGTCGTTTGATATATTAATGTCTGTAATAAAGAATAACTTACCTTTGCGGTATAAGATACGTATGAATGAACACAAAAGTACTTTATTTTGCTCAGGGCTTTGTAACTTTTCTTTTTTTTAACTGCGTCATCACCGAGTTTAGTTTAGTTTCGCTTTGCTCTCTACCAAACGAGGAAGACGCTCACAGCGAAGCTGTTTCTGTTCGGTTCGGTCTTTTAATGATTTGAAACGAAATGTTGAGTTTTTAATGGTTTTTCTTAACCGGTTATTATGTAATTCGGTTATTTTTTGTTTCAATTGTTATTTTAGTCTTTTTTTAAATATATTTTTTAAAGAAAAATGCCGTCGACGCCCTTCTTCTTCTTGGGCATTATTTTGTTTTTAGCCTGGTTTACCACAGACGTTCACTCGGGTAAGTTCTATTTTATTCTTTTAGAATGTTCTGGAATCAGAATCTGTATTTACCAAAATAAAAGTCTGTATTTTAAATCAGAACTCACATCTACATGAATCATAGTCAGTTGTTGTTCACCTTTCTGCACACCTGGATGGGCGCGATGGTGGTCACGAAACTTGAAACGACTGTTTCAAAAAGTTTACTTTTCTCTTAAAGTTTGAAAACAGCAATATGTAATTAAAAGTTGTTTTTAAATTTCTTGTTCAGGAAAGTGGTTTGTAACACATTTACTCTATATTTGATCTTAGCAGCAAACATGGAAACATTCCTAAGTTTTCGTGTCGCCTTAACATAATAACTAAATGCTGGTTGTTTAGTTAAAGAGAAACACTAAAAAACTTTGAACAACAACTTGTTAAATCTGTGTGTGGCAAATAGAAACCTGGTTGCTAAGATAAACTAAAAGAAGAACTTTGACACAGATACATCAAACTTGGAGAACACATGAATGAACTCCATCTGTGTAAGAATGACTATGGTTGCTATGGAAACCTACCCTTAGTGAAGCCTGCAGGTTTGAATTGGCTTCAGAACAGATTACAATCGATATTTTTTTAAACTTTGTGGTTATTTGGAGGTAAAATGTGTTTTTTTTAGACTATCACTGTTTGTAAACTTCATAGTACAAAACCATTCAGTTCTGCTTTTAGATTCAATTCTAATCCTATTTAATCCAGAAATGACTTTCTTTGTTATAAAGATATAGAGAAAATAATGATCTCAGTCGATTTGTGTTTGTGTGTAATACTTCATTTGTAACTCATACAATACATTTTCAGTGTGTAGTTGCAGTTGTGATCTGTGTGTAAATGTGGTTTTGTCAGTGTGTCTGTGTGTTTCAGGTGATTTATGCTGTTTTGAATTCGTAGTTTTAAGTTGCTGGAATTTCAACCTTTTGTAAACTGTATTACATATTTATGCGACTTTGATACTTGAGCGTACATGTCAATACACAACTGCAAGAAAACAGTTACACACACAATAATAATGAATAATAAAAATAATAATGAATTTTATTTATATGGCACCTTTCTAGACACCCAAGGTCGCCTTACAGATAGAAAACAATAAAATACAGTTAAAAGAAAGACACATTAGTTAAAAACAAACAAAACAATGGAATCATAAGGTTAATTAGGGTGGGTATGCTTTTCTGAAGAGGTGGGTTTTCATATTTTCAGCGAACTGCGGGAGTGAGTTCATGTTCCGCAGACCTGAGGGGAGTGAGTTCCAGAGCTGGGGGGCAGAGTGGCTGAGTGCTCTGTCCCCCATAGTGACGAGCCGAGTGGTGGGTGTAACAAGCTGGAGTGAAGAGGCAAACCTAAGGGAGCGGGTGGGAATGGCAACATGGATAAGGCCAGACAGATATGGGGGGGCGAGGTTTTGGAGGGCTTTGTAGGTCAAGATAAGGATTTTATCATTAATCCGGAGAGGCACTGGTAGCCAGCGAAGCTTCTGTAGGACGGGTGTGATATGCATAGTTGAGGGGGTTTGAGTTATGATCAGGGCAGCAGAGTTTTGGAGCAGTTGTAGTCTGTGAATAGTTTTGTAAGAGAGTCCAGACAAAAGGGAGTTATCGAGCAGTTATTCAAGGAAATGGAGATGTTAGGAAGTTTGTTTAGGGTGGTCTTTGTTCCTACGAGGAGAAGCTCAGTCTTGTTGCTATTTAATTTAAGGAGGTTTGCAGTGAACCAGGATTTTATTTCAAGAAGGTAGGGCTGGGCGATATGGCCTAAAAATAAAATCTCCGATTTTATTTTTTTTAATTCGATTTCCGATTTTTTCCCGATTTTTTTTTTCTCCCCCCACCCTACTTAAGGAAAGCAATAAGTACATACGGCAGACAATTTAAAGCAAATGTTGCTTTTATTTAATCAAATGCAAGACAAATGTAACCCCCATTTCTGGGATGAATAATGAATAAATAAACACACTCTGGGAATCAAAGTTAAGTATAAAATTTTTCTTCTTCTCACTCCCTTTTGGACTTGTGTTTATATAATTTTGTTGTGTTTCATATAATTTTTTCTTGTTTTATATAATTTTTGTCTTGTTTTTGTCTTATTTTATTATTCTACACTTGTTTTCACTTGTCCAAAATGAAAAGGTTACTTACTTCAAGTCCCAGCTGTGTTTTAAGTCACACTTTGTAGTCTAGACTAAAATGAGACAAACATTCACCTTGAGAGTAGCACCATTTTTTAAAGGATTAACAATACAGCTCATATCTGGGTCTAAAGTTTTAAATAAATTAATAAACCCCGTCTTGATAATGAAGCAGCAGGAGTCGCGGTCCCCCCCCGCCGACAACAAAATCCTACGGTGGCCGCGTCGCAAATGAATACCTGTACAAGTAATAATTACAACGCAGCATTCTTTATTAAGAAATAACATTAAAAAATAACTATCTAACTAATGAACTAACTATACAGGCGATGTAGAATGAGTATGTGTGTCAGGTCGCGTGTGTGTTAGGGCGCGTGCATGTGTAAGAAGACTGCGAAGACCGCGCGTGAGAGCCTTTGACTCCGATGAGCTCCTTTAGGTAAATGTTGCAGCGTGGGGTCTCTCTCCTCCTCCACGTCTGTGACAGTAAAGCCACACCAGTTCCACACAAAAGATGAATTTATTTCTTTCTTGGGAACAAACTGCCCACTCTCACCGGTAGCCATGCTGTCGCTAGCTGCTTCATGTGTTGTTTGTCGCGTGCCGTGCGAAACTAACGCTACGGAAGGTCTGAGGAGCCAAAAATGCACCACATAAAAACTCGATTTAGTTATTTTTGAAATCGCCCGTAACAAAAAATTCGAATTAATTCATTTGATCGATTTATCGCCCAGGCCTACAAGAAGGCATTTGAAGAGGGAGGCAGGTGGAAGAGTGGAGTCAGGCTTGGAGGAGAGGTAGAGCTGGGTATCATCTGCATAACAGTGAAAGTGGATGTTGTGTTTACGGAAGATGTAACCAAGGGGGAGAAGGTAAATGATGAATAGCAGGGGCCCTAGGACAGAGCCTTGGGGCACACCTGTGGTAATTGTAACAATTACATTGTATGAGTTACAAATCTAGTTACAAATCTAGAATTAAAAACACAAATCTGGTGGGACTTTTCTCTGAAAATAAACATAAAATACAATAAAAGATCATCTGAATGATTCTGATCTGAAAATAATTTTATTGATGAAGGTGTTGACTTGTCTTTAACTTTTCCTTTACAGAGAAGGTACTTTATGGGTTAAAGGGCTCCAGTGTTGTCCTCAGTCCAGGTGATGCAGAAACGTCCATCATCAGCATAACATGGAAACATGGAGCTGATTTGGCTGCAGAGTGGTTTAGAGAGGATCCAACGTTCTACCGCATATTTAACGGTGAGAACTTAGTCGTTTTCCAATAATAAATATTTTGAATGAGACTTTGGTGTCCTGTGATGTCACATCCTGTCTACTTCCTATTAAATGGAAAGTGCTGTTGTGCCCTGAAAAATGACCCCAACATTCATGCTAACCTTCTGTGATGAAGAGTCTGAGGCATTTGGATCCATGAGCAATAGATTTAATGGCAGCAAGAACAGAGAAGGTGAATCAGTCAGAACAGGAAGAAGTCCTAAAACACAGGAAGTCAGACTGAACAACAGCAAGAACAAGACTTCACACCAGAAAAGGTCCAGTGTCTGCTTAAGTGCAGTTTGTGGTGATTACATGATGAAGAGCAGCTGGTGAGACTCTGGAACAGCAGCAGAGGCTGATGGGAATTGTAGTGAGGTTACAGCTCAGGGAAAGGTCAAAACTCTAGAGATGGCTCCCTCTGGTGGTCAGAGGGAGAGACGGACGCCTGATTTCTGTCACCTTCATGTGATTCTGTTGCTTTTCTTGTCTTGTGATGGAAAGAATCAGTTTCTTTTGTGTGAAATGTGGTTGTTGGACTGACTTTGAAAAAGTGATGGTAAGTTTGTAAACTTCTGTTTGGTAAACATTTCTACATAAATATCTGTCATTCTTCCAGATGGCTGCAGCTTAAATACTAAAACAGGTGAACTGACCATCAATGATGTGAGACCAGAGCACGGCGGCGTGTACACACCAGAGATTGACGGAAAAATCCTATCTGCTCTAAAACTACAAGTTCTCTGTAAGTTATAGTTTGTTTTTCTGTAACTTTGCTTTGATTTGATTCATTGTATTCATGATAAGTTTTGTATTTGTTCTCTTTTCAGCTCCAGTCCCCAAACCCAGAATTACTCATGACTGTAATCCTGAACAAACCAAATGTACCCTCACCTGTAGCTTTGACAGAACTGATGATCTGGGAGATGTGGAGGTTTTCTGGATTCTTGATGACAGACGTGAAAAAGTCACAGAGATACAGATCACTAAGGTACACAGAAAACATTCAACATTCAACCACAAACGATGAAAAAAATAATAAATGATTAAAAGCAAAAATTTTCTCCAGGCAAAGATTAGACTTCTGTCCACGGTGATGAAACTTTATGAACTTTTGTCTTCAGGACACAAAGGAGGAGACGTTTATCTGCAGCCTGAATAATCCTGTCAGCTCTCAGAACAGCACAGAACTGAAGAACCCTCTCCTTCCTAGTGAGTCATCATGTCTGTAGAAACAGAGAATCACAAAAACCACTAAAACCCAGAACAAGTCATTTATGAGTCTGTTTATTCACTCTGATCTGCTTTTTATTGTAGGAGGAAGTCGTCATCACTATGTACTGATTGTTACTGTTATTGGTCTGATTGTTCTGATTGTGCTTGGATTGGTCTTGATTTTCCGCAACAAAAGTAAGAAAATCTTCAGTTTTTTTCAGTTCAGCTAAAACAGCAAATCTGTGTCAATTATCTGAGTTTCTTTCATTCTTTTTATTGTGTTAAATGAATTCAGAGTAGCTAAAGTCCTCAGCATCTCTCTTTTACTTCATGACTCTGTTTTTGTTTTTTGAACAGTTCATCAGAGAATTTTAAGGTTTATCAGAGGAAGGAATGAACAGAGGTCGTCTGCAGGTGAGTTCTAGATTCTTCTGTAATGAAATGTCAGAGTACGACCAGCAGGAGGCGCTGTCTTTGAGCAGGAACCCTTCAGATTCAGAAACCTGTTGTGGGTTCAGGTTTGTGTGATTGTTGACCTTCTTTCTTTGTTGTTTACAGCAGAAGAGCAAAAATGTCTGAATGATGAGATCAACACTGTGGTTTGGAAACAAACTGAAATGAATGAATGGAGTGTTTCTTTTTCCTCTTTTCTGTTACAGAAAACACCAGAGAGGAAAGACAAAACAATGGATCCCCAACCATCATAACACCACCAGGTGGGTAAAACAGGAAGTGACACCTCAACACTTTCTCATCATCCAAATATCAAAGTAATTATCACTGCACTGCATGAGCTCATTTTCCAACAATTACAATCTGAATATTGGGGAATATTGGCACAGTACCCATTGACTGTTTACCAGAACTGGACTGAGTGACTCCAAACAGGAAGTACCTGCTGGCTCCAAGAAGCCAGAATCCCATAGACTTCAATAGAGAAATAAACAGCTGTTCCTCAGTCAGAAGAACATTCTGGATCTGATTTTTACTTTTTAACATGTTCTTAATAATCCTCTTTGTTTCAGGATAGTTTTTCTTTATCACAAGTTATTCTGGTAATAAACTGACCAATCAGATGTCTCGGTGGTGGTTTCACATGGAGTGCTCAAAATATTTGATTGACAGATTCTCCCGATCCTGCTTTCAAGTGGTAGGGGTGTGGCCTTCCAACAAGCTCACTCCTGATTGGAAGAAGTGGTTGCCACAGAAACGTAGACTTAAGCTGCGTTTCCACTGACTATGAAATTATACAAATTGGATTTACGATAATAAATTTGCCTCATGGAAACATGAACATTTAGAAAGAAACTTGCTTTATAAGCGTTTTTGCGCTTTGAGAAAGTGGTTTTTGAGGTGTATCATAATGGACATACTTCATAAAACTGCAATGGAAACCCTTTGCATTTTGCATTCTGCAGAGGTGTATCTGCTGTCAATCCAAGGATTGTTCACTCCTGTGCTTTTGAATACTGGTGGTATAAGTTGGTTGGTGTTTGTTCGCATAATTAAGATTAAATGAAAACTGTGTCATTGAAAAAAAAAACATTTCTCTCTCTCCATTTCTGGAATTTTGATACATTTTTGCGCGTATGTGTGATGGACCGACTTTAGACCGACTCGGACCAATCACTGCTTGGTCCTTGTTCTTACCTTGACTTTGGTGATATGTTGGTGATCTGATTGGGGGGTGGGGTCCAATGTTAGTAAGTTGTTAAATAAAGATTGACAGTAGCTCCACCCGCGTGTATTTTCGCAACGCACTGTTAGAAACGCAAATTTCCAGCTTCAGTGTGACCGCAGATGCGATCCGAGGCCGCGACTCAGCTTTGGTCATGTGACGTTTTGAGTGACTCGATCAAAGGGTAAAAGAAAAAATCCATTATTGGTACTTAATGTGAGGATTTTTGTCCAGATTTTTGTCCACACGATGGACAGCGCAGTGAGCCACGTCACTCAGGCCTAGCTAGCTAGCTTCAATGTTCCCTGGCCAGCGGGTGGTTGGCTGCCTGCCTACCTTCAGAGTGGCCTTTTCTTGTGGCCAGTCTAAGGCACACCTGTGCAATAATCATGCTGTCTAATCAGCATCTTGATATGGCACACCTGTGAGGTGGGATGGATTGTCTTGGCAAAAGAGAAGTGCTCACTATCACAGATTTAGACAGATTTGTGAACAATATTTCAGAGAACTGGTTATTTTGTGTATGTGGAAAATGTTTCACATCTTTGAGTTCATACCATAAAAAATGGGAGCAATAACAAAAGTATTGCGTTTATATTTTTGGTCAGTGTATTTTCATTGATACCATAATAAAATATCCTCCAGTTTTATTTTTGTTTCCCTCTCGGATTAACACTCAAACTGGGTCTCTGTCAGACGGAAGCAATGTTTTTGTAACGGCCTTCAGGTGCAGTTGCTTGCTCGGTAGAGCTCTCCAAAAGATATAAACCCAAACTACTCGCTCAACATCATTCATGTTTTCATAATGTGGCAACAAAAAGTCCAGAAAACTTTGGCGGCTGCTCTGCAGACAGGGCATCAAGACATCGAGCAGTAAATTTGACGGGTTTCAAAAGAGAGGCGGGGGATGTGGTTCTTAAATAGCTCTTAAATTTCAGATCTTATAAGACAATAAATTGTCTGAAATTCTAGTAAATGGGTTTTCTTTTACTCGTCAATGTGATGTGATCTCCTGTCAAAATAAAATCAAGGTTGCGTTTAGTCATGAGGACATGAAATGGTTGAACCTCAGCTAGCTAGTTAGCTCATGCTAGTCTGTGTGGGAGAACAGGAACGTGTGAATTCATGAAAGAATGAAATGAAAATATGGATTACTGACGGTGGTTAAAAGAGGTTTGTGGAAATCCTGATGGTCAGAATTTGCTGGTTTTGCTGAAGAAATCTAAACGATGAAGATCAGACTTAAATCCATGTAGCTTCCCCTTAAAATATCCAGTTCAGACACCACTACAGCTCCAAATGCCCCAATGATTGGAGCAATGGGGAGGAGCCAGAGGGGTAGGGGAAGAATTTGGATCCAGCTGTAGAATCCTTTGTTGTTGCTCTCAACTCCTTTGTTTCCACGTGAAGATGATGATAGATTTTTATTAAAGTTAGAAAGTTCTGATAAGTTTAATAATACTTTAAAAAATGACACCTACATTACGTTAGGATTTGATAAAGGTGATGTGATTTGGAGTTTAAGTGGTTTAAATCATTTGTTCCTGGACTTATTTGCTGACGCAGCATTTTCTGATTCTACTATGGAGTCTTGTTGCTTCTAGTTTCTTTTTCTACAACTCCCTCCTTCATAAACTCCAGCTCGTCCCTTTTAATCTCAAAAACAAACCATTGTTGACCTTCTTTCTTTCTTTGTTGTTTCCAGAAACCCAAAGTCTTCAGAATGAGTACAACACTTTAGTGTACTGGTTTCTACACATCTTCCTCTTTCTCTTTATTCTTCTTTAGAATGCAGACAGTTGGATGAATCTTCAGTAAACTAAGCACTGATGTTTGTTTAAGCCTTCATGCTTGATCATCCAGATGTTTAGCTGGATTAAGAACATCCTCTGACCTGATCATCACTTTCTTTTCTTAGATCCACCTGCAGGTGGAGACGCTGTTCATCCTGGTGAGTCAAACATTTCAATAAACAGCAGTGATTTAAATAAAGTTACAATAATCACATTATGGTGATTTGGTTGTTATTTCTTTCCAGAAGAAAGGATGCTTTTATTAAACAATGAAGAGTTTAACCAAACATCAAACACTGTTACTGTTGAGATCAACCCTCAGACTGGTGAGTGAAACTAGAAAAGACCGAAAAAGTGGATTTTCTTTCATCGTACAGACTAAAGGTCAACTGTGTTTGATGACTTCATCCAAAAAGAGCTTCTGGTAGTTTCTCTGCTGGATGGAAATGTTGAAAATCATCTCAAGACTTTTAAAGACTTTGGGATTAAAACCATCATCTGATGGGTGGAGGCACTGTTTGACTTTTTTGGGTATTTTCTGTCTGCTTTTGTATTTGGGTGGAGTTGATGTCATCATTTAACTCTTGCAATGACTCTACAATCATGGTCACAATGGTAGAAAGCTGTCTCCATGGTAACAGCTGGAGTTTGGAGCGCTGTAGACTGATTGGAGCAGAACTATGTTAGAAACTGATGCAAATTTGACATTTTTTATTCAGATTTAGAGCTGTGACGGATTTTTGATCACCGCAGTGATGAACCACCAGGATGTGCGGTGTCGCGGTTAACCGCAGCCCCCCCACACACACACACACAAACAAAAAATCTCCCGGCGGCCGCATCGGAAATAAATACAATTACAACGTAGTATTTTTTATTAACAAATAACAGTAACAACTATCTATCTAGCTAATGAACTATGTAGGTGTTGCAGATTGACTGTGACTGTGTGAGCGCGGTGCGTGTTGATTCTTCTGCAGAGCGGTCGGCTCTTGAGCTACATGCGAGCTTCACCTGTGCCTAATAATAAATACACTGCAGAGACTTTGTCACCTTTTCCGATATCCGTGAGCCTGACACCCATGAAGAACGCGGGCAGGAGGCTCCGCCTTTGTTTATACAGACACGTCACTTTAAGCTGCACAAACTAGTTCCCAAACACAACATGTAGTGATATTCACTGAAATCTAACAGCATGCGTTCATGTTTGGTGTTACAGAGTGACTGAGAACAGTAATACCCCCCTCCCCCCAACAAAAAATCGTCTGGAGGGCGGCCGTGTCGCGCACTCAAAGAACGCACACAGCTTGTAACGGAAATGAATACAGTGGAAATTAATAATAAGAATGCAGTAAATTTGTCGTATTTCCTCGCAAGACAGAAACGTCTTTTGTAGAATGAGGATGTGTGTGTGTTTCTGAAACACCGCGCGTGTGTGTAAGTAGAGTGAGCACGTGCCGCGTGACGGCCACGCGCCCGAGCGCGGGTGTGAGGAGAGAAGGAGAAGAGTGATAAAAGGTTTCCCATGGAAACCTTTGAAGTCTGACCACAGGACTAGCAGAAAAAGTAAATTATCATCAAAGAGGAATGTGTTTATTATAGTTCCAATCACGCACCATATGTAGGGCTGGGCGATATGGCCTAAATTAATTAAATTAATTCGATTTCCGATTTTCTTTCCCCCCACCGTACTTAAGGAGAGCAATAAGTAAAGCAAATGTTGCTTTTATTTAGTCAAACAAAAGACAAATGTAACCCCCATTTCTGGGATGAATTATAAATAAATGAACACACTCTTGGACCCACACCAGTTCCAAAAAACAGATGAGTTTATTCCTTTCTTGGGAACAAACTTCCCCATCTTACTGGTAGCCATGCTGTCGCTAGCTGTTTCGTGTGTGCTATGATGTTGCTGTTTGTCGCGTGACACACCGCCGTGTGAAACTAACGCTACGGAAGCTCTGGGGAGCCAAAAATACACCACATAAAAACTCGATTTAGTTATTTTTGAAATCGGCCATTCTGATTACAACAACAAAAATGAACAGTTTTACAATAAAAATAGATGAAGAAGATACTTGTTTAATAAAAATGATACAATTTGAACTTATTAGATGGGCGGAGTCATCAGTTTTAGATTGTAGAGGTTTTTGTCAGTCCTGAGTCAGTGTTTGCTTTTACTTCACAGTAGAAAAAATATTATTAAGTCTAACTTTAAGTGCGTCTCTGTTTATCCAACTCCTGCTAAACATTTGGCTAAACATCAAATTAAAAACACATTTGCACATTTTCAATGATTTGGACCCAAATATTACCAACTTTGCTGAAACCAGGTTTACTGCAACAAACACCTTCTGATGTCATCATGAAGCTCAGAATGAACTTCTCCTGAGTCTACGGCATCTCCCAAAGGACAAAAAGTTCAGCTTAGTCAAAATCATGGCATACTATCACCATCTACTGGTTGAAACGTTCCACTGCCTCACATAAAGGTCTAGGACCATAATAGTAGAAGGTTGTAGTAGAATAATGTTAGAAATTGATGCAAATTTATAATATTTCTTTTTTTTTATCACAGAGTCAAGCACTTCCAACAGACAAGGACCAGCAGAGACTCCAGATCTGGTTTCAGCCTCAGAAACCAAACCTGAACTTGGAATAATGCAAACTACTGTCTCTGGTGAGTTTTGGGAAACTGATTCCCAATGTCCAGCAAACCGCTGAACCACAGCAGCACAACCACACAGCTTGTTTATGTGTGATTTATTAGAGATTCCTGCATCAGTTATGTAGTTTTAAGACAAGTGTGCCATATACTAGATATGAATGATCTATGTTGGTGGTACATATGTGGATCGTTGAAAGGCACAGATTTGTGTATACACCTCTCAAGAATCACACAAAATCACAATTGATTTAAGTTATCATTGTGTAATAATTGTATAGTAATTATTAAACTACGTAGAATATGCAATAACTGCAGAATTCTCAACCACCCAAAGATTTTGAACTGCTCAAAACTGAATACACAATGATGAAAGTCTTCCGGGAATTCCCGGAAATCCAGGTTTTTTAAGCAAACCGATCGTACCTTCCGGGAAATAAAGACCTGATCTCTACAGACAAATCGCTTTCCGGATGAAAAAAATGTCTGAAATAGGCTAATTTTAGCTTTATTTTCTATATTTCTCCGCGGATCGCTTCCTCTATGGGCGCGGCCATCTCTCGTCTTCCCGTCCTAATTGACCAATGACGGGATGTTTTAGTTCCTTTCGGATGCGTCGACAGCTCTGATTGGCTCTGTCTGTACCACGTGGTCAGTGTGACGGATCCCCTAGAGACCAAAACTGATGGACCCACGATAAACTTTCACAAATAAATCTGAAGAGTTTGGCGGGCATCGTCATTATTGAGCGTGGTCACAACCTCAGTTGTGAGAAGACGATAAAAAACAAATTTAAGTGGTCTTGGCTGGAAGAAAAATATTTTTTCCTTGCCTGACCTTCATCACGGATTCATGAAAAGACCCGTCAGCTGAAATCCTGGACAGAGATCTGTGCACATTGATGAATGATGAACCCAATAAACACTTATGGATGACGTATATCACACATGGATCACAACAGACCAAAATTTCATACGTGGAAACTGCTCAAAATGTACATAGTGGCTGTGTTTTAGCCACAATAGTAGAAAGCTGTCTCCATGGTAACAGTTGGAGTTTGGAGCGCTGTAGACTGATTGGAGCTGAACTGTTAGAAACATATGCAGATTTATGACATTATTTATGCTATTTTTCATTCAGATTTGATATTTCATTGTGTTTTTCACAGAGCCAAACTCTACAAACATGGAAGAAAACACTGAGAACCAGAATCCTGCTCCATCCTTAGACACCAAACCTGATCCAGGTGAGTACATTCCTTATTACAACAAGAAAAACAAAGTGTTACAATAAAAACAGATTAACCCTTGTGCCATCCTATGGGGTCCAGATGACCCGATCCTTACATTGACGTGTTCTCCCTACCATGACAAAGGTGGATAAAGGTGGAAAGATTTCATGTAATCCATGGACACCAGTGAAGATCACAAATCATTGAAGAAAAAAGGTTCAGAGCTCTGTCTAGTGCAGTGGTTCCCAGACTGGGGGGGCGCGCCCCCTAGGGGCGGCGTGGGGTTATTGCAGGGGGGGCGCGGTGGAGTTTAGAAACAAAGGATTTGTATGTTTGTGTCAGTGTGGGGGGGCTCGAAAATATTCTAATCTTCAGAAAGGGGGGCCCTGCAGAAGAATTTTGGGAACCACTGGTCTAGTGGGTCTAGATCAGTGTTTTTCAACCAGTGTGCCCTCATTAACTGATCTAGAAACATTTTCCATCTCCAGGATTTCAGCTCTGTGTTCATCCAAACAGGTCCTGATAAAACACTGAGTAGTTAGGAATATAAAAGATCACAAAATACTTTTTTCTTTGTGTTTATTTGATTCTATTAAAGACATTTTGATAAGAATGACAGTACCACGATTTAGCTACAGTATTAACTGTTTTAGGAAAAGTCCCGCCCCTTTAACTGTCTCCACCAATCATTCTTGGAGGCTTAATCACATGTCATCAATCTGACCAATCAGAAGTGGTTAAAGTCTTCACTTCCTTGTTCTGATTTAGCTCATAAAGTCTCTCAGTTCTAACAAAAATACCAGCTAAAGCTCGTCTTTAGCGGTGTAGCTTTCCACAGAATCCGGTGTCAGACCGTGGAACAAGAGAACAAAACAATGAAGCTCTGAAAAGCAAGTCTGTCTGCCATCACTACATCTCCCATAATCTACTGGGTTAATGTGACAACATCTCAGCGCACAATGAGTCTTCGTGTTAAACGTCTTGAAACCACAACAAACACACATCAAACAGTTTTTAAATCTTTTAACTTAACTTTTAATACATCTATTAGAAAAAAAACAGCTGCAGCTTCCAGCTTTTTCTGCCACAATTATCACAAAAATGCATGTGAGATTGCAGAGGGGCTGTAGATCAATACAGACTGTGAGTTTCTCCTTTTTATTTTTTTATTTTTTTGTGGATGCTGGTGTGCCGCGGCTCAAAAAAGGTAGAAAAACACTGTCATAGAAGAACCATCTCCCAATGTTAAAGTGCCTAGGACAGAACAAGGGTTACAAACATATAACAATAATTGAACCCTTGCATTAATAATTAGTCATTGTTCGTCTTCTAAAGATCTCATAATAGTAGAGAGCTGTCTCCATGGTAACAGCTGGAGTTTGGAGCACTGTAGACTGATTGTAGCTGAACAATGTTAGAAACTGATGCAGATTTATGACATTTTTCATTCAAAATTCATATTTATTTCTTTCACAGAGTCAAACACTTCAAACACACAGGAACCAGCTGAGAATCCTGCTCCATCCTCAGACTCCAAACCTGATCCAGGTGAGCTAACATCAGCCACACGGCTCCTCCATCAGTATCTGCTTCAGTCTGGATAACATGGAAGTGTCGTCCCAGAAGCCACGCCCCCAACCTTATTAACACAAGGGGCTAATAAGACAGCATGAAACAGTCTCAGTACTAACTTCATTGTACCCATCATGCAATGCGAGATGGACACACAGTTAAGTAGTTATTGGGAGTAGTTATTCTTACGTCTATAAAACTCAATAATTGTTAATACAACTCAAATCTACATATTTATCTAACTAAATGTCATATTACTCCAATTCAATTATTATTTTTTCCATCTGAATTTAACTTAATTAAACCTAATTAAACTCTCATATGTCTAAGTTTGAGCCGGCAGATATACTCATTTTTATAACAATAAAAAGAACGAATAGATTTATATTCATGGAATGTAGTCGTTTATCAATTTTCCAACACTGTCACTGTTTAAATAAACAGTAGGGGTTTTATATAAACTCATCATCCTGTCCTTCACTCTCACTCATGGTTCACAGACTTAAGCACAGTAGGACAAAATAACTCGGCAAAACTCAGTAAAACAGCTAAACAACTAAACATATTTAGTCAAAAAGCCACACTTAAACCCAAATCCGTCCAGACAGGCAAAGGGAATGATATCCCAGAATCCCTTGCGGTGCCGATCTAACAGCAGCACCAAAGTTACACCTACATAATTGAATTAATTTGAATGAAAGGAAAATAATTGTCTGAAAACTACGTGTTACTTTTAAGGTGACTTAACAACAACAAAAAAAGATTCATCTTAACTAGGGCTGCACGATATGAGCAAAACTTGTAATATTAGTGATCAATATTGCGATGACGATATAATTTGTGGTATATACACAAATAGGAAAACAACCCAAAACATCATTACCATTTCACTGCAACAGTTTAAAAATTATACTCCAAATGACCCTCGTCGATGTAGGAGGCAAACATAATGTCTCTATCTGATTGGTCAACAAGGTGAAGGGGTCCATCTAATTAGTCAAATGCATAAATGGATTTATTTGATCCGTTAAATGCTTCAAGCGGCCATAAGATTGTTTTAGCACATTTAAGGTAACCATTTATTGCGATTTTTGCTGACTTTTGCGATATGGATATTGCACAGGTGCATATTGCGATAACGATAAATTTGCGGTATATTGTGCAGGTCTAATTCTAACTGAAGCAAATAATTAAGTTAGATCAACAATATAAAAAAGTTTATCTTTCCAACATCCATATATGGTCTTATCACCCTCTCACGGTGGAAAAAGTATTATCTGAGCTTCTTCATCCACTAAATCATCTTCAAATGGACACGCCATGCTGCTTCACCTCTCTGAAAACAAACTAAGCTTCAACTAAACCTGCTCCGGACCAGGTTATGTTCAGAGCATGAGTTGCCATGGCAACTTGACCTACCCTGAAAGATACCTCCATTTCTGGAACCGAAAGGTGAGGTTATCAACTTCCTTAGCCACAAACTTACCGTGGGAGCTAGCATAACCTGCTTTCTGGAATACCCCCCTGGATGAAGAACATCCTCTGACCTGATCATCACTTTCTTTTCTTAGATCCACCTGCAGGTGGAGACGCTGTTCATCCCAGTGAGTCAAACATTTCAATAAAAAGCAGTGATTTAAATAAAGTACAATAATCACATTATGGTGATTTGGTTGTGATTTCTTTCCAGAGGAAACAACGTCTTTATTAAAGACTGAAGAGTGTAACCAAACATCAAACGTCACTGTTACTGTTGAGAACAACCCTCAGACTGGTGAGTGAAACTAGAAAAGACCAAAAAAGTGGATTTTCTTTCCTCCTGCAGACTAAAGGTCAACTGTGTTTGATGACTTCATCCAAAAAGGAGTTGATGTCATCATTTAACTCTTGCAATGACTCTACAGTCATTGATCACAATGGTAGAAAGCTGTCTCCATGGTAACAGCTGGAGTTTGGAGCGCTGTAGACTGTGTGGAACAGAACTATGTTAGAAACTGATGCAGATTTATGACATTTTTTATTCCGATTATATATACATAGACTTATATCTATATTTACAGAGTCAAACGTACCAGGATCAGCCGAGAATCCAAGTCCTGCTCCATCCTCAGAAACCAAACCTGATCCAGGTGAGTAAACTTATTATTACAACAAGAAAAATGAACAGTTTTACAATAAAATAGATGAAGAAGATACTTGTTTAATAAAAATGATTCAAATTGAACTTATTACTAATGATAAAGTCTGTATCAGATGGGCGGAGTCATCTGTTTTAGATTGTAGAGGTTTTTGTCAGTCCTGAGTCAGTATTTGCTTTTACTTCACAATAGAAAAAATATTATTAAGTCTAACTTTAAGTGCGTCTCTGTTTATCCAACTCCTGCTAAACATTTGACTAAACATCAAATTAAAAACACATTTGCACATCTTTAAAGATTTGGACCCAAATATTACCAACTTTGCTGAAACCAGGTTTCCTGCAACAAACACGTTCTGATGTCATCATGAAGCTCAGAATGAACTTCTCCTGAGTCTACGGCATCTCCCAAAGGACAAAAAGTTCAGCTTAGTCAAAATCATGGTGTACTATGACCATCTACTGGTTGAAACGTCCCCCTGCCTCACATAAAGGTCTAGGACCATAATAGTAGAAGGTTGTAGTAGAATAATGTTAGAAATTGATGCAAATTTATAATATTTCATTTTTTTGATCACAGAGTCAAACACTTCCAACAGACAAGGACCAGCAGAGACTCCAGATCTGGTTTCAGCCTCAGAAACCAAACGTGAACTTGGTATTATGCAAACTACTGTCTCTGGTGAGTTTTGGGAAACTGATTCCCAATGTCCAGCAAACCGCTGAACCACAGCAGCACAACCACACAGCTTTCCTGCTGCAAAGGGGCGGCAACAGAAATCGTAGCATAGAGCAGTGGCCAAAACATTCTGCAAAACAGCTGCACATGTGCATGCATCTGAACGCTGTGTCACCTAGCCTCTACATACATTTAGCACATATTTCATGTATGACAATTGGTCATACATGAAATTACATGGAAAAGGTGATGGTGATGGAAGCTGTGCTCTTTACATGAAATACTTACAGATGTTTCATGAATGAACCACGTTAAAAACCCAGCTGTAAGAATAAATCACCCAAAGAACACGTAAACCCGCTCTTCATTGAATTTCTTCATCACATCGCGTCAGCACCATGGTCAGCGCCTGCCACAGCGATTTAACAGTTGGGGTTCCTGGTCTGAACCAGTTCAGCTGTTAGGCACCAGCTGAGGCAGCCCTCTGAGACGGGGGGACCCCTGCCTGGAGCCGAACCTGGGGAGATCAGTGAGACCGGCCTGGCACGCGTCGAGAGTCATACTCAGGCCCCCTCCCTGTAGCTGCTTTCTGTGGAGCACCAGATACCGCCCTGAGAGAGACCCCCGCTTAGTATAGACTGCTGGAGAGATCAGTCAAACAAAGCGCCAATCGTGCATGAAGCATGCGTCAGTATTGCGTTGTTTATGTGCGATTTCTTAGAGATTCCTACGTCAGTTATGTAGTTTTAACATAAGTGCGCCATATACTAGATATGAATGGTCTATGTTGGTGGTACATATGTGGAACGGTCGTGGAAAGGCACAGATTTGTGTATACACCTCTCAAGAATCACACAAAATCACAAAGTTATCATTGTGTAATAATTGTATAGTAATTATTAAACTACGTAGAATATGCAATAACTGCAGAATTCTCAACCAACCAAAGATTTTGAACTGCTGAAAACTGAATTCATGAAAAGACCCGTCAGCTGAAATCCTGGACAGAGATCTGTGCACATCGATGAATGATGAACCCAATAAACACTTATGGATGACGTATATCACACATGGATCACAACAGACCAAAATTTCATACGTGGAAACTGCTCAAAATGTACGTAGTGGCTGTGTTTTAGCCACAATAGTAGAAAGCTGTCTCCATGGTAACAGTTGGAGTTTGGAGCGCTGTAGACTGATTGGAGCTGAACTGTTAGAAACATATGCAGATTTATGACATTATTTATGCTATTTTTCATTCAGATTTGATATTTCATTGTGTTTTTCACAGAGCCAAACACTACAAACATGGAAGAAAACACTGAGAACCAAAATCCTGCTCCATCCTTAGACACCAAACCTGATCCAGGTGAGTACATTCCTTATTACAACAAGAAAAACAAAATTTTACAATAAAAACAGATTAACCCTTGTGCCATCCTATGGGGTCCAGATGACCCGATCCTTACATTGACGTGTTCTCCCTACCATGACAAAGGTGGATAAAGGTGGAAAGATTTCATGTAATCCATGGACACCAGTGAAGATCACAAACCATTGAAGAAAAAAGGTTCAGAGCCCTGTCTGGTGCAGTGGTTCCCAAACTGGGGGGGGTCACCCCCTAGGGGGGGCGCGGGGGTATTGCAGGGGGGGGGGCGTGGTGGACTTTAGAAACAAAGGATTTGTATGTTTGTGTCAGTGTGGGGGGGCTCGAAAATATTGTTGTTTTTTTTTTTTTTTTTTACTTGTCCTGTCCAACAGCTGGGCAAACAGATGAGAGCTGAAGGCCTCTTGTGTTGGACATATTTTGCTTTAACAACAGAGGTTATGAATCTATGACAAACCAGAGGAATGTCTGAGTAAACCCCTTTTGTAGTTGAGGCCAAACTTTATTAAATTCCATCATGTTTGAAAATCTTTGGTGCTGGACCGGACGGAAAAGGAAAGGAGTGAAGAAGAGAGAGGGATGTTAGAGAGGAGGGGGGATAGGAGGGTGATAATAGGAGGGGGGGGGTAGAACCATGATGTATTGTAATCTATTTGCAAGAAAGTATTTGTGGAAATTAGGTAATTCTAATCCTCCACAGCTTTTTGCAGATTTTAAAGTTTTTAGACTAATTCTTGCAGGTTTATTCTTACATAAAAAGCTTGATATGGATGAGTCTAATGTTTTGAACCATTTTAGTGGCGGTTGTGTGGGAATCATTGAAAAGAGATAATTAACTTTGGGTAAGATTTTCATTTTTACCGTGGCTACCTTGCCCATAAGGGACAGAGGCAGGTTGGTCCAGCGTGTTAGATCGTCCTGTATGTTTTTCAGTAATGGGGTGTAGTTTAGTTGCACCAGTTCTGATAATTTGGGGGAAAAATTGATACCTAGATATTTGATATTTCCTGATTTAACTGGTATTGTGAGTCTTTGCTCCGCATTATTGTTCAGTGGTAATAAAACAGACTTATTCCAATTAATGGAATAGTCTGATATAGAAGAGAATTCATTTATGATTGTTGCCGTTTCATTTACTGAATGTAAATTACTTAAAAACAGTAATATGTCATCTGCATATAGACTAATTTTATGATGGCTGTGTTTGGTTTTAATTCCTTTAATGCTCTCATGCTGTCTTATTGCTGCAGCTAGAGGCTCAATAAATATAGCAAAAAGAGAAGGAGAGAGTGGGCAACCTGTCTGGTTCCTCTTCCAAGAAAAAATCTGTTGGAAGTCTGTTTATTAGTTCTAACTGATGCATTGGGGTTGTGATATAATATTTTGATCCATTTGATGAATGCTTCTCCAAAACCAAACTTATGGAGGGCAGCAATAAGGAACTTCCAGTTTACTCTGTCAAAAGCTTTTTCAGCATCCAGTGATAGTATGGTCATTTCCTGGTTATTAATGGTGGCAAAGTCTATTATATTAACAAGTCTTCTGAGATTGTCATCCGAGTGTCTGCCTTTGATAAATCCAGGGGGGGCCCTGCAGAAAACTTTTGGGAACCACTGGTCTAGTGGGTCTAGATCAGTGTTTTTCAACCAGTATGCCATGGGAAACTGCCCTCATTAACTGATCTAGAAACATTTTCCATCTCCAGGAAATCAGCTCTGTGTTCATTCAAACAGGCCCTGATAAAACACTGAGTAGTTCGGAATATGAAAGATCATAAAATACTTTTTTCTTTGTGTTTATTCGATTCTATTAAAGACATTTTGATAAGAATGACGGTACCGCAATATAGCTGCAGTATTAACTGTTTTCTGAAAAGTCCCGCCCCTTTAACTGTCTCCACCAATCATTCTTGGAGGCTTAATCACATGTCATCAGTCTGACCAATCAGAAGTGGTTAAAGTCTTCACTTCCTTGTTCTGATTTAGCTCAAAAAAGTCGTTCAGTTCTAACAAAAATACCAGCTAAAGTTCGTCTTTAGCGGTGTAGCTTTCCACAGAATCCGGTGTCAGACCGTGGAACAAGTGACCAAAACAATGAAGCTCTGAGACGCTAGTCTGTCTGCCATCACTACATCTCCCATGATGCATTGGGTTAATGTGACAACATCTTAGCGCACAATGAGTCTTCGTGTTAAACGTCTTGAAACCACATCGAATAGTTTTTAAATCTTCTAACTTAACTTTTATTACATCTTTTAGAAAAAACAGCTGCAACTTCCAGTTTTTTCTGCCACAATTATCACAAAAATGCATGTGAGATTGTGGAGGGACTGTAGATCAATACAGACTATGAGTTTCTCCTTTTTTCTTTTTTTTTTTTTTGGATGCTGGTGTGCCATGACTCAAAAAAGGTTGAAAAACACTGTCATAGAAGAACCATCTCCCAATGTTAAAGTGCCTAGGATAGAACAAGGGTTACAAACATTTAACAATAATTGAACCTTTGCATTGATAATTAGTCATTGTTCGTCTTGTAAAGATCTCATAATAGTAGAGAGCTGTCTCCATGGTAACAGTTGGAGTTTGGAGCACTGTAGACTGATTGTAGCTGAACAATGTTAGAAACTGATGCAGATTTATGACATTTTTCATTCAAAATTCCTATTTCTTTCTTTCACAGAGTCAAACACTTCAAACACACAGGAACCAGCTGAGAATCCTGCTCCATCCTCAGACTCCAAACCTGATCCAGGTAAGCTAACATCAGCCACACGGCTCCTCCATCAGTATCTGCTTCAGTCTGGATAACATGGAAGTGTCGTCCCAGAAGCCACGCCCCCAACGCTATTAACACAAGGGGCAAGTAAGGCAGCATGAAACAGTCTCAGTACTAACTTCATTTTACCCATCATGCAATGCGGTAAGTGACATAGAGACGGACACACAGTTATGTAGTAATTGGGAGTAGTTATTCTTACGTCTATAAAACTCAATGATTGTTTATACAACTCAAATTTACATATTTATCTAACTAAATGTCATATTACTCCAATTCAATTATTATTTTTTCCATCTGAATTTAACTTAATTAAACTCTCATATGTCTAAGTTTGAGCCGGCAGATATACTCATTTTTATAACAATAAAAAGAACGAATAGATTTGTATTCATGGCATGTTTATCAATTTTCCAACACTGTCACTGTTTAAATAGACAGTAGGGGTGCTATATAAACTCATCATCCTCTCCTTCACTCTCACTCATGGTGCAGAGACTTAAGCATAGTAGGACAAAATAACTCGACAAAACACAGTAAAACATCTAAACAACTAAACATATTTAGTCAAAAAGCCACACTTAAACCCAAATCTGTCCAGACAGGCAAAGGGAATGATATCCCACAATCCTTTGCGGTGCCAATCTAACAGCAGCACCAAAGTTACACCTACATAATTGAATTAATTTGAATGAAAGGAAAATAATTGTCTGAAAACTATGTGTTATTTTTAAGGTGACTTAACAACAACAAAAAAAGATTCATCTTAACTAGGGCTGCACGATATGAGCAAAACTTGTGATATGAGTGATCAATGTTGCGATAACGATTTAATTTGCGGTATATAAACAAATAGCAAAACAACCAAAAACATCATTACCATTTCACTGCAACAATTTAAAATTATACTCCAAATGACTCGTTGACGTAGGAGGCAAACATCTAACATAATGCCTCTATCTCATTGGTCAACAAGGTGAAAGGGTCCATCCAATTGGTCAAATGCATAAATGGATTTATTTGATTAGTTAAATACTTCAAGCTCCCATAAGATTGTTTTAGCACATTTAAGGTAACCATTTATTGCGATTTTTGCTGACTTTTGCTATATGGATATTGCACAGGTGCATATTGCGATAACGATAAATTTGCGGTATATTGTGCAGGTCTAATTCTAACTGAAGCAAATAATTAAATTAAATCAACAAAGTAAAAATGTTTATCTTTAAACATCCATATATGGTCTTATCATCCTCTCAGGGTGGAAAAAGTATTATCTGAGCTTCTTCATCCACTAAATCATCTTCAAATGGACACGCCATGGTGCTGCACCTCTCTGAAAACAAACTAACCTTCAACTAAACCTGATCCAGACCAGGTTATGTTCAGAGCATGAGTTGCCATGGCAACTTGACCTACCCTGAAACATACCTCCATATTTGGAACTGAAAGCTGAGGTTATCCACTTCTTTAGCCTCAAACTTACCGTGGGAGCTAGCATAACCTGCTTTCTGGAATACCCCCCTGGATGAAGAACATCCTCTGACCTGATCATCACTTTCTTTTTTTAGATTCACCTGCAGGTGGAGACGCTGTTCAGCCCAGTGAGTCAAACATTTCAATAAAAAGCAGTGATTTAAATAAAGTTACAATAATCACATTATGGTGATTTGGTTGTTATTTCTTTCCAGAGGAAACAACGTCTTTATTAGAGACTGAAGAGTGTAACCAAACATCAAACTTCACTATTACAGATGAGATCAACCCTCAGACTGGTGAGAGAAACTAGAAAAGACCCAAAAAGTGGATTTTCTTTCACCCTGCAGACTAAAGGTCAACTGTGTTTGATGACTTCATCCAAAAAGAGCTTCTGGTTGTTTCTCTGCTGGATGGAAATGTTGAAAATCATCTCAATACTTTTGAAGACTTTGGGAGCAAAACCATCATCTGATGGGTGGAGGCACTGTTTGACTCTTTTTGGGTATTTTCTGTCTGCTTTTGTATTTGGGTGGAGTTGATGTCATCATTTAACTCTTGCAATGACTCTACAGTCATTGATTACAATGGTAGAAAGCTGTCTCCATGGTAACAGCTGGAGTTTGGAGCGCTGTAGACTGTTTGGAACAGAACTATGTTAGAAACTGATGCAGATTTATGACATTTTTTATTCCGATTATATATACATAGACATATATCTATATTTACAGAGTCAAACGTACCAGGATCAGCCGAGAATCCAAGTCCTGCTCCATCCTCAGAAACCAAACCTGATCCAGGTGAGTAAACTTGTTATTACAACAAGAAAAATGAACAGTTTTACAATAAAATAGATTAAGAAGACACTGGTTTAATAAATATGATTCAAATTGAACTTATTACTAATGATAAAGTCTGTATCAGATGGGCGGAGTCATCAGTTTTAGATTGTAGAGGTTTTTGTCAGTCCTGAGTCAGTATTTGCTTTTACTTCACAGTAGAAAAAATATTATTAAATCTAACTTTAAGTGCGTCTCTGTTTATCCAACTCCTGCTAAACATTTGGCTAAACATCAAATTAAAAACACATTTGCACATTTTCAAAGATTTGGACCCAAATATTACCAACTTTGCTGAAACCAGGTTTACTGCAACAAACACGTTCTGATGTCATCATGAAGCTCAGAATGAACTTCTCCTGAGTCTACGGCATCTCCCAAAGGACAAAAAGTTCAGCTTAGTCAAAATCATGGCGTACTATGACCATCTACTGGTTGAAACGTTCCACTGCCTCACATAAAGATCTAGGACCATAATAGTAGAAGGTTGTAGTAGAATAATGTTAGAAATTGATGCAGATTTATCACATTTCTTTTTTTTTTTATCACAGAGTCAAACACTTCCAACAGACAAGGACCAGCAGAGACTCCAGATCTGGTTTCAGCCTCAGAAACCAAACATGAACTTGGTATTATGCAAACTACTGTCTCTGGTGAGTTTTGGGAAACTGATTCCCAATGTCCAGCAAACCGCTGAACCACAGCGGCACAACCACACAGCTTTCCTGCTGCAAAGGGGCGGCAACAGAAATCGTAGCATAGAGCAGTGGCCAAAACATTCTGCAAAACAGCTGCACATGTGCATGCATCTGAACGCTGTGTCACCTAGCCTCTACATACATTTAGCACATATTTCATGTATGACAATTGGTCATACAGGAAATTACATGGAAAAGGTGATGGTGATGGAAGCTGTGCTCTTTACATGAAATACTTACAGATGTTTCATGAATGAACCACGTTAAAAATCCAGCTGTATGAATAAATCACCCAAAGAACACGTAAACCCGCGCTTCATTGAATTTGTTCATCACATCGCGTCAGCACCATGGTCAGCGCTTGCCACAGCGATTAAACAGTTGGGGTTCCTGGTCTGAACCAGTTCAGCTGTTAGGCACCAGCTGAGGCAGCCCTCTGAGACGGGGGGACCCCTGCCAGAAGCCGAACCTGGGGAGATCAGTGAGACCGGCCTGGCACGCGTCGAGAGTCATACTCAGGCCCCCTCCCTGTAGCTGCTTTCTGTGGAGCACCAGATACCGCCCTGAGAGAGACCCCCGCTTAGTATAGACTGCTGGAGAGATCGGTCAAACAATGCGTCAATCGTGCATGAAGCATGCGTCAGTATTGCGTTGTTTATGTGCGATTTATTAGAGATTCCTACGTCAGTTATGTAGTTTTAACATAAGTGCGCCATATACTAGATATGAATGATCTATGTTGGTGGTACATATGTGGAACGGTCGTGGAAAGGCACAGATTTGTGTATACACCTCTCAAGAATCACACAAAATCACAAAGTTATCATTGTGTAATAATTGTATAATAATAATTAAACTACGTAGAATATGAAATAACTGCAGAATTCTCAACCAACCAAAGATTTTGAACTGCTGAAAACTGAATTCATAAAAAGACCCGTCAGCTGAAATCCTGGACAGAGATCTGTGCACATCGATGAATGATGAATGCAATAAACACTTATGGATGACGTGTATCACACATGGATCACAACAGACCAAAATTTAATACGTGGAAACTGCTCAAAATGTACATAGTGGGTGTGTTTGAGCCACAATAGTAGAAAGCTGTCTCCATGGTAACAGTTGGAGTTTGGAGCGCTGTAGACTGATTGGAGCTGAACTGTTAGAAACTGATGTAGATTTATGACATTATTTATGTTATTTTCATTCAGATTTGATATTTCATTGTGTTTTTCACAGAGCCAAACACTACAAACATGGAAGAAAACACTGAGAACCAGAATCCTGCTCCATCCTTAGACACCAAACCTGATCCAGGTGAGTACATTCCTTATTACAACAAGAAAAACAAAATTTTACAATAAAAACAGATTAACCCTTGTGCCATCCTATGGGGTCCAGATGACCCGATCCTTACATTGACGTGTTCTCCCTACCATGACAAAGGTGGATAAAGGTGGAAAGATTTCATGTAATCCATGGACACCAGTGAAGATCACAAACCATTGAAGAAAAAAGGTTCAGAGCCCTGTCTGGTGCAGTGGTTCCCAAACTGGGGGGGGGTCGCCCCCTAGGGGGGGCGCGGGGGTATTGCAGGGGGGGGGGGCGTGGTGGACTTTAGAAACAAAGGATTTGTATGTTTGTGTCAGTGTGGGGGGGCTCGAAAATATTGTTTTTTTTTGTTTTTTTTTTACTTGTCCTGTCCAACAGCTGGGCAAACAGATGAGAGCTGAAGGCCTCTTATGTTGGACATATTTTGCTTTAACAACAGAGGTTATGAATCTATGACAAACCAGAGGAATGTCTGAGTAAACCCCTTTTGTAGTTGAGGCCAAACTTTATTAAATTCCATCATGTTTGAAAATCTTTGGTGCTGGACCGGACGGAAAAGGAAAGGAGTGAAGAAGAGAGAGGGATGTTAGAGAGGAGGGGGGATAGGAGGGTGATAATAGGAGGGGGGGGGTAGAACCATGATGTATTGTAATCTATTTGCAAGAAAGTATTTGTGGAAATTAGGTAATTCTAATCCTCCACAGCTTTTTGCAGATTTTAAAGTTTTTAGACTAATTCTTGCAGGTTTATTCTTACATAAAAAGCTTGATATGGATGAGTCTAATGCTTTGAACCATTTTAGTGGCGGTTGTGTGGGAATCATTGAAAAGAGATAATTAACTTTGGGTAAGATTTTCATTTTTACCGTGGCTACCTTGCCCATAAGGGACAGAGGCAGGTTGGTCCAGCGTGTTAGATCGTCCTGTATGTTTTTCAGTAATGGGGTGTAGTTTAGTTGCACCAGTTCTGATAATTTGGGGGAAAAATTGATACCTAGATATTTGATATTTCCTGATTTAACTGGTATTGTGAGTCTTTGCTCCGCATTATTGTTCAGTGGTAATAAAACAGACTTATTCCAATTAATGGAATAGTCTGATATAGAAGAGAATTCATTTATGATTGTTGCCGTTTCATTTACTGAATGTAAATTACTTAAAAACAGTAATATGTCATCTGCATATAGACTAATTTTATGATGGCTGTGTTTGGTTTTAATTCTTTTAATGCTCTCATTCTGTCTTATTGCTGCAGCTAGAGGCTCAATAAATATAGCAAAAAGAGAAGGAGAGAGTGGGCAACCTGTCTGGTTCCTCTTCCAAGAAAAAATCTGTTGGAAGTCTGTTTATTAGTTCTAACTGATGCATTGGGGTTGTGATATAATATTTTGATCCATTTGATGAATGCTTCTCCAAAACCAAACTTATGGAGGGCAGCAATAAGGAACTTCCAGTTTACTCTGTCAAAAGCTTTTTCAGCATCCAGTGATAGTATGGTCATTTCCTGGTTATTAATGGTGGCAAAGTCTATTATATTAACAAGTCTTCTGAGATTGTCATCCGAGTGTCTGCCTTTGATAAATCCAGGGGGGGCCCTGCAGAAAACTTTTGGGAACCACTGGTCTAGTGGGTCTAGATCAGTGTTTTTCAACCAGTATGCCATGGGAAACTGCCCTCATTAACTGATCTAGAAACATTTTCCATCTCCAGGAAATCAGCTCTGTGTTCATTCAAACAGGCCCTGATAAAACACTGAGTAGTTCGGAATATGAAAGATCATAAAATACTTTTTTCTTTGTGTTTATTCGATTCTATTAAAGACATTTTGATAAGAATGACGGTACCGCAATATAGCTGCAGTATTAACTGTTTTCTGAAAAGTCCCGCCCCTTTAACTGTCTCCACCAATCATTCTTGGAGCTTAATCACATGTCATCAGTCTGACCAATCAGAAGTGGTTAAAGTCTTCACTTCCTTGTTCTGATTTAGCTCAAAAAAGTCGTTCAGTTCTAACAAAAATACCAGCTAAAGCTTCGTCTTTAGCGGTGTAGCTTTCCACAGAATCCGGTGTCAGACCGTGGAACAAGTGACCAAAACAATGAAGCTCTGAGACGCTAGTCTGTCTGCCATCACTACATCTCCCATGATGCATTGGGTTAATGTGACAACATCTTAGCGCACAATGAGTCTTCGTGTTAAACGTCTTGAAACCACATCGAATAGTTTTTAAATCTTCTAACTTAACTTTTATTACATCTTTTAGAAAAAACAGCTGCAACTTCCAGTTTTTTCTGCCACAATTATCACAAAAATGCATGTGAGATTGTGGAGGGACTGTAGATCAATACAGACTATGAGTTTCTCCTTTTTCCTTTTTTTTTTTTTTTGGATGCTGGTGTGCCATTACTCAAAAAAGGTTGAAAAACACTGTCATAGAAGAACCATCTCCCAATGTTAAAGTGCCTAGGATAGAACAAGGGTTACAAACATTTAACAATAATTGAACCTTTGCATTGATAATTAGTCATTGTTCGTCTTGTAAAGATCTCACAATAGTAGAGAGCTGTCTCCATGGTAACAGTTGGAGTTTGGAGCACTGTAGACTGATTGTAGCTGAACAATGTTAGAAACTGATGCAGATTTATGACATTTTTCATTCAAAATTCCTATTTCTTTCTTTCACAGAGTCAAACACTTCAAACACACAGGAACCAGCTGAGAGTCCTGCTCCATCCTCAGACTCCAAACCTGATCCAGGTAAGCTAACATCAGCCACACGGCTCCTCCATCAGTATCTGCTTCAGTCTGGATAACATGGAAGTGTCGTCCCAGAAGCCACGCCCCCAACGCTATTAACACAAGGGGCAAGTAAGGCAGCATGAAACAGTCTCAGTACTAACTTCATTGTACCCATCATGCAATGCGGTAAGTGACATAGAGACGGACACACAGTTATGTAGTAATTGGGAGTAGTTATTCTTACGTCTATAAAACTCAATGATTGTTTATACAACTCAAATTTACATATTTATCTAACTAAATGTCATATTACTCCAATTCAATTAATATTTTTTCCATCTGAATTTAACTTAATTAAACTCTCATATGTCTAAGTTTGAGCCGGCAGATATACTCATTTTTATAACAATAAAAAGAACAAATAGATTTATATTCATGGCATGTTTATCAATTTTCCAACACTGTCACTGTTTAAATAAACAGTAGGGGTTTTATATAAACTCATCATCCTCTCCTTCACTCTCACTCATGGTGCAGAGACTTAAGCATAGTAGGACAAAATAACTCGACAAAACACAGTAAAACATCTAAACAACTAAACATATTTAGTCAAAAAGCCACACTTAAACCCAAATCTGTCCAGACAGGCAAAGGGAATGATATCCCACAATCCTTTGCGGTGCCGATCTAACAGCAGCACCAAAGTTACACCTACTTAATTGAATTGATTTAAATGAAAGGAAAATAACTGTCTGAAAACTATGTGTTATTTTTAAGGTGACTTAACAACAACAAAAAAAGATTCATCTTAACTAGGGCTGCACGATATGAGCAAAACTTGTGATATTAGTGATCAATGTTGCGATAACGATTTAATTTGCGGTATATAAACAAATAGCAAAACAACCAAAAACATCATTACCATTTCACTGCAACAGTTTAAAATTATACTCCAAATGACCCTCGTCGATGTAGCAGGCAAACATCTAACATAAAAGGGCTCATCTGATTGGTCAACAAGGTGAAAGGGTCCATCCAATTGGTCAAATGGATTTATTTTATTCGTTAAATACTTCAAGCTCCCATAAGATTTTTTTTAGCACATTTAAGGTAACCATTTATTGCGATTTTTGCTGACTTTTGTGATATGGATATTGCACAGGTGCATATTGCGATAACGATAAATTTGCGGTATATTGTGCAGGCCTAATTCTAACTGAAGCAAATAATTAAGTTAGATCAACAAAGTAAAAAAGTTTATCTTTAAACATCCATATGTGGTCTTATCACCCTCTCACGGTGGAAAAAGTATTATCTGAGCTTCTTCATCCACTAAATCATCTTCAAATGGACACGCCATGCTGCTTCACCTCTCTGAAAACAAACTAACCTTCAACTAAACCTGCTCCAGACCAGGTTATGTTCAGAGCATGAGTTGCCATGGCAACTTGACCTACCCTGAAACATACCTCCATTTCTGGAACTGAAAGCTGAGGTTATCCACTTCTTTAGCCTCAAACTTATCGTGGGAGCTAGCATAACCTGCTTTCTGGAATACCCCCCTGGATGAAGAACATCCTCTGACCTGATCATCACTTTCTTTTCTTAGGTTCATCTGCAGGTGGAGACGCTGTTCATCCTGGTGAGTCAAACATTTCAATAAAAAGCAGTGATTTAAATAAAGTTACAATAATCACATTATGGTGATTTGGTTGTTATTTCTTTCCAGAGGAAACAACGTATTTATTAGAGACTGAAGAGTGTAACCAAACATCAAACGTCACTGTTACTGTTGAGATCAGCCCTCAGACTGGTGAGAGAAACTAGAAAAGACCAAAAAAGTGGATTTTCTTTCACCCTGCAGACTAAAGGTCAACTGTGTTTGATGACTTCATCCAAAAAGAGCTTCTGGTTGTTTCTCTGCTGGATGGAAATGTTGAAAATCATCTCAATACTTTTGAAGACTTTGGGAGCAAAACCATCATCTGATGGGTGGAGGCACTGTTTGACTCTTTTTGGGTATTTTCTGTCTGCTTTTGTATTTGGGTGGAGTTGATGTCATCATTTAACTCTTGCAATAACTCTACAGTCATTGGTCACAATGGTAGAAAGCTGTCTCCATGGTAACAGCTGGAGTTTGGAGCGCTGTAGACTGTTTGGAGCAGAACTATGTTAGAAACTGATGCAGATTTATGACATTTTTTATTCCGATTATATATACATAGACATATATCTATATTTACAGAGTCAAACGTACCAGGATCAGCCGAGAATCCAAGTCCTGCTCCATCCTCAGAAACCAAACCTGATCCAGGTGAGTAAACTTATTATTACAACAAGAAAAATGAACAGTTTTACAATAAAATAGATTAAGAAGACACTTGTTTAATAAATATGATTCAAATTGAACTTATTACTAATGATAAAGTCTGTATCAGATGGGCGGAGTCATCAGTTTTAGATTGTAGAGGTTTTTGTCAGTCCTGAGTCAGTATTTGCTTTTACTTCACAGTAGAAAAAATATTATTAAGTCTAACTTTAAGTGCGTCTCTGTTTATCCAACTCCTGCTAAACATTTGACTAAACATCAAATTAAAAACACATTTGCACATTTTCAAAGATTTGGACCCAAATATTACCAACTTTGCTGAAACCAGGTTTACTGCAACAAACACGTTCTGATGTCATCATGAAGCTCAGAATGAACTTCTCCTGAGTCTACGGCATCTCCCAAAGGACAAAAAGTTCAGCTTAGTCAAAATCATGGTGTACTATCACCATCTACTGGTTGAAACGTTCCACTGCCTCACATAAAGATCTAGGACCATAATAGTAGAAGGTTGTAGTAGAATAATGTTAGAAATTGATGCAAATTTATCACATTTCTTTTTTTTTTTATCCCAGAGTCAAACACTTCCAACAGACAAGGACCAGCAGAGACTCCAGATCTGGTTTCAGCCTCAGAAACCAAACGTGAACTTGGTATTATGCAAACTACTGTCTCTGGTGAGTTTTGGGAAACTGATTCCCAATGTCCAGCAAACCGCTGAACCACAGCGGCACAACCACACAGCTTGTTTATGTGTGATTTATTAGAGATTCCTGCGTCAGTTATGTAGTTTTAACATAAGTGCGCCATATACTAGATATGAATGGTCTATGTTGGTGGTACATATGTGGATCGTTGAAAGGCACAGATTTGTGTATACTCCTCTCAAGAATCACACAAACTCACAATTGATTCAAGTTATCATTGTGTAATAATTGTATAATAATAAATAAACTACGTAGAATATGCGATAACTGCAGAATTCTCAACCAACCAAAGATTTTGAACTGCTGAAAACTGAATTCATGAAAAGACCCGTCAGCTGAAATCCTGGACAGAGATCTGTGCACATCGATGAATGATGAACCCAATAAACACTTATGGATGACGTATATCACACATGGATCACAACAGACCAAAATTTCATACGTGGAAACTGCTCAAAATGTACGTAGTGGCTGTGTTTTAGCCACAATAGTAGAAAGCTGTCTCCATGGTAACAGTTGGAGTTTGGAGCGCTGTAGACTGATTGGAGCTGAACTATGTTAGAAACTGATGTAGATTTATGACATTATTTATGCTATTTTTCATTCAGATTTGATATTTCATTGTGTTTTTCACAGAGCCAAACACTACAAACATGGAAGAAAACACTGAGAACCAGAATCCTGCTCCATCCTTAGACACCAAACCTGATCCAGGTGAGTACATTCCTTATTACAACAAGAAAAACAAAATTTTACAATAAAACCAGATTAACCCTTGTGCCATCCTATGGGGTCCAGATGACCCGATCCTTACATTGACGTGTTCTCCCTACCATGGCAAAGGTGGATAAAGGTGGAAAGATTTCATGTAATCCATGGAAACCAGTGAAGATTACAAACCATTGAAGAAAAAAGGTTCAGAGCACTGTCTAGTGGGTCTAGATGACCCACCTCCCAATGTTAGAGTGACTAGAATAGCACAAGGGTTATGAACATATTTGTTCATTGAAGAAAATTCAAGTTGAACTTTGTCCTGCTGAGATTTTGATATTAGATGGGTGGAGGTCATCATTTTATGATTTTAGAGGTTTTTGTTGGTCTGAGTTCATATTTGGAGGATGTTGTTGTTCTCCTGAAGGTCGTTATTCAGAGGTTCAAATCTATAATAAAGAAGAGGAAAAAAATAAATTAATAAAAAAACAATAATTGAACCTTTGCATTGATAATTACTCATTGTTCGTCTTGTAAAGATCTCATAATAGTAGAAAGCTGTCTCCATGGTAACAGCTGGAGTTTGGAGCGCTGTAGACTGATTGTAGCAGAACTGTTAGAACCTGATGCAGATTTATGACATTTTTCATTCAAAATTCCTGTTTTATTTCTTTCACAGAGTCAAACACTTCAAACACACAGGAACCAGCTGAGAATCCTGCTCCATCCTCAGACTCCAAACCTGATCCAGGTGAGCTAACATCAGCCACACGGCTCCTCCATCAGTATCTGCTTCAGTCTGGATAACATGGAAGTGTCGTCCCAGAAGCCACGCCCCTAACTCCATTAACACAAGGGGCTAGTAAGGCAGCATGAAACAGTCTCAGTACTAATCATGCAATGCGGTAAGTGACATAGAGACGGACACAGTTAAGTAGTTATTGAGACTGAACTGATTTCTAAAACCTAAACGATAAACATTCATGACGCGTCAATGATCTGCTCTGGAAAAGATCCAGTTTAGTTTGCTTTCAAAGTCCAGAAGCAGCTGATCAGGAGAGATTAGAGATCAGATCTGATCACTTTGCTCCTTTTTGGGCTTCTTTAACTCACTAGAACTGAAATTGTTTATCTATTTCTTTACTCTGAAAGACCCTGAAACCAACGAAGAAGCTGAGGATCAGAACCCAGATCCACCTGAATAGGATAACCATGAAACTGGTGAGGATCAGGAAACCAGAGAGTCTTTTCCTGGTTTCTGTCAGTCTGAGTCTTTCTGTTCTTTCTGCAGATTCTGGATCAGCTGAGAATGATCTACCAGAAGCAGAGAGACCTGAAGACTCCTCAGGTTCTCCTGATGGAACCGTCTCCACCTCTGAGCCGTCTTAACAACTGATACCTCCAGGAATAGTTTCTCTAAAGCTATGGAACAACAATGGAGAGATTTACTCTGAACTAAAGTTATTTTTATACTTTTGTTACTGTTCTTTTTAATTCACTTGTAATTTTATGCAGCGTCATGACCTTCAGTGATGTTTGTGTCTGAGAAAAAACATCTCATGTTTTTTTTCCTGTCTGTCTTCCAGCAGATAAAGAAAAATGATGTAAGGTTGAACAATAACTCTGAAACTTTAGGGAGGATTTCATAGAAAAGAACAGATTTGCCAAATTTTCTTTAATGCTTCAGACTAGATCCAGTTTCAATGATAATTTATTGATTTAGATTTAGGCCAACATGCAGAAAATGAGCCTGAGCTACAAAAATGAGACTGTGTTCAGTAAAATAGAATATTTTATTTATTTAACCAGCATTTTTATGAGTGTAATCACTCTAAAAATGTATCACTACCAAAGATGACAGAGAAAGATGATTTCTCTTCATGAACTTGTTTAGTTTTATAAATAATGTGTTGTTTCGTCTCCGTGGAGACAGTTGCTGCATGTATGTCATGCTACGTACACATGGGGCATTCTTGAACACACTTTTAGCATACAGTGTGCGTTTGTATCGTAACCAAATACTAGCACATTTTATCCCAACAGTTGGAGAAAATGTCTCTTTCTCAGCTCTATTCCGAGATCTGAAAGATTTTGTGTCTCATAATTCCTAAAGTGCAAACATTAATGTCTCCTTCATGGTCAATTTTCTAAACAGTTGGTGCTTCTACTAGTTAAAGAGGTCGTCATCTTTACACCCAAATCCAAGTCCCTGATTGGTCAAAGCTCGACTGGTTTAACTTTCAATGTGCGTTTTATTTGAAGAGCCAGAAAATGGCCTTCAAAACGTACACAATGATGCAGGAACACAAAGGTGTTGAATGCAGAAGCTCAAAACAAGCATATACACGTTTATGTAGACTTTCATTGGAAGCAGACATGAGAACGTACGTTTCTGACCCCGGGGTGAACGTAGCATCAGTGTTTGCTGCATCGTGGTCAGAAGTTTCCTCCTTTGGTGCTAACATGTTTGTATCAGGAAACTGGAATCAGTAAAGGAGGAACTCAAAACCAGATTCTTCTGTATTAAATGTTTAGTTTTTTTCAATGTAACTACAGTAAAACACTTGAAATGTTATTCTCAGGAACACTAAAGTCTACTTGTGACTTCAGTTACTTTCTCTACGGCTACATTCTTCAAAGGTCTAACAGACATTTAGGAGGTCGAGGTGGAACTAACAATAATAAACATCAAATGAACCCAACTTACTGTCTGAGTGCAACTTTCTTCTGGAGAACATCCAGAATGTTCTGGATTCTCATCCCTCAGCCTGTCATGGATGTCATTGTCTGTCTTTTATTTTTTAAATCTTTTTACATTTTGGTTTGGTCTTTAGTTTCTACCACCAGAGTGGTGGGGAGGGCAGACTTCATGTGCTGACGAGGATGGGGGTGAGTGTAGGCATAACATTTCACAGGTAAATATACATTTTTTATTTTAAAGCTGTAGGGGCTTCATTAGTAGAACACATGTTGACATGCATGATGCTGCAGGGCTATTATCAGCATGCTGCATGATGTACATATTATTTGCTGTCTACATAAACGCAAACTTTATTTTGTTAAACTTATATACAGTATACTAGGACTAGGCTGTTATAGTAATATAGATTTATACATTTCTGACTCAGAGACTTAACTTTTCTTGCAGGTTTCCAATGGATTCAGACTTCAGGAAAAAGTTTGCCTTAGCTATAAAAAGAGCTAACCCAGATGGATCATTGTGGAACCAACTAGCAATACAGTCTGTCCATGTTCAAAAGATTTTTAGAAACACATTTTGATAAGAGGCCAGACTGTTAGCTTGAAACCTGGCACCATAATATCTGTGTTACACAAAGTGATCATTCACATGAATCAGTAGAGTCAATCTATTGTTTTTATTGTTGTTTTTTTAGGGTAAATCTGTTGTTTTATTTTTATTTATTCTTTTTCTTCTCTATTTTGCACATCTCTTTACCTGTACTGTTTTGTAAATAGCTTTTTAAATTATACCACATTTTCCTTGTTCTTGTTTTTTATTTTTATTTACAGTATTCTAGTCTATTCTAGTCTTTTTTCCCCTGTCAGTTGCTATGGTAACAAACAAATTTCCCAGGTGTGGGATCAATAAAGTATTTCTGATTCTGATTGTTGACTTTTTGACTTATTTATTTATTTATTATTATTGATTCATTATTATTATTATTTATTAGTATTCTTGACTTATTTGTTGGGCTTTTCTAAATAATTTAAATTACATGTCAGCGGTATAATACTTCTTAATATTTAGAAATTATTTTTTAAATTCTTTGTAATCATTTATTTTTGTAAGAAGTCCTGCAACAATGCATTTTTGCCTGTTTCTCTTATTTAACAAAAACAAATGATGTATATATAATGTATTATACATTTATATATATGCATAAATATATATAAATTAAATAAACGCTACGTAGATGCCACTAAAGGCTATAGAAAACATTGTCACGTGGGCGCCGTCGACCTCACCAAGATGGCGTCGCGCTCCGCCACCGTCGGCCAGGCTTCTCAAGCAGCGTGTCTCCTCTAGAGATAAAACTTATTGGTCAGGACCGTACAGGACCCCGAACAGTTATTGCAGGCCGAATACTTTTGGTACCTTCAGATTCCTTTACCTTTATTATTTGTGTTTTATTTTTATTTTAACCTGTTTAATATTGTGATTATTATGGCTTTTTTGGGACATTTTTGTTCATTTTCCTGGCAAATGTGAAAATGTTGTCTTTTGCACACAGTGGAGTTTTAATGTTTGGTATTTTGCATGTGCAATATTTGTGAATAAAGTTTTAAAAAAACAAAACGTTCGGTTCTGATCTAAAAACCAGCTCAAACTGGTTTCATGTTTTATGTTTTGATTCGTTTCATTTGACATATTAATGTCTGTAATAAAGAATTTCTGAATTTTGTGGTATTAAAACGTAAGAATAAACACAAAGATACTTCATTTTGCCCAGAGGAATGTAACTTCATTTTTTCTCCTGTGTGCATGTCCCAACCGAGTTTAGTTTCACTTTAGCTTATTCAAACGAGGAAGAAGCTTTTAGGGAAGCGATGTCTGTTCGGCTTCTTCTTTTAATGTTTTTTTTAATACGAAAATTTGAGTTTTGTTTTTTTTTAAACCTGTTTTTCTATAATTCAGTAAGTGTTTGTTCTTGTTATGTTTTAAGCTACTTTATTTGTTTTCCAATTAAAAATGCCGTCGACGCCCTTCTTCTTCCTCCTCGTGGGCAGTGTTTTGTTTTTAGTCTGGTTTACCACAGACGTTCTCTCGGGTAAGTTCTACTTTATTCTTGAAGAATGTTCTAGAATCAGAATCTGTATTTACCAAAATAAAAGTCTGTGTTTTAAACTAGAACTCACAACATGAATCCTTTAGTCAAAACTACTACTACGACTTCAAAATGACTGTTCTAGCTGTGTTTGGGCGTCAGTGGCTCAGGCGGTCCGATAAGGTTTAGTGGTTCGATCCCCCCAGTCACTGTCGCTTTGTCCTTGACCTTGGGCAAGACATTTCACCCTCCTTGGCTCCAGTGGTGTGTAGCGCGAAATGGCAGCCACGCCTCTGTCATTCTGCCCCAGGGCAGCTGAGGCTACAACAGTAGCTACAATCACCAAGTATGAATGAATGATGGACACATTGCAAGCGCTTTGAGTGTCTGGAAAACCTCAGATAAATCTAATCCATTAGTTTTGTGGCGTTTCAAAGAATGCAGACGCTGGTTTCACCATAAACTCCTCATTTATTTCGAACACTTGGTTACTGTCGGCCGTAACCACGCCGTACAAAAACAGGTTCAGCCTTCCCAACCAAAAAAAACGAGCTTCCCCCCTAGTCTCGCGGCTTTTCCTCGCGTCTCCCGCCACGCCCACTGTTCTCCGTAATCAACAAAGCAATTTAGCATCTAATAGAACATTAACGAATGAACAGAACACGGGGATGCTACAGTATTATTATTATTTGTTATTTACTTTTACTCTGAAAGTTTGAAAACAGCAATAATTTAAATTAATTGTTTTATTTCTTGTTCAGGAAAACACGTGTAAAATATATTTTAATAGTAAAAATATCTGTTTCGCTTTGAACTTAGATTGTAAATAATATGTAGTAAAAACGATACTTTTTCCACTTTCTTAAACAGATATGTCCTGATATTTAAGGCCTTAAATATTGGGACTGAACTGAATTGCAAATGAATTTTCCACAAAGTCAACGTCACCCCCCCGAAGACGATGACATCACGGCCAGCGATCCCGTCAAAAAAATGAATGGGCCGAAAATCGCGAATGGGGCCCAACAAAATGTACTTCAAAACACAGTCGCGAAACCAAAACACACGTGTCGGGGATATCCCAAAGAAGTTTTGAAATCATTATGGGACGGCCACACGACCTACGGCTTGGCGGCCATTTTGTGGCGAACTCTGAGAATTGGCGATTTTTGTGTTTTCCCATGATATGGGGAAACAACACTTTTGTTTGAACGATTTTCACGCAATTGCACACACTTGCTGCCAGCTCCAGTCTACAAACACCCCAGAAGTGTCGTTGACCTTTGACCTTGGGAAAAGGCCGCCATCTGTAATTTTATCAAAAAAGCACCTTTAGCACCAGATACAAACGAAAACTCGCCGTTGAAATTTTTAAGCGATCGTCTCGAAACTCTTTCTGGCATCAATGGCCAGCTACTCTGGACAAAATGTTGGAATTAGAAGTTGTAGATTTTGAACGGCGTCCGCATGGCGAGCTCTCAAAGTCGCACACTGTTATAACTCCTATGTTTTTCAGTTGACTACTGTGAAATTTGAATGCATGCATTCATGCCTGAAACCGAATACATTGAAAACACTGGATATGGTCATATAAGGAATGTGGGCGTGGTCAGCACAAAACCACTGTTGCTAAGGACAACAAAAAGTTTACTTTTTCTGATTCGTCTGAAACAGACGTCAATCTGTTCGTCATCCCAAGACAAACAAACATAAAATGGTTGCTATGGAGATAAAATCAACAGAAAAGCCGCCATTTTGAAAAACTTATGACATATAGCTCTCACAAATGGAGCAATGCGTTTTTCTGAGAGACTTGATGATCCTGATCGCAATGCTAGCACTTTTAGCCACATTAGCATAGCTAGCATAGTTAGCATAATTAGCCTTTAAGTAATGTGTTTTTCTGAGAGAGTTGATTATTCTAATCGCTCTGCTAGCACTTTGAGCCATATTAGCATAGCTAGCATAATTAGCATAGGTAGCATTATTAGCATATGCAGCTTTGACTAGCCCTCATCAAAGGTGTGCAATGAGGGCGGCGGTGGTGCGTAGAGTTGGGCGTGGAAGGTGGGTTGCGTCTGCGGGTCATACAACGCCTCTTGCGGCTTTAATTAAGATATTTTTGAAAGTGAAAATATGTGTTTTTAAAACACGCATTACATTTTTTATCTTATCGCTCCCTCCTGGCAGCACAACCTGATAGCACCTCCAACCTGGAGGTCTTCCCTGACCTCTGATAAATTCATTGATGAAGGTGTTGACTAGTCATTAACTTTTGCTTTACAGTGAACGTACTTTTCGGGTTAAAGGGCTCCAGCGTTGTCCTCAGTCCAGGTGATGAAGAAACGTCCATCAACAGGATAACATGGAAACGTGGAAGTCGTTTTGTTGCAGAGTGGTTTGGAAGGGATCCAACTTTTTACTTCAGATGTAACGGTGAGAACTTAGTAGATTTCCAATAATAAACATTTACAATGAGGCTTTGGTGTCCTGTGATGTCACATCCTGTCTACTTCCTGTTAAGAGAAAAGGTGCTGTTGTGCCCTGAAACATGACCCCAACATTCACGCTAACCTTCTCTGATGAAGAGCCTGATGCGTTTGGATCCATGAGGAATAGATTTGAATGGCAGCAAGAACAGACAAGGTGAATCAGTCAGAACAGGAAGAAGTCCTAAAACACAGGAAGTCAGACTGAACACTACAGCAATAACCAGGGGCCTCATTTATAAACTTTGCGTAGTATTTGCGTCAGAAGTGGCGTACGGATGAAACATAGGACGTGCGTACGCACAGAATTATTCGGATTTATAAAACCGTGCGCACGCACATCCTACGCATCTTTCCCTTAATAAATCACAACCAATTCTAAATGCAGTGCAGCTTTTGCGGCTTCATGACACACCCATAGTTGCCCATAAATAGTCCGTGAAACGCCCACAAATGAATATTCATTGATAGTGAAAACATGGCAAACACAGGGAGGAAATAGAAAAAACGGAACTTCACTCAATATGAAGTAGAAATTATCGTTGGCGAGGTGGAAAAGAGGAGAAGAATGTTGTTTGGAGGGCACAGTGTGGGCATTACTAATGCCAAAAAGGCACGTGAATGGCAAACAGTGACAGACGGACATCAAAGTCGAGGCAGACACACTCTGGCGCTGCATCGCCAGAGTGTGTCTGCCACGGGTGGGGGCCAGGGGACACCGGAGCTGACCCCTCTTGATGAGAGACTATCGGCAATTATTGGGGAATCCCAATAATGGTGACTGAGGCGGGGGGGGGGACACGACGCGCCAGATGCACCGGGTGACACACCCCCAAAAGCTCCAACAGGACGGCTGGAGGAAGTGGGAACCGGCTCATAAGCCACTCGTCCTCGTTTGCCAGCAAGTCTTCTTGCTGTCTAAAGATACGTTTACTCCCAATTCTTCCATTTGCCACATCTTCTAAGATCCAAGATCAGCCATTGTACGTCATTACGCATTGTGATGGAGCATTTTATTTCCAATTGCATCTGACAAGCTACAGATGTCGGTAATAATCCACGTGGAAATGGGAAATTGTTCAGCGCAAATGTAATTTCTTGTTGCTTTCTGAATGGTTGAGACATACGCCATACATTGTTTTATCAAACATAAAACAAACTAAAGGCATATGCATGAATACCATAATTCTGTAGCTTATGAAGAAATGTTTTACTATGAAAACAACTTTCCCCAGTGGACAATTAATACGTCTGTCTGTCTGTCTGTCTGTCTGATTCTCACGCATCTGGCGGCGCGTGCACATGCAGCGGCTCCTCTCTCCCCTACCTTCAGTGTTTTTTGGGTTTCAAGGATTTATTGTTTTTAAAAGAATGTATTTTTAAGTCGTTTATTTATTATTTTATATGCTGCTTGCACTGTGGGGTGAGAGGAAAGCAATTTCATCTGTGCTGTATGTCTTACGGATGCAGCATATTTGACAATAAAGCTGACTTTGACTTTGACTTTGACTATATCTGCTCCGCCAGACGGACACATTGACGAGAATATCAGTTTTGTACATTATGTCGTTCTGTTAACTATATTATTTATGAGGATGAATTGCACAACATGCCAATATTGCAGAACATATTTCACTTTTCTTTTTGCAAATATGTGTTCATTTGAATTTCTGTTGTAATTGTCGTTTGATTTTTTTTTTTGTTTGTTTCACTGCTGATCAATCAAACAGGTGTTCATGTAGGCTGTTCATTGTGAGACTTGCTTTGTGAAGTCTTCATGTTATTTATGAGGCAGTATTGTCATTTTCACTTTCACGTGTTTCTTCCATCTGCCGACGGTGTCGCCGTTTCTCATTTCACCCGTTGTTGTGCGTACGCCTGGGTCAGAGCTTGATGAAGGACCGCACATTTTCCCGTCAAGTTTGCTTTTTATAAACATCAACTATTGCGTAGAGAGTGGGGGTGTAACGGTACACGTAGTTGGACCGAACCGTTTCAGTATGGCACTTTGCGTACGCCTTCTTTTGTGCGGCCGCACCGCTTATAAATGAGGCCCCAGACGTCACACCAGAAAAGGTCCGATGTCTGCTTAAGTATAGTTTATGGTGATTACATGATGAAGAGCAGCTGGTGAGACTTTGGAACGGCAGCAGAGGCTGATGGGAATTGTAGTGAGGATACAGCTCAGGGAAAAGTCAAAACTCTAGAGATGGCTCCCTCTGGTGGTCAGAGGGAGAAAATGAGGTCTGATTTCTGACACCTTCATGTGATTCTGTTGCTTTTCTTGTCTTGCGATTAAAATAATCAGTTTCTTTTGTGTGAAATGTGATTGTTGGACTGACTCTGAAAAAGTGATCAGAAGTAAACAAATTCTGTTCGGTAAACATTTCTACATAAATATCTGTCATTCTTCCAGATGGCTGCAGCTTAAATACTAAAACAGGTGAACTGACCATCAATGATGTGAGACCAGAGCACGGTGGTGTGTACACACCAGAGATTAACGGAAAAATCCTATCTGCTCAAAAACTACAAGTTCTCTGTAAGTTATAGTTAGTTTTTCTGTAACTTTGCTTTGATTTTATTCATCATTAGTTTTGTATTTGTTCTCTTTTCAGCTCCAGTCCCCAAACCCAGAATTACTCATGACTGTAATCCTGATCAAACCAAATGTACCCTCACCTGTAGCTTTGACAGAACTGATGATCAGGGAGATGTGGAGGTTTTCTGGATTCTAGATGACAGACGTGAAAAAGGCACAGAGATACAGATCACTAAGGTACACAGAGATAACATTCAACATTCAGCCACAAACTATGAGAAAAATAATTTCTTCACAAAACTATAAATGATTAAAAGCAAAAAAACACATTTTCTCCAAACAAAGCTTTGACTTCTGTCCAAAATGATAACACTTTATGAACTTTTGTCTTTAGGAGACAAAGGAGAAGACGTTTATCTGCAGCCTGAATAATCCTGTCAGCTCTCAGAACAGCACAGAACTGAAGAACCCTCTCCTTCCTAGTGAGTCATCATGTCTGTAGAAACAGAGAATCACAAGAACCACTAAAACCCAGAACAAGTCATTTATCAGTCTGTTTATTCACTCTGATCTGCTTTTTATTGTAGGAGGAACAAGTCTTTCCTATCTACTGATTGTTCCGTTTGTTGTGATTGGGGTTGGATTGTTCTTGATTTTCTACTTCAAAAGTAAGAAAATCTTCAGTTTTTTTCCAGAGCAAATCTGTGTCAATTATCTGAGTTTCTTTCATTCTTTTTAATGTGTTAAATGAATTCAGAGTAGCCAAAGTCCTCAGCATCACTATTTTACTTCATGACTCTGTTTTTGTTTTTTGAACAGTTCCTCAGAGGATTTTAAGGTTTATCAGAGGAAGGAATGAACAGAGGTCGTCTGCAGGTGAGTTCTAGATTCTTCTGTAATGAAATGTCAGAGTACGACCAGCAGGAGGCGCTGTCTTTGAGCAGGAACCCTTCAGATTCAGAAACCTGAGGCCTGTTGCACAAAAGTAGAATGAAGACATCCGGGATAAATGACTAAACTGAGCTCAATGAAGCCAAAACATCTGCGTCCTGGCTTAATTGGTTGCACAAAGACCAAGCCAGGATGAGCAGACACGGATTCATCAAGCCAGGTGAAACTAATCCTGGATAGGTGCGTGCTCACGGCTCACTCAAATAGACCCCACCACAGATCACAGATTAACTGATTTACCATGGCAACTAGAGCCGCGCACTTTTCCCCGTCGGAAGCACAAATCCTCATGGAGGCATACGAGGAGGTTAAAGATATAATTAAGAAGAAAGGCCACACCGCCACAGTGATAAAGCACACTCAAAAAAAGGAAATTACCAGGAAATTAAGTTTACGAAAATGTAACTTGTCATTTCAGAAAGAAAATTTTATGTTTGTAAATCTTACATGAATGAATCATGGCGATCGTACATAAAAATAATCCATTTAAAAGTTACTCATTTAAATCATGTTGATCTAACATGATACCATCAAATTGGATACATTAGTAATCGCAAGGAATTGTGGGATACCATTTTCTTTGTCTATCTGGGCAGATTGGGGTCTAAGTGTGAGTTTTTGTCCATGGGTTTTATTGTCCAGCTGTTTTACTCTGTTTTAACTAGTGATTTAAACTGTTATGTTTATTTTTTTTCTGCACCATGAGTTAGTGTGGGAGAGGATGATGACCAACCCCCTTGTGCGGCAAAATATTAATGTTTCAAAACTCAAGACAGAATTTGTGGAATGTTGACCTCCTGTCCTGTGATGTGGGGCTTTGCTCCCATGAACATTAAAATCACCTGTAATGACTAGACCATCAAAGTCTGTGCACACAACTGAGAGCATTTCAGTGAAATCATCAATGAAACTTTGGCTGTGCTGAGGAGGTTTGTACATAACTATGCAGAGTAAGGGAGGAGTTTGTTTTAGCTCAATCTTAAAGGACACATACTCAAATGATGAAACACACCAAATGATAGTCTGTGGGTTGCAATATTATCTCTAAACAGTGCAGAAACGCCTCCACCCTTTTTATTTTCTCTTATTTCTGATTCATGTTTGTAGTTGGGGGGAGTTGATTCCACTAGAACTATGTTTCCTGTGTTTTTGTCAAGCCATGTTTCAGTTAATAACATAAAATCAAGATTAAAAGAAGAGATAAGATTATTGATTAAAAATGATTTGTTGCATAAAGATCTGACATTGAGTGCAGCAAGTTTGAGCTTAGTTTCCTTGGGACTGGTCAAAACCTTCTTGCAAGGGATGTGAACTAGATTTCTTTGATTGGACAGTCTAACTGCCCTTTTTTGCATTCTACGTGGTGCAACTACAGGTATAGCACCAGAAGGAAGCTGTTCATCACAGGGCCCCAGTTTGACATAACCTTTCCTAGGACACTGGGGGCCCGTTTCATCCTAGCTCCGGAGGATAGCACCTCTAGATGCGCGCAGGAGAGGTCGAGTTGAGGGCAGTTTGGGTGATGGACCGGGAGGAGTGGGAGCTGGACGGGATTTAGGTGAACGACGGAGGGGGCGTGTTGGAGGGACTTTGGTTGAAGGATAAGGAGGGGGCGCTGGAGGGGTAGGAGAGCTCCTGTGTGGTGTGAGGCTCACAGGTGTTAGGGGAGCCATCTTAATTCCTGACTTAATGAGGCTATCAAAATGGCTAGGTAGGGCCATGGGTGAAAGTGGGGGGGACGAAAAGGAAAGTGAGTCTTCACTGGGAGTAGATGTAGCAGGGGGCGCCCACAGCTGGTCAGATGGTGGTATTTCTGGGAACAAATCTGGTGGTTGTTGTTGTGGTTCTGCAGCTGGGTCCTTAGCTGGCGGTAGTTGTTGTTGGTGCTGCTGGATGCCAAGTCCTTTGACCAATGATGGTGGAGGAGGTAGGAGGGTAGGATCTGCCATGCTGAGCCTGTGGCATCGACTATTCCACTGTCACCTAGTCATACCATCATCTGATATAGCTTGAAGCGGAAAGAATGCAATGACCTTTTGACCGTGGAATGAGCGATTCTTCCTTCGGGGGTTCCTTACCCAGTTTGGGACTTATTGCTCTGTTCTCCATACCTGAGCTACACACTAACATAAACGGTGCGCAGGACAGAAACGGGGGGCGAGGTACAGGAGCGAAAACCTAGAAGGAATGACATAAAAAAAAACACTGTTGCGCAACACCAAACAAAAACACGCTTTGACTAACACAAACACACCGCCCACCCCTCCACCCCCCCCCCCCTCCCCAACCCCCCCCCCCCCCAATCCCCCCACCTCTGCTAGTGGAAGACATACAAGGCACAGCGAGTGCAAGAAACCATTGAGAGTCCTCGGCGGAAGACAACAAGTCAAGTAACATTAGTTCCGCCTCAACGCAAAGTTAATACATTTGCGGGCAAAATAAACAAACCGAAAACCAAAATGGTACAAACGTGAGCCGAACCGAAAGTGCCGTACCGAAATGGTTCGGTCCAACTACGTGTACCGTTACACCCCTAATGTTTACCAGAACTGGACTGAGTGTCTCCAAACAGGAAGTACCTGCTGCCTCCAAGAAGCCAGAATCCCATAGACTTCAATAGAGAAATAAACAGCTGTTCCTCAGTCATTCTATTGGTCAGAAGAACATTCTGGATCTGATACTTTTTAACACGTTCTTAATAATCCTCTTTGTTTCAGGATAGTTTTTCTTTATCACAAGTTATTCTAGTTCTAAACTGACCAATCAGATGTCTCGGTGGTGGTTTCACATCGAGTGATCAAAATGTTTGACTGACTTATTCTCCCGATCCTGCTTTCAAGTGGTAGGGGTGTGGCCTTCCAACAAGCTCACTCCTGATTGGAAGAAGTGGTTGCCATAGAAACGTAGACTTAACCTGCGTTTCCATTGACTTATAAAATTATACAAATTGGATTTACAATAATGAATTTGTCTCATGGAAACATGAACATTTTAGAAAGAAAGGTTTTGACAGTAGCTCCACCCACACACAAATTTGCAGCTTCAGTGTAAATTCAGCATAACCACAGGGTGTCTTCCTTAAAAATCTTATGCGGCATTCACACCAGATGTGATTTGTGTGTCAGGGGTGTCGAGTTTCAATGTTAAGCCAATGTACAGATGTGATCCGTGGTTTTGCTGTGAGGCACTCAGAAGGTGACACGACTTAGCTTTAAATGCGTGACTTATTCAGTGATACAAAGATACAACAATTGAACTAAAACATCTAGAAAAAAACTCAAGTCTAATCAGTTTTTCTAGAATAGTAAAACCGTTGAAACGTGAAACTGTTTCTGCTCTAAACATAAAATCACACAAATGTATTCATTCACCTACTAAATTCCTTTCAGGGTCATGTGGCTGCTGCTACCAGCCCAGCTGATATAGGCTACATGTACATGTTTAATGTACTGGAAAACGGTGCTGCTTACTTGAAAACAGCTGATTCTATAGAGTTTGTATCAATGTTTTTCTGGAGCTTCTTAAAGTCACAATAACTGAAATTGGGCTCAAGGACATCAGTTGAACATAACTTGCTGCTAAAATGTATTGCAGTGTTCATGTCAGCTACAGTCATAGAAACTAACGTGTCTAGACCAACAACCAACTCATCACGTGACATGTAGAGCTGTATCTAACCAAAATAAATACTGTCTTGAAGACATCAACAATAAAAGAACACTACTTACTCATATATTAGTGCTGTATCAAATCTTCAGTTTGGTATCACTCAGTTCTAAATCAGATCTTCCTTTTGGCTAACCCGACGTTTGATTTAGATGTTATTTAAATTAGCTAAACATGAATCTAAGTTGGTGGTTTCATTTCTGATCACAGGAAGTTCTGACGTCAATGGCAGACCCAGAACCAGAGATCCAGCTGAAGATGGTGCCACACCGTCACAGACCCTCTGAACTCGTCTTCATCAAGTTCTGAAGCTGAAGAACAAGTGTGACCTGCTGCTGAACAGGAAGTCTTTCATGTTCAAACAATTTCTACTGAATATAGTTTATTTATTTGCACATCTGCTGAAAAGCAGAACAACTTTGTATTAATCAGACATTTTTCTGCTGCCTTAAAGGGAAAAGATGTAGCTGGTATTTGACATGAAGGTCTTTTTTTAATACAAAATGTAGGAAAAACACAAAAAACTGTGAAGCATTTTTATAACTTTGCACTGTAATATTTCTTTTTGTTGTTAAATCTTCTGCCTTAGCAGTGACTGTGATAGAGCCATCAACCATTGATGGTAAGGTCACAGGTCAAAGTTCCTGCCTTGACCCAGTCCTTGTGTGACTATAAATCACTTATGGCCTTAATGAAGGAACAAAAAGTGCCATAAATGTTTCCAGGTCAGTATTGACCTTCATAAAGTATCTTTTTAATGCTACTTTGAATGTTTGTACTTTTTAAAAGTTTATATAGTATTTTTTAAGGTTTGTGTCTGACTTTACTTGAACGTTTCTAGACAATATATGTCTAATAACTTGATGTATTTAATAGCATTACTAAGACAAGTTGCACTTGAGCAATATTTTAACTTTGCCCATGTGCAAAGAAAACAGTATGTGAAAAAAAACAAAAAGTAAAACTAAAAAATGATGTTGTTGCTGATTCTTACTTCTAATAGAAAAAAAGATCCTGTAGGAAAGACACATTTACATTTCTTGTGTATTTTTTTAACTCGTATAGCTTTCTACAAGTCATTTTTTCTGGGGGTTTTTTCTGGTTCTTAAAAAAAAAGTGGGGAGCAGAGGTTCAAACCCCCCCCCAATGGAACCCCTTCATGCTGAATGTCAAGCAGGGAGGCATTTATAAAGTCTTTGGTATGACTCCCACTGGGTTTGAACCCATCCAGTTATGGGGCAGACACTCTAACCTCAAGGCCACTGAGCTGGCTTTAGTCAATGTTCGTTTGTTTTTTTCAGTCCAAGTTGCATTTTCAAGTTTTTTTCAATTTTCAAGTTATGCAGAGACAGTTTGTATGTCACAACCGAGTTTAGTTTCACTTTATTTCATTCCTCTTCAAACGAGGTAGAAGCTTTTAGCGAAGCTGTTTCTGTTCGGCTTCTTCTTTTAATGTTTTCTTAATACGAAAATTAGAGTTTTGCTTTTTTTTTTTTAAACTTGTTTTTCTGTAGTTCAGTTAACATTTGTTCTTATGTGTTAAGGTACTTTATTTGTTCTCCAAACAAAAAATAATGGTGTTGCTGCTTCTTACTTCTAATAGGAAAAAAGATTTTGTAGGAGAGACTCATTTAGATTAGATTAGATTAGATTAGATTAGATTAGATTAGATTAGATTCAACTTTATTGTCACTGCACATGTAGGTACAAGACAACGAAATGCAGTTAGCATCTAACCAGAAGTGCAATAAGCAGTAAGTATAGAATAAAGGTCTATAATATGTACAATAACTATACAGGTAAGTATTATGGCCATAATTTACAGATATTAAATACTATAAGCATACTATATTTGCAGTAGTGCAAATAATAAGAGGTTACTGTTTTTGCTTGTTGTGAGTAAATAAATAATACAGAGTGTTGAAGAGGGGGAGGGGTCTATGGTGGTATGGGGGGTGTTGAGGGGTGTCAGAGGGAAGAGTTCAGCAAGGAGACAGCTTTAGGGAAAAAGCTGTTCCTGATTTACACTTCTTGTGTATTTTATTTTGAAACCCGTATAACTTTCTACAAGTCATTTTTTCTGGTTTAGGCTGCACTTAAACATATAAGTGTGGTCCACGTGTCAAAGTGTCCTTGGGCAAGACACCTCACAAGAACCCTCACATTGGTTCTGGTGGTTACAGGTTGGCTACTACGTACTTTATTGATGAAAGGTTGCTGGCTTGGATTTAAAAAAGTTATAGTTTCCTTCTCTGAGATGCATTCAGAGGCTTTAACTTTTATATGACTTCATTAAAAAAAAAAAAAAAAAACACAAGTGGGGAGTGGAGGTTCAACCCCCCCAATCGAACCCCTTCATGCTGAATGTCAAGCAGGGGGGCGTTTTTAAAGTCTTTGGGATGACTCTCACAGGGTTTGAACCCTTCCAGTTAAAGGGCAGACACTAACCTCAGAACACTGAGCTGGCTTTAGTCAATGTTCATTTGTTTGTTTGTTCAGGCCAAGTTGCATTTTCAAGTTTCTCATATGGTATATTGTGCTGATGTTATTTTGTATTTTGTTTCTTTGTAGACCACAGATTCTCAAATGCATAACTGTAAATTCCTGTCCTTAATCTAAACATTGTTATCGTGTAAACTATCAATTTACCATTAAAAGCTTGATGAGACCTGGTTTCTCCGTGTCTTTCTGTCTGACTGAAGCTAGGTTGAAAGAAGACCAGCATGCCCCCCCAGAGTGTCCAAAGTCTGTCACGTAACCCTTGGAGCCAGATCTATTGCTTTCTGGAGACTAAATGGAGTCAGAACAACCATCTGCAGGTAGAGCAGAGTGTCCTAGACTCCAGCAGCAGAGATGTCCTCAACGAGGAAGTGGAGCTTCTCAGAGTACAAGAAAAGCAAAGACGTTTGCTTGAGGAGAGGCAGAGTTGGCATTCAAGAGTAGAGAAACAATGATCAGGGATCAAATCCTGCAATACTTCTTCACTTCTTTTCCACTCTCTCCATTCCTCTGGAATGTTGACCCTAGATACTTAGACCCTAGACTACACTTTCAATTACTATCAGTGTTTTGTTTTAACCAAGTAATAATCATGAACTGAAACTTATAAATAAAGGGAATAACTGCTTTGGTTTCAAATACATCAATTGCTTTTTAAGGGAAATGTTTGGCTGATAGAATTGTTACCAACCACCCAGGTGAGCAACAGATGCAGTGCTCAGCATAAATAAGTGCTATATGAGCTAGGTGTATTTTGTAGTATAGTATTTCACTGAATATGTTGATTCTGAAAGGACACTAAAGGTTTTCTAACAAATGTAGTGGGTGAATGCATTGATGCTGAGCACGATTGATCATGCTCGTTTGTCAGAAAACAAATGTGGTTTTCTGTCTCAGATATATAGAAAGATAGAAAGTTAAACTGTCATTGTGCTTAATTGCTTGTCACCTTAAATAAATTAAAAATGTTTACATTTTTATTCTGAAAGTATGACAGAAGTTTTTAGTTTGAAACCCAGGCCTATATCCTGTTTCTCCAGCTTTTTACTGCAAATTAACAACAAAAGACTAGAAACTGAACTCCTGCATAAAGTTTGCATTGTGTTTGGTCTGAAAAGGAGAGGAAGGAAGGTTAGCTGCAGTAAGACGGAGTACATGTTTGTGAATAAGAGGAACCCAAGAGGAAGAGTGAGGTTACAGGGAGAAGAGATGAAGAAGGAGGATTTGAAGGATCTGGGGTCAACAGTTGTAATGGAGAGTGTGGGAAAGAAGTGAAGAAGCGAGTGCAGACAGGTTGGAACGGGTGGAGAAAAGTGTCAAATGTGCTAGAAGAGTTTCAGCTGAAATGAAAGGAAAGGTGTAGAAAGGTGTGGTGAGAGCAGCCATGTTGTTGGGCCTAGAGAGAAACTGAGGAAAAGACAGGAAGTAGAGCTGGAGGCAGCAGAGATGAAGACGCTGAGGTTCTCTTTGAGAGGGACCAGGATGGACCAGGAATAAGGACATCAGGGGGACGGACAGCACATGTTAGAGGTTTTAGAGATAAAGTCAGAGAGGCAGACTGAGATGGTTTAGACATGTCCATAGGAGAGACGGTGAATCTATTGGTAGAAGGATGCTGAGTCTAGAACTGCCAGAGGTCTAGAGGAAGATCAAAAAGGAGGTTTCTGGATGCAGTGAAGGAAGACATGAAGGTGAGCTGATGTTAGAGGAGAGGATGCAGAAGACAGGGTTAGATGGAGGAAGCTGATTTGAGCTTTTTCTAGCATTTCTAAGTCAATCTGCTGCAGCAGGAGGATCTTATTGTCACACGGTGTAGCCTATTTTATTTTGAAAGGAACTTGTATGTCCTGATATCAAAAGGTTTTTTTCTTTATCACGTTATTCTGGTCATAAACTGACCAATCAGATGTCTCGGTGGTGGTTTCACATCAAGTTTTCAAAATGTTTGATTGACAGATTCTCCCGATCCTACTTTTAAGTGGTAGGGGTGTGGCCTACCAACAAGCTCACTCCTGATTGGAAGAAGTGGTTGCAATAGAAACGTGGACTTAACCTGCGTTTCCATTAACTATAAAATACACAATATTGAAAAACTTTATGGTGCTTGGAGGAGGTGGTTGCAATGGAAACCCTTTTTTCCAATTAAATGAGTCATGTGACCAACAACCTGATACCATTGGCTGCTTTGGCCGCTGCACATCGGGCGCCACCAGAGGTCTTGGTCTGTACTTTTCTTATTTACGTTTATACTTTTCGAGCGTCACGATCGTCTTCAGGGTTTATTTATGACATGATCAACATCCTCCTCATTCACTTGCTGTGAACACGCTGAGGAAGAGGAGGGAGGTGTGTTCATCCACTGAGCAGAAAACGGGCAATACAGAGGCAACAAAGAGACAGATTGCATTATCTAGTTTGATGCAAAATATGAGATTGATCTATTTGAGGTATAAGATGTTTCCAGTTTTGCTTTATTTTTTATCTTGTCTGCTCTCTCTCTCTCTCTCTCTCTGTCTCTCTCTCTCCTTTAACCCTTGTGCTATCTTAGATGACCCCACCCTTACATTGATGTGTTCTCCCTAACATGACAAAGGTGGATAAAAGTGGAAAAATTTCATGTAATCCATTGAACCAGTGAAGATCACAAATCATTGAAGAAAAAGATTCAGAGCTCTCTAGGACCATAATAGTAGAAAGTTGTAGTAGAATAATGTTAGAAATTAATGCAAATTTATCATATTTCTTTTTTTTTTTTTGATCACAGAGTCAAGCACTTCCAACAGACAAGGACCAGCAGAGACTCCAGATCTGGTTTCAGCCTCAGAAACCAAACCTGAACTTGGTATTATGCAAACTACTGTCTCTGGTGAGTTTTGGGAAACTGATTCCCAATGTCCAGCAAACCGCTGAACCACAGCGGCACAACCACACAGCTTCCCTGCTGCAAAGGGGCGGCGACAGAAATCGTAGCAAAGAGCAGTGGCCAAAACATTCTGCAAAACAGCTGCACATGTGCATGCATCTGAACGCTGTGTCACATAGCCTCTACATACATTTAGCACATATTTCATGTATGACAATTGGTCATACATGAATTTACATGGAAAAGGTGATGAAAGCTGTGGTCTTTACATGAAATACTTACAGATGTTTCATGAATGAACCACGTTAAAAACCCAGCTGTACGAATAAATCACCCAAAGACCACGTAAACCTGCGCTTCATTGAATTTCTTCATCACATCGCGTCAGCACCATGGTCAGCGCCTGCCACAGCGATTAAACAGTTGGGGTTCCTGGTCTGAACCAGTTCAGCTGTTAGGCACCAGCTGAGGCAGCCCTCTGAGACGGGGGGACCCCTGCCAGAAGCCGAACATGGGGAGATCAGTGAGACCGGCCTGGCACGCGTCGAGAGTCATACTCAGGCCCCCTCCCTGTAGCTGCTTTCTGTGGAGCACCAGATACCGCCCTGAGAGAGACCCCCGCTTAGTATAGACTGCTGGAGAGATCGGTCAAACAAAGCGCCAATCGTGCATGAAGCATGCGTCAGTATTGCGTTGTTTATGTGCGATTTGTTAGAGATTCCTGCATCAGTTATGTAGATTTAACATAAGTGCGCCATATACTAGATATGAATGATCTATGTTGGTGGTACATATGTGGAACGGTCGTGGAAAGGCACAGATTTGTTTATACACCTCTCAAGAATCACACAAAATCACAAAGTTATCATTGTGTAATAATTGTATAATAATAATTAAACTACGTAGAATATGAAATAACTGCAGAATTCTCAACCAACCAAAGATTTTGAACTGCTGAAAACTGAATTCATAAAAAGACCCGTCAGCTGAAATCCTGGACAGAGATCTGTGCACATCGATGAATGATGAACCCAATAAACACTTATGAATGACGTATATCACACATGGATCACAACAGACCAAAATTTCATACGTGGAAACTGCTCAAAATGTACGTAGTGGCTGTGTTTGAGCCACAATAGTAGAAAGCTGTCTCCATGGTAACAGTTGGAGTTTGGAGCGCTGTAGACTGATTGGAGCTGAACTGTTAGAAACTGATGTAGATTTATGACATTATTTATGCTTTTTTTCATTCAGATTTGATATTTCATTGTGTTTTTCACAGAGGCAAACACTACAAACATGGAAGAAAACACTGAGAACCAGAATCCTGCTCCATCCTTAGACACCAAACCTGATCCAGGTGAGTACATTCCTTATTATAACAAGAAAAACAAAATTTTACAATAAAACCAGATTAACCCTTGTGTCATCCTATGGGGTCCAGTTGACCCGATTCTTACTTTGACGTGTTCTTCCTACCATGACAAAGGTGGATAAAGGAGAGGATTTCATGTAATCCATGGACACCAGTGAAGATCACAAATCATTGAAGAAAAAAGGTTCAGAGCTCTGTCTAGTGGGTCTAGATGACCCACCTCCCAATGTTAAAGAGCCTAGGATAGCACAAGGGTTATGAACATATTTGTTCATTGAAGAAAATTCAAGTTGAACTTTGTACTGCTGAGATTTTGATATTAGATGGGTGGAGGTCATCATTTTATGATTTTAGAGGTTTCTGTTGGTCTGAGTTCATATTTGAAGGATGTTGTTGTTCTCCTGAAGGTCGTTATTCAGAGGCTCAAATCTATAATAAAGAAATGAATAAAATAACAATAATTGAACCTTTGCATTAATAATTAGTCATTGTTCGTCTTGTAAAGATCTCATAATAGTAGAAAGCTGTCTCCATGGTAACAGTTGGAGTTTGGAGCACTGAACAATTGTTGTAGCTGAACAATGTTAGAAACTGATGCAGATTTTTGATATTTCTCATTCAAAATTCATGTTTATTTCTTTCACAGAGTCAAACACTTCAAACACTCAGGAACCAGCTGAGAGTCCTGCTCCATCCTTAGACACCAAACCTGATCCAGGTGAGGACATTCCTTATTACAACAAGAAAAACAAAATTTTACAATAAAAACAGATTAACCCTTGTGCCATCCTATGGGGTCCAGATGACCCGATCCTTACATTGACGTGTTCTCCCTACCATGACAAAGGTGGATAAAGGTGGAAGGATTTCATGTAATCCATGGACACCAGTGAAGATCACAAACCATTGAAGAAAAAAGGTTCAGAGCCCTGTCTGGTGCAGTGGTTCCCAAACTGGGGGGGGCGCCCCCTAGGGGGGGCGCGGGGGTATTGCAGGGGGGGGACGTGGTGGAGTTTAGAAACAAAAGATTTGTATGTTTGTGTCAGTGTGGGGGGGCTCGAAAATATTGTTGTTTTTTTTTTTTTTTTTACTTGTCCTGTCCAACAGCTGGGCAAACAGATGAGAGCTGAAGGCCTCTTGTGTTGGACATATTTTGCTTTAACAACAGAGGTTATGAATCTATGACAAACCAGAGGAATGTCTGAATAAACCCCTTTTGTAGTTGAGGCCAAACTTTATTAAATTCCATCATGTTTGAAAATCTTTGGTGCTGGACCGGACGGAAAAGGAAAGGAGTGAAGAAGAGAGAGGGATGTTAGAGAGGAGGGGGGATAGGAGGGTGATAATAGGAGGGGGGGGGGGGTAGAACCATGATGTATTGTAATCTATTTGCAAGAAAGTATTTGTGGAAATTAGGTAATTCTAATCCTCCACAGCTTTTTGCAGATTTTAAAGTTTTTAGACTTATTCTTGCAGGTTTATTCTTACATAAAAAGCTTGATATGGATGAGTCTAATGTTTTGAACCATTTTAGTGGCGGTTGTGTGGGAATCATTGAAAAGAGATAATTAACTTTGGGTAAGATTTTCATTTTTACCGTGGCTACCTTGCCCATAAGGGACAGAGGCAGGTTGGTCCAGCGTGTTAGATCGTCCTGTATGTTTTTCAGTAATGGGGTGTAGTTTAGTTGCACCAGTTCTGATAGTTTGGGGGAAAAATTGATACCTAGATATTTGATATTTCCTGATTTAACTGGTATTGTGAGTCTTTGCTCCGCATTATTGTTCAGTGGTAATAAAACAGACTTATTCCAATTAATGGAATAGTCTGATATAGAAGAGAATTCATTTATGATTGTTGCTGTTTCATTTACTGAATGTAAATTACTTAAAAACAGTAATATGTCATCTGCATATAGACTAATTTTATGATGGCTGTGTTTGGTTTTAATTCCTTTAATGCTCTCATTCTGTCTTATTGCTGCAGCTAGAGGCTCAATAAATATAGCAAAAAGAGAAGGAGAGAGTGGGCAACCTGTCTGGTTCCTCTTCCAAGAAAAAATCTGTTGGAAGTCTGTTTATTAGTTCTAACTGATGCATTGGGGTTGTGATATAATATTTTGATCCATTTGATGAATGCTTCTCCAAAACCAAACTTATGGAGGGCAGCAATAAGGAACTTCCAGTTTACTCTGTCAAAAGCTTTTTCAGCATACAGTGATAGTATGGTCATTTCCTGGTTATTAATGGTGGCAAAGTCTATTATATTAACAAGTCTTCTGAGATTGTCATCCGAGTGCCTGCCTTTGATAAATCCAGGGGGGGCCCTGCAGAAAACTTTTGGGAACCACTGGTCTAGTGGGTCTAGATCAGTGTTTTTCAACCAGTATGCCATGGGAAACTGCCCTCATTAACTGATCTAGAAACATTTTCCATCTCCAGGAAATCAGCTCTGTGTTCATTCAAACAGGTCCTGATAAAACACTGAGTAGTTCGGAATATGAAAGATCATAAAATACTTTTTTCTTTGTGTTTATTCGATTCTATTAAAGACAATTTGATAAGAATGACGGTACCGCAATATAGCTGCAGTATTAACTGTTTTCTGAAAAGTCCCGCCCCTTTAACTATCTCCACCAATCATTCTTGGAGATTTAATCACATGTCATCAGTCTGACCAATCAGAAGTGGTTAAAGTCTTCACTTCCTTGTTCTGATTTAGCTCAAAAAAGTCGTTCAGTTCTAACAAAAATACCAGCTAAAGTTCGTCTTTAGCGGTGTAGCTTTCCACAGAATCCGGTGTCAGACCGTGGAACAAGTGACCAAAACAATGAAGCTCTGAGACGCTAGTCTGTCTGCCATCACTACATCTCCCATGATGCATTAAGTTAATGTGACAACATCTTAGCGCATAATGAGTCTTCGTGTTAAACGTCTTGAAACCACATCGAACAGTTTTTAAATCTTCTAACTTAACTTTTATTACATCTTTTAGAAAAAACAGCTGCAACTTCCAGTTTTTTCTGCCACAATTATCACAAAAATGCACGTGAGATTGTGGAGGGACTGTAGATTAATACAGACTATGAGTTTCTCCTTTTTTTTTTTTTTTTTTTTTTGGATGCTGGTGTGCCATGACTCAAAAAAGGTTGAAAAACACTGTCATAGAAGAACCATCTCCCAATGTTAAAGTGCCTAGGATAGAACAAGGGTTACAAACATTTAACAATAATTGAACCTTTGCATTGATAATTAGTCATTGTTCGTCTTGTAAAGATCTCATAATAGTAGAGAGCTGTCTCCATGGTAACAGTTGGAGTTTGGAGCACTGTAGACTGATTGTAGCTGAACAATGTTAGAAACTGATGCAAATTTATGACATTTTTCATTCAAAATTCCTATTTCTTTCTTTCACAGAGTCAAACACTTCAAACACACAGGAACCAGCTGAGAGTCCTGCTCCATCCTCAGACTCCAAACCTGATCCAGGTAAGCTAACATCAGCCACACGGCTCCTCCATCAGTATCTGCTTCAGTCTGGATAACATGGAAGTGTCGTCCCAGAAGCCACGCCCCCAACGCTATTAACACAAGGGGCAAGTAAGGCAGCATGAAACAGTCTCAGTACTAACTTCATTTGTACCCATCATGCAATGCGGTAAGTGACATAGAGACGGACACACAGTTATGTAGTAATTGGGAGTAGTTATTCTTACGTCTATAAAACTCAATGATTGTTTATACAACTCAAATTTACATATTTATCTAACTAAATGTCATATTACTCCAATTCAATTAATATTTTTTCCATCTGAATTTAACTTAATTAAACTCTCATATGTCTAAGTTTGAGCCGGCAGATATACTCATTTTTATAACAATAAAAAGAACGAATAGATTTATATTCATGGCATGTTTATCAATTTTCCAACACTGTCACTGTTTAAATAAACAGTAGGGGTTTTATATAAACTCATCATCCTCTCCTTCACTCTCACTCATGGTGCAGAGACTTAACCCTCGTATTATGTTGAAAAAAAATTACCTTGATTATGTTGAGGGTCATTTTGACCCATACTGTGTAAATCCACTCAAAACAAAAAAAAAAACAGGTTAAACCGATATCAACTTTATTTTAGCATATTTCAACATTTAGGAAAGAGACAAACAATACTTTTTTTTATTCCAACACTATATTTAACATTTTTTCCTTCTTCACAAATACTTTTTTTTAATTTAACTTGTCACATTTTCTGAGATTTTCAATATTCAATATCTTCAATGTTGTGCACATGAAGGACAGAATGTAACTGTGTGCTTTCTGCAGATGTAATTCTTGCAGTTTACACAAGAGGTACTTGTTTTACTGTCATCTCGGGAGGGACAGACCTGGCATCTTATTCCTTTCTTTACATCTGTATCCACTGGATCCATTGCAGACTGGTTGGATGGCCTGAACTTGATCTTTTCAATGGCAGCTGCTGGTGATCGAGCTGGCCTGGCTCGCCTCTGGATCTTGGGAGGGATGAGTGCTTCGCCGAGTTCCTCCAGGAAAAGCCAACGTCGGTACAATTTGCCGGCTTGCCATTCCTGGTTGATTTTGGACCACAGGACATTGGCATTGTAGGCAGACACGTCCACAATATTGAAGAAAATTGCCATGGGCCAATGAGCAGTCTTGCGCTGGCAGCTGTATGTTGCTGTGACTTTGTCCAGATTGTCAACTCCAGCATTCAAGTCAGTCTGATCCAGTGACTTCCATTTCTCTTGAAATACACTCCTCCCCTCGAAGTTAGTCATGTCCAGTATAATCCTCTCTATTGGTTGGGATATGAGGGATATGTTTCTTCAAAGAGATGACACGAGAACAGTGACAAGGACAAGGGAGAGAAAGCTCCTCCCCTACACACACCTGGGTCTCTGAGTCTGAACGTCTATTCAGAGACGGTCAAAATATAAATAATTTAGCAATCAAAATAAAGTACATCAAAGATGCATGTTTATTTCGGATCTGGACAGCTACTTGCCCACATCAAGTGTTTGGGTCAAAATGACCCGCAACATCATCTTTGTAAACAAACTGTGCACAGACATTCCACGACATATCACAGTATCCAGATTTTACACACAAGTTCATGACCCTAGATGAGGAAAAGTCACCAACTTTCATGAAGAAAAAGAAAGCATAACCAGTTCTTTGGTCAAACCAAAAACTGAAATGGGTCAAATTGACCCTTAACATAATATGAGGGTTGAGCATAGTAGGACAAAATAACTCGGCAAAACACAGTGAAACAACTAAACAACTAAACACATTTGGTCAAAAAGCCACACTTAAACCCAAATCTGTCCAGACAGGCAAAGGGAATGATATCCCACAATCCTTTCCGGTGCCGATCTAACAGCAGCACCAAAGTTACACCTACTTAATTGAATTAATTTAAATGAAAGGAAAATAACTGTCTGAAAACTATGTGTTATTTTTAAGGTGACTTAACAACAACAAAAAAAGATTCATCTTAACTAGGGCTGCACGATATGAGCAAAACTTGTGATATGAGTGATCAATGTTGCGATAACGATTTAATTTGCGGTATATAAACAAATAGCAAAACAACCAAAAACATCATTACCATTTCACTGCAACAGTTTAAAATTATACTCCAAATGACCCTCGTCGATGTAGCAGGCAAACATCTAACATAAAAGGGCTCATCTGATTGGTCAACAAGGTGAAAGGGTCCATCCAATTGGTCAAATGGATTTATTTTATTCGTTAAATACTTCAAGCTCCCATAAGATTGTTTTAGCACATTTAAGGTAACCATTTCTTGCGATTTTTGCTGACTTTTGTGATATGGATATTGCACAGGTGGATATTGCGATAACGATAAATTTGCGGTATATTGTGCAGGCCTAATTCTAACTGAAGCAAATAATTAAATTAAATCAACAAAGTAAAAAAGTTTATTTTTCCAACATCCATATGTGGTCTTATCAGCCTCTCACAGTGGAAAAAGTATTATCTGAGCTTCTTCATCCACTAAATCATCTTCAAATGGACACGCCATGCTGCTTCACCTCTCTGAAAACAAACTAAGCTTCAACTAAACCTGCTCCGGACCAGGTTATGTTCAGAGCATGAGTTGCTATAGTAACTTGACACACCCTGAGACATACCTCCATTTCTGGAACTGAAAGCTGAGGTTATCCGCTTCCTTAGCCTCAAACTTATCGTGGGAGCTAGCATAACCTGCTTTCTGGAACACCCCCCTGGATGAAGAACATCCTCTGACCTGATCATCACTTTCTTTTCTTAGATCCACCTGCAGGTGGAGACGCTGTTCAGCCCAGTGAGTCAAACATTTCAATAAAAAGCAGTGATTTAAATAAAGTTACAATAATCACATTATGGTGATTTGGTTGTTATTTCTTTCCAGAGGAAACAACGTCTTTATTAAAGACTGAAGAGTGTAACCAAACATCAAACGTCACTGTTCCTGTTGAGATCAACCCTCAGACTGGTGAGAGAAACTAGAAAAGACCCAAAAAGTGGATTTTCTTTCCTCCTGCAGACTAAAGGTCAACTGTGTTTGATGACTTCATCCAAAAAGAGCTTCTGGTTGTTTCTCTGCTGGATGGAAATGTTGAAAATCATCTCAAGACTTTTGAAGACTTTGGGAGCAAAACCATCATCTGATGGGTGGAGGCACTGTTTGACTCTTTTTGGGTATTTTCTGTCTGCTTTTGTATTTGGGTGGAGTTGATGTCATCATTTAACTCTTGCAATGACACTACAGTCATTGATTACAATGGTAGAAAGCTGTCTCCATGGTAACAGCTGGAGTTTGGAGAGCTGTAGACTGATTGGAACAGAACTATGTTAGAAACTGATGCAGATTTATGACATTTTTTATTCAGATTATATATACATAGACATATATCTATATTTACAGAGTCAAACGTACCAGGATCAGCCGAGAATCCAAGTCCTGCTCCATCCTCAGAAACCAAACCTGATCCAGGTGAGTAAACTTATTATTACAACAAGAAAAATGAACAGTTTTACAATAAAATAGATTAAGAAGACACTTGTTTAATAAATATGATTCAAATTGAACTTATTACTAATGATAAAGTCTGTATCAGATGGGCGGAGTCATCAGTTTTAGATTGTAGAGGTTTTTGTCAGTCCTGAGTCAGTATTTGCTTTTACTTCACAGTAGAAAAAATATTATTAAGTCTAACTTTAAGTGCGTCTCTGTTTATCCAACTCCTGCTAAACATTTGACTAAACATCAAATTAAAAACACATTTGCACATCTTTAAAGATTTGGACCCAAATATTACCAACTTTGCTGAAACCAGGTTTCCTGCAACAAACACGTTCTGATGTCATCATGAAGCTCAGAATGAACTTCTCCTGAGTCTACGGCATCTCCCAAAGGACAAAAAGTTCAGCTTAGTCAAAATCATGGCGTACTATGACCATCTACTGGTTGAAACGTTCCACTGCCTCACATAAAGATCTAGGACCATAATAGTAGAAGGTTGTAGTAGAATAATGTTAGAAATTGATGCAAATTTATCACATTTCTTTTTTTTTTATCCCAGAGTCAAACACTTCCAACAGACAAGGACCAGCAGAGACTCCAGATCTGGTTTCAGCCTCAGAAACCAAACGTGAACTTGGTATTATGCAAACTACTGTCTCTGGTGAGTTTTGGGAAACTGATTCCCAATGTCCAGCAAACCGCTGAACCACAGCGGCACAACCACACAGCTTGTTTATGTGTGATTTATTAGAGATTCCTGCGTCAGTTATGTAGTTTTAACATAAGTGTGGTACATACTAGATATGAATGGTCTATGTTGGTGGTACATATGTGGAACGGTCGTGGAAAGGCACAGATTTGTGTACACACCTCTCAAGAATCACACAAAATCACAATTGATTCAAGTTATCATTGTGTAATAATTGTATAATAATAATTAAACTACGTAGAATATGAAATAACTGCAGAATTCTCAACCAACCAAAGATTTTGAACTGCTCAAAACTGAATTCATGAAAAGACCCGTCAGCTGAAATCCTGGACAGAGATCTGTGCACATCAATGAATGATGAACCCAATAAACACTTATGGATGACGTATATCACACATGGATCACAACAGACCAAAATTTAATACGTGGAAACTGCTCAAAATGTACGTAGTGGCTGTGTTTTAGCCACAATAGTAGAAAGCTGTCTCCATGGTAACAGTTGGAGTTTGGAGCGCTGTAGACTGATTGGAGCTGAACTGTTAGAAACTGATGTAGATTTATGACATTATTTATGCTATTTTTCATTCAGATTTGTTATTTCATTGTGTTTTTCACAGAGCCAAACTCTACAAACATGGAAGAAAACACTGAGAACCAGAATTCTGCTCCATCATTAGACACCAAACCTGATCCAGGTGAGGACATTCCTTATTATAACAAGAAAAACAAAGTGTTAGAATAAAACCAGATTAACCCTTGTGCCATCCTATGGGGTCCAGATGACCCAATTCTTCCATTGACGTGTTCTCCCTACCATGACAAAGGTGGATAAAGGTGGAAAGATTTCATGTAATCCATGGAAACCAGTGAAGATCACAAACCATTGAAGAAAAAAGGTTCAGAGCACTGTCTAGTGGGTCTAGATGACCCACCTCCCAATGTTAGAGTGACTAGAATAGCACAAGGGTTATGAACATATTTGTTCATTGAAGAAAATTCAAGTTGAACTTTGTACTGCTGAGATTTTGATATTAGATGGGTGGAGGTCATCATTTTATGATTTTAGAGGTTTCTGTTGGTCTGAGTTCATATTTGGAGGATGTTGTTGTTCTCCTGAAGGTCGTTATTCAGAGGTTCAAATCTATAATAAAGAAGAGGAAAAAAATAAATTAATAAAAAAACAATAATTGAACCTTTGCATTAATAATTAGTCATTGTTCGTCTTCTAAAGATCTCATAATAGTAGAAAGCTGTCTCCATGGTAACAGTTGGAGTTTGGAGCACTGTAGACTGATTGTAGCTGAACAATGTTAGAACCTGATGCAGATTTATGACATTTTTATTTCAAAATTCCTTTTTTATTTCTTTCACAGAGTCAAACACTTCAAACACACAGGAACCAGCTGAGAGTCCTGCTCCATCCTCAGACTCCAAACCTGATCCAGGTGAGCTAACATCAGCCACACGGCTTCTCCATCAGTATCTGCTTCAGTCTGGATAACATGGAAGTGTCGTCCCAGAAGCCACGCCCCTAACTCTATTAACACAAGGGGCAAGTAGACAGCATGAAACAGTCTCAGTACTAACTTCACTGTACCCATCATGCAATGCGAGATGGACACATAGTTAAGTAGTTATTGGGAGTAGTTATTCTTACGTCTATAAAACTCAATAATTGTTTATACAACTCAAATTTACATATTTATCTAACTAAATGTCATATTACTCCAATTCAATTATTATTTTTTCCATCTGAATTTAACTTAATTAAACTCTCATATGTCTAAGTTTGAGCCGGCAGATATACTCATTTTTATAACAATAAAAAGAACGATTAGATTTATAGTCATGGCATGCAGACGTTTATCAATTTTCCAACACAGTCACTGTGTAAATAGACAGTTAGGGCTGCTATATAAACTCATCATCCTCTCTCTTCCTCTCACTTATGGTTCACAGACTTAAGCATAGTAGGACATAATAACTCGGCAAAACACAGTAAAACAGCTAAACAACTAAACATATTTAGTCAAAAAGCCACACTTAAACCCAAATCTGTCCAGACAGGCAAAGGGAATGATATCCCACAATCCTTTGCGGTGCCGATCTAACAGCAGCACCAAAGTTACAACTACTTAATTGAATTAATTTGAATGAAAGTAAAATAATTGTCTGAAAACTACGTGTTACTTTTAAGGTGACTTAACAACAACAAAAAAAGATTCATCTTAACTAGGGCTGCACGATATGAGCAAAACTTGTGATATGAGTGATCAATATTGCGATAACGATTTAATTTGCGGTATATAAACAAATAGGAAAACAACCAAAAACATCATTACCATTTCCCTGCAACAATTTAAAATTATACTCCAAATGACTCGTTGACGTAGGAGGCAAACATCTAACATAATGTCTCTATCTGATTGGTCAACAACGTGAAAGGGTCTATCCAATTAGTCAAATGCATAAATGGATTTATTTGATTAGTTAAATACTTCAAGCTGCCATAAGATTGTTTTAGCACATTTAAGGTTACCATTTATTGCGATTTTTGCTGACTTTTGCTATATGGATATTGCACAAGTGGATATTGCGATAACGATAAATTTGCAGTATATTGTGCAGGCCTAATTCTAACTGAAGCAAATAATTAAATGAAATCAACAAAGTAAAAAAGTATCTCTTTCCAACATCCATATATGGTCTTATCATCCTCTCACGGTGGAAAAAGTATCATCTGAGCTTCTTCATCCACTAAATCATCTTCAAATGGACACGCCATGCTGCTTCACCTCTCTGAAAACAAACTAACCTTCAACTAAACCTGCTCCAGACCAGGTTATGTTCAGAGCATGAGTTGCTCTGGCAACTTGACCTACCCTGAAACATACCTCCATTTCTGGAACCGAAAGCTGAGGTTATCCACTTCCTTAGCCTCAAACTTACCGTGGGAGCTAGCATAACCTGCTTTCTGGAATCCCCCCTGGATTAAGAACATCCTCTGACCTGATCATCACTTTCTCTTCTTAGGTTCACCTGCAGGTGGAGACGCTGTTCAGCCCAGTGAATCAAACATTTCCATAAAAAGCAGTGATTTAGATAAAGTTACAATAATCACATTATGGTGATTTGGTTGTTATTTCTTTCCAGAGGAAACATCGTCTTTATTAGAGACTGAAGAGTGTAACCAAACATCAAACGTCACTGTTACTGTTGAGATCAACCCTCAGACTGGTGAGAGAAACTAGAAAAGACCCAAAAAGTGGATTTTCTTTCATCCTGCAGACTAAAGGTCAACTGTGTTTGATGACTTCATCCAAAAAGGAGTTGATGTCATCATTTAACTCTTGCAATGACTCTACAGTCATTGGTCACAATGGTAGAAAGCTGTCTCCATGGTAACAGCTGGAGTTTTGAGCGCTGTAGACTGTTTGGAACAGAACTATGTTAGAAACTGATGCAGATTTGACATGTTTTATTCCGATTATATATATAGACATATATCTATATTTACAGAGTCAAACGTACCAGGATCAGTCGAGAATCCAAGTCCTGCTCCATCCTCAGAAACCAAACCTGATCCAGGTGAGTAAACTTATTATTACAACAAGAAAAATGAACAGTTTTACAATAAAATAGATGAAGATATTTGTTTAATAAAAATGATTCAAATAGAACTTATTACTAATGATAAAGTCTGTATCAGATGGGCGGAGTCATCAGTTTTAGATTGTAGAGGTTTTTGTAAGTCCTGAGTCAGTATTTGCTTTTACTTCACAATAGAACAAATATTATTAAATCTAACTTTAAGTGCAAAACAGCGGCACATGTGCATGCATCTGAACGCTGTGTCACCTAGACACTAGATACATTTAGCACATATTTCATGTATGACAATTGGTCATACATGAAATTACATGGAAAAAGTGATGAAAGCTGTGGTCTTTACATGAAATACTTACAGATGTTTCATGAATGAACCACATTAAAAACCCAGCTGTACGAATAAATCACCCAAAGACCACGTAAACCTGCGCTTCATTGAATTTCTTCATCACATCGCGTCAGCACCATGGTCAGCGCCTGCCACAGCGATTTAACAGTTGGGGTTCCTGGTCTGAACCAGTTCAGCTGTTAGGCACCAGCTGAGGCAGCCCTCTGAGACGGGGGGACCCCTGCCAGGAGCCGAACCTGGGGAGATCAGTGAGACCGGCCTGGCACGCGTCGAGAGTCATACTCAGGCCCCCTCCCTGTAGCTGCTTTCTGTGGAGCACCAGATACTGCTCTGAGAGAGACCCCTGCTTAGTATAGACTTCTGGAGAGATCGGTCAAACAATGCGTCAATCGTGGATGAAGCATGCGTCAGTATTGCGTTGTTTATGTGCGATTTATTAGAGATTCCTGCATCAGTTATGTAGTTTTAACATAAGTGTGCCATATACTAGGTATGAATGGTCTATGTTGGTGGTACATATGTGGAACGGTCGTGGAAAGGCACAGATTTGTGTATACACCTCTCAAGAATCACACAAAATCACAATTGATTCAAGTTATCATTGTGTAATAATTGTATAATAATAATTAAACTACGTAGAATATGCAATAACTGCAGAATTCTCAACCAACCAAAGATTTTGAACTGCTGAAAACTGAATTCATGAAAAGACCCGTCAGCTGAAATCCTGGACAGAGATCTGTGCACATCGATGAATGATGAACCCAATAAACACTTATGGATGATGTATATCACACATGGATCACAACAGACCAAAATTTCATACGTGGAAACTGCTCAAAAAGTACATAGTGGGTGTGTTTGAGCCACAATAGTAGAAAGCTGTCTCCATGGTAACAGTTGGAGTTTGGAGCGCTGTAGACTGATTGGAGCAGAACTGTGTTAGAAACTGATGTAGATTTATGACATTATTTATGTTATTTTTCATTCAGATTTGTTATTTCATTGTGTTTTTCACAGAGCCAAACTCTACAAACATGGAAGAAAACACTGAGAACCAGAATCCTGCTCCATCCTTAGACACCAAACCTGATCCAGGTGAGGACATTCCTTATTACAACAAGAAAAACAAAATTTTACAATAAAACCAGATTAACCCTTGTGCCATCCTATGGGGTCCAGATGACCCGATCCTTTCATGTAATCAATGGAGAATAAGGTTCAGAGCACTGTCTAGTGGGTCTAGATGACCCACCTCCCAATGTTAAAGGGCCTAGAATAGCACAAGGGTTATGAACATATTTGTTCATTGAAGAAAATTCAAGTTGAACTTTGTCCTGCTGAGATTTTGATATTAGATGGGTGGAGGTCATCATTTTATGATTTTAGAGGTTTCTGTTGGTCTGAGTTCATATTTGGAGGATGTTGTTGTTCTCCTGAAGGTCGTTATTCAGAGGTTCAAATCTATAATAAAGAAGAGGAAAAAAATAAATTAATAAAAAAACAATAATTGAACCTTTGCATTAATAATTAGTAATTGTTCGTCTTCTAAAGATCTCATAATAGTAGAAAGCTGTCTCCATGGTAACAGTTGGACTTTGGAGCGCTGTAGACTGATTGGAGCTGAACAATGTTAGAAACTGATGCAAATTTATGACATTTTTATTTCAAAATTCCTGTTTTATTTTTATCACAGAGTCAAACACTTCAAACACACAGGAACCAGCTGAGAGTCCTGCTCCATCCTCAGACTCCAACCCTGATCCAGGTAAGCTAACATCAGCCACACGGCTTCTCCATCAGTATCTGCTTCAGTCTGGATAACATGGAAGTGTCGTCCCAGAAGCCACGCCCCTAACTCCATTAACACAAGGGGCTAGTAAGGCAGCATGAAACAGTCTCAGTACTAACTTCATTGTACCCATCATGCAATGCGGTAAGTGACAGAGAGAAGGACACACAGTTATGCAGTAATTGGGACTGAACTGATTTCTAAAACCTAAATGCTAAACATTCATGACGCGTCATTGATCTGTTCTGGAAAAGATCCAGTTTAGTTTGCTTTCAAAGTCCAGAAGCAGCTGATCAGGAGAGATTAGAGATCAGATCTGATCACTTTGCTCCTTTTTGGGCTTCTTTAACTCACTAGAACTGAAATTGATCAGGCATTCTTTGTAATTATAAAGTGAATCATCCTGGAAAACAAACAGTTATTTATCTATTTCTTTACTCTGAAAGACCCTAAAACCAACAAAGAAGCTGAGGATCAGAACACAGATCCACCTGAAGAGGATAACCATGAAACTGGTGAGGATCAGGAAACCAGAGAGTCTTTTCCTGGTTTCTGTCAGTCTGAGTCTTTCTGTTCTTTCTGCAGATTCTGGATCAGCTGAGAATGATCTACCAGAAGCAGAGAGACCTGAAGACTCCTCAGGTTCTCCTGGATGGAACCGTCTCCACCTCTGAGCCGTCTTAACAACTGATACCTCCAGGAATAGTTTCTGTGATGTTCTGGAACAACAATGGAGAGTTTTGCTCTGATCTTAAGTTATTTTGTATATTTTGTTACTGTTTTTTAATTCATTTGTAATTTTATGCAGCATTGTGACCATCAGTGGTGTTTGTGTGGTGTTTTTTTTCCTGTCTGTCTTCCAGCAGATAAAGAAAAATGATGTGAGCTTGAACAATAATTCTGAAATTTAAGGGAGGATTTCATAGAAAAGAACTGATTTGCCAAATTTTCTTTAATACTTCAGTCTAGATCCAGTATCAAAGATGATTTATTGATTTAGACTTAGGCCAACATGCAGAAAATGAGCCTGAGTTACAAAAATAAGAGTATGTGATCAGTAAAATAGAATATTTTATTTATTTAACCAGCATTTTTATGAGTGTAATCACTGTAAAAATGTCTCACTACCAAAGATGACAGAGAAAGATGATTTCTCTTCATGAACTTGTTTAGTTTTATAAATATTGTGTTGTTTCGTCTCCGTGGAGACAGTTGCTGCATTCATGTCATGCTACGTACACACGGGGCATTCTTGAACACACTTTCAGCATACAGGTGTGCGTTTGTATCGTAACCAAATACTAGCACATTTTATCCCAACAGTTGGAGAAAATGTCTCTTTCTCAGCTCTATTCCAATATCTGAAAGACTTTGTGTCTCATAATTCCTAAAGTGCAAACATTAATGTCTCCTTCATGGTCAGTTTTCTAAACAGTTGGTGCTTCTATTAGTTAAAGAGGTTGTCATCTTTACACCCAAATCCAAGTCCCTGATTGGTCAAAGCTCCACTGGTTTAACTTTCAATGTGCGTTTCATATGAAGAGCCAGAAAATGGACTTCAAAACGTACACAGTGATGCAGGAACACAAAGGTGTTGAATGCAGAAGCACAAAACAATCATATACACGTTTATGTAGACTTTCATTGGAAGCAGACGTGAGAACGTACGTTTCTGACCCCGGGGTGAACGTAGCATCAGTGTTTGCTGCGTTGTCGTCAGAAGTTTCCTCCTTTGGTGCTAACATGTTTGTATCAGGAAACTGGAATCAGTAAGGGAGGAACACAAAACCAGATTCTTCTGGATTCAATGTTTAGTTTTTTTCAATGTAACTACAGTAAAACACTTGAAATGTGATTTTCAGGAACCCTAAAGTCTGCTTGTGACTTCTGTTACTTTATCTACTCCAGCATTCTTCAAAGGTCTAACAGACATTTAGGAGGTCGAGGTGGAACTAACACGCTAATAAACATCAAATGAACCCAACTTAATGTCTGAGTGCAACTTTCTTCTGGAGAACATCCAGAATGTTCTGGATTCTCATCCCTCAGCCTGTCATGGATGTCATTGTCTGTCTTTTAATGTTTCAATCTTTTTATATCTTGGGATTTGCTTCCTTTCACTCTGGAAGTGAAGGAAAAAAAAATAAACAGAACAGTAAAAGGTTTTTGAGGAGTTGGATGACTTTCAGTCGTAGATCATTAAAGTCCCACTCCGATCATCTTCTGATCTATTATAAATGTTCCAGGTGGACTTTGAACACGTTAAACACAATTTTCAATGAAGTGGGTCTTAAAACACTTGTCTTTGCCAGGCGTGGCTGCGCAGCAGAGGAAAAAGAAGGAAAAAGACAACAGTTCACCCTGAAACTGCTGAGTCACGCACAGGAAAACAACTAAATATTAACTTTCTACATTAACCGCATGTTAATTATTTTTATTTTATTGATTCTTTTTCACATTTTAATAATTTTAATGGATGAAATTGAGTTCAAATAAAGTCCTAAAGGTGAAAATATGACCAGGATGATGATTTTAAGAGATGGTTCGGTTCTGATTTTCAGAATAATTTTAGAAAAACTACCGAAATAACAACCGAGAGAACAGTTTTCTGCTTTGTCATCTTTCCTTAAATAAGACAAAAAATATGCAAAGTAAAAGTTAGCTCTTAGTTATTGACTCTGATGATAATTCATTCAATATTTATTTTACTTTCAAATATATTTTTTAAGAGTAAGAAAGAGAAAGAACCATTTCCTCCACATGTTCTCAGCATTTGTTCTACTCCTCAACAAAACTCTGGTTGTTGTCGGGAAGATTTCCATTTCCTTAAAAAATCCAAACCAGCAAAATGGTTCAAATTGTGGTATCATCCAAAATTGTGACGGGTACATTTCTCCACCAGACGTCACTTTTCTTTGTTGGACCAAACCCTTAAAAATCTTCATGTTTTTTGGTCCAGTCAGAGCTAAAAGCTCCAGAGATGGTTCTGCTTTCACTCCTCCCTGTTTCTTAATCTCAGCTTCTTTTTCTTCCTCCAGTAAATCTGGGAACTTCTCTGTTCTCTGAGCTGAAAGTTCTCCTCTATGCTGATGACTCTTTGCTGTCTTCAGCTGAAACATCAGATCTTGATGAAGTATCCATGTATGATGGAGGATCAGGAAGTTCTTCCAGATGAGCTGCAGCAAAAGTCATCATGGACACTGGGAGAAGGTCCTTGGTCTTTCATCTAGAACAGGGGTGGCTAACCCTGGTCCTCAAGATCCTCAACCCTTTCCATTTTCCAGCTCTCCCTGGACTGCTTGATGCTGATAACCTAAATCAGGTGTGTTCAGTCAATCAGGATGTGAAATCACTTACGTCAGCAAATCAACAGGAAGCTGATGAGGGAGAGCTGGAAAACGGAAAGGGTTGAGGCTCTTGAGGACCAGGGTTGGCCACCCCTGATCTAGAATGAGGACATCAGGAGACCTGGTGGAGGAATGAAGACGTTCAAGACTGAGAAAAGGTGGGACTCTGAGAGGACAGAAGACATGTGTCCTCTTCACAAACAATCTCCGTCTTGGAGCTCAAATTCTCACAGATCAGACGTTTCCTCTAGTTGTCCTTGAAGGTCCCTCACATCTCAGGAGGATCGTCTTCATCGATATTCTCCGTGGTTTTATGGATACTGTGATCAGATGGAGAAAGTCCTCTCCACCCTCCTGGAGGAGAAGCTGCAGCTTCTGCAGATCCCGTGCTGTGATCCTAGAACCTCCAACAGACTCCCAGCTGTTGAAACGTCCTCTTTAGCAGAGAGCAAAACAGTGGCGGTTCTACCCTGAATTACTCCCCGGGCGAGATCCTGCCCAGGCGCCCCCCGCCCCCCGCCCCCCATAGAGTCACTTTGTCTGTGTCAACAGACATGTTTTATTGTCATTGAAATTAAGAAATTGATTTAAAAAATACGTTTATCAGAATTCTGCACTGCTTTATAACAGTTATCAGAACATAAAATTAAAAAGCCATAAGCATGGCAAAAACACAGTTAGGTAGGAAAATATTTAATCAAACACAATATTGAATAAATAATGTAAAATAAATATTATAAAGCACAAATCTTATATCACCTAAATAACACGCTAAAATAAATATAACTGCAGCACCAATACACTAAGAACAGAAACACTAACTAAAACCTAACCTTTCTGGCCTTCCTTGATGCAAACTCGTCAATAACGTTATCAAATGAAATCTGCTCCCCTGAATGATTGATACTAACAACAGCAGGTTAGTGAGTCGCTTGTGAGACATCGGTGACCTCAGGTATGATTTGAACCACTGGAGTTTGGAAATTTAGGAAATTTAAATAGTCATGCTCTATATCAATCTCTACTTACGAGAAGAAAAATGAGCTCATGTTTGCTGTCTTCAATCCTTTGTCTGGTACATTTTAGTTAAGATCTGTTACATTATGTTTTGTCACCATAGAGTTGTAATAAATGGTAAAAATTCATTTTTAAAACTACCTACAGATTTATGTAAATTCTATTGACTTATATTATAACCCAACATTCATAAATAAATAATAAATAAACTTCATACATGCAGGCTCAAAATTAACCCCTAAATCCCTAGTTAAAAACATTGTGCAAACGTTTGAGCTGCTACAAATGATTATTACAGTAATGACCAATCTGAAGTTATTTGCCCCATTAGCATGTTATGACAGCAGCAGCAACAGCAGAACAGCAGCAACAGCATGCTACCAAGACAGCTTACTTAACATTATGAACTAATATACAACAGCAAAACACAACAAAACCTTTGTGTTACAGCAGAGCAGACAGACACATGAATCATAACTAATGTTACAAGTTAAACCAGAGCAAACGTTTAAGGAGAAAATCTTAAACATGATCATGTTATTTGTAACATTTGGGCTTATTTAGTTTTGGTCATCGACCATAAAAAAGTTTTCATCGACAACGTTGTTGTTGCAGGGCAGGTAGCATTAGAATTTAGAAAACATGCATGTAACTGTGAGGACAAACCCTTTTCTTTGTCTCTTTTCTCCTTCTCTTTTTTTCTTTCCTTTTTTAGGCACCAGATGACTTTGACCTTTTTTTGTCCATATTTCAGATGTTTTTGGCATTTAGCATGATAAATGTCCTCACAAAGGCATCAAGTCCGTTGACTAAACCAACTGTCACCTTAGTGACAACAATGTTTTGTGTTCCCATTTTTTACTTGAGCATTTCACACAAAAAGTAACCCAAAGAAACACGATTCTTTATACCTATATAAAAAATTTAGGTTATAGAATGTCACTGTGTGACTGACTTAAAAAAGTTTTATAAAGTAGATTCCACCCCCACGCCCTCGTCCCCCACCTGGCCAATTCATTTGGAAGCGACTCACAGGTGAACTGATTCGCCGCAGCCCCCCCCCCCCCCCTCCTTCTTCACACATTTCCAGCAGGAGCGCGTGCAGCTGCACCGAGCGGCGCCAATTCGCTACACGGCGGCGCTGTCGCTGTTTTTATTGCTCTTTTTCATCGACCACTAAGCCGCGGCCCGCGACTGCCCCCCCCCCCCCCCCCCCCCAGACGATCCAGCCAGGTTTGGCGCATGCGCAAACGCGGCGGTGCTTCGTGCTCACTTCTCAGGCGGCACCCTTCACCCCGCGCCCCCTCCCTTCTCCTTCTTCACACACATTTGCGTCTACTTCTCAAAAGCCGCGTTTACATGGGCAAAAGTAATCGGAAAGAACGCCTGATCGGAAAGAAAATGTGTCATGTAAACGCGCCGTTCGGAATAGTCTGCCCTGATCAGAGTCGTTCGGATCAAACTTTCTTTCCGATCGAGATAGATAAGATAAGATAAGATAAGATAAGATAAGATAAGATAGGCCTTTATTGATCCCCGGGGGGAAATTGGGTTGTCACAGCAGCCAAAAAACAAGAAAACAAAATAGCAGTTGGAAAGCACGACAAACAGAGTAGCAATGAGTAAGAATAAAAAAATAATACAAGGTGGAAGCAAAAGGACAGGTCATAAATAACGGTTTAAATAAGGCAATAAGGCGGTTTTCAACAGTCCTAGACCGTGTTATTGTATAGTCTGACTGCTGTTGGGATGAAGGACCTCCGGTATCTCTCTTTTTTGCACTGTGGGTGCAGCAGTCTCTGGCTGAATGAGCTCCTCATAGTCCTCACCGTCGCATACAGGGGGTGGGAGGGTTTGTTCCGGATGCTGGACAGCTTGGTCAGCATCCTCCTCTCACCTACAGAGTCTACTGAGTCCAGGGGACAGCCCAGGACAGAGCTAGCTCTCCTGACCAGCTTGTCTAGTTTCTTTTTGTCCCTTTCACTAATGCCTCCACACCAACAGACCACAGCGTAGAAAGTCGCTGATGCAACAACAGTCTCATAGAAGGTCTTGAGTAGTGGCCTGCACACACCAAAGGACCTCAGTCTCCTCAGGAGGTGGAGGCGACTCTGGCCCTTCTTGTGCAGGACCTTTGTGTTCTCTGACCAGTCCAGTTTGTTATTGATGTGAACACCCAGATATTTGTACACATCCACCCTCTCGATGTCACGTCCCTGAATGACCACGGGGGGAGGCTGAGAAGCCTTTTTCCGGAAGTCAACCACCATCTCTTTCGTTTTGGTGGCATTGATGTGAAGGTGATTGAGTTCACACCAGTCCACACCCGTGGGTTATACCTATCATTTATCCGATCGTGGAGCATGTAAACGGTCATTCTGATCGTGTGTCACTTCTGCTCTGGTTTACGTCATTCATAAACGGTGTTTCGCTGATAGAAAGCTTTGGAGCTCATACGGGACCGACCAGGAGGCCCCGCGTAAAGCGCCGCTCCGCTCTCGCCCCGCTGGCTCTCCCCTCTCTTTCACCCTCACGAGGGAGATGCGGGGGGGATGCGTGCCCACTGAGGTCTGGACCCGAGCTCTGCGTTCGGGCTCCAGTGCCAGTGGACCGAGTGAACCTCTCTGAGCAGGACAGCGGGATTTATTAATGTGTTTTTAAGGGGGGGGGGGGGGTGCTTTGTTACGTGTGAGTTTTGTTATTTCGTTATGTGTGAGAATTCGAACTGCGAGCGGACCCGCCGCTCTGGGTTAGCGGCTGCAGGACTCAGGAGAACCGAGCAGAGCTCGAGCCACCAGCTCACACACAGCGGAGCGGCTTGGGGCAGTGTGTGAACTTTTCAGAGTAGAAATGTCGCTCAGTCCTTAGAAACTGTTCAAAAAACCACATGGATTTGTGTTTCCAGTTGTGCCCCGACAAAATAAAGGCTGAGGTTATTCCCACACATTTACGTGTTAAGCTGCAGATTGCAGCGTTTCCCCGCATGGTCCTGGATTTTGTGTCCATCAAAAGGCTAATGTTTCTAGCCCGTGTTGTTAGCCTTTCCTAACACTGGGTTCTCCGTTTTTCCTCAAAAAAAGCAGTGACCCCACGGATTAAATATAAAATGATGAGCGAACAGGCGCTTCATAATATTCATAACATTAATAAAAGCCCGTTTGGAAGATCGTCTCGTATATTACTGAGCTGCTGCATAAATGTATGTGACAGCAAAGGTTTGTTTACAACGGGACCTACTTCCTCATACGGGTGTTTTAACACTACTGCGCATGGCCAAATGATTCATTCCGACCAAACGTCTGACCCATGGGAACGCTTGTTCTAATCGGAAAAGGGTTTTCTGAGCCCATGTGCACGGGTGAATTATAACCCGACCATTGATCCGATCAAGATATTTTGCCCATGTAAACGCGGCTAAAGACAGGAGAGAGAGAGCGCAGCTGCGGGACGGGGGCGCCGCCAGCTTTCAGGCTGTTAAAAACTCTGACATAAGCAAACCAATAGTGGTGCATACATTATTTTACAGGGCTGAGCCGCCAGCGCCGCCCCCATTTCATTTTTGCGCCCCAGGCAATCGCCCGTATCGCCCGTGCCTAAAACTGTGCCTAAAACCTAAAACTGGAGCAAAACGTTGATCTGATCTGTGGGAATCGACTCCGTCATGAAGCTTCACTGCTGAGTTTCTGTCCACCAGGGGGCAGCACTCCTTCAATCCAGCTGCAGGTAACCTAGATGTTCTGCAGCAGCTGTTCCAACACGCCCTGTTACTGAGGAACAGGGACGGCTTTCAGGAATTGGGGTTCTGCTTGTTCTGACATGTTCACATTCAGACTTCAATCTGCTCAGTTCTGAGCTTTAGCAGAGGAGAGTCATCATCTAAATCCTAAAAACAAATAAATCCATAAAATCATCTGAATCCTAAACAGAATCGACAATATTCCTCTAAAAAATTCCAATAGAATCTGTAATAAAACACATAATTTCTACATTCATCAAATCCATTTGTTTTCGTCAGTCATTTTCCTTCCGTTTTAGGATCTTGTGATTTGAAACGTTGTTGTGATTCTGACCGCTTGGAAAAGAAAAGCTTCTCGCTTCACTGTCAGACCATTTTCCTGAGCTGCCGATGTGAACAAACTCTCTGTTCACTTCTGAGTCTGACTGTTGCTTCAAGAAAGGCGCTGTTTCAGGAACTAGTCAGGCTCCCCTCCCTTAGCTCCATCAGAGTTTCTGCTTCAGTGTCAGTAGGATGACAGCGATGAGGGGAGTTTCATTGCACGTCTGGAAGCAGAAGGTCACATGACCTCACCTTTCATCAGTCACTGAGATGAAAACCTGTCAATCAGCTTGAAGCCCTCTCCTTCTCCCCACCGACTCTCAGGTTTCTGGTTGAACTGGTTCTCTATCTTTAGTCTCTCTAAACGTCCTGCTGTGTTGTAGACAAAGCTTTCAAAAGTGCCTGTTCTTTGGTCCCTAAAAAGATATAAAACAACGGTTGGACTGTCATACTGCCTGTCAGGATCCGCTCAGCAGAGATTGAGCCACAGGACAAAAAGATCTTCAAATCAGGGTTTTTATTTTACCCAACACAAACGACATGGGCTTAATAAAAATGGGGGTCAACTTAACAAAATGTAACTGAGAGAATCAATAACAAAAGCTCAAACCAACCATGAACCAAAACTGACCCCCCAACAGGAAACATTAGGGAGGATTTTATACTGGCTGATCAGAGACCATGACACAATAGGGAGGGGGAGCACAACTACAAAACATTCAAAACCTAAATATTAACTAAAGTAGTAATTACTAGTGATTTTAATGCTTAATAAACCAAGAAACTGAACTTATACCTCCAACAAGTTTAACATATTCCACAAATACAAACAATAATCTAACATAAGAATACATTTGTCTTCCCCCTCCATCTTTCTCCAGATAGAAGTTGTCCATAGCTCCTCCCTTTCCAAATCATCAGGAAGTTTCCCAGCTCCAGCTCTGCCCAGCATCAGGCCTCAAGCAGAACTCAAAGATCTAGAATTACTCACACAATACAAAATTAACTAATGTGTGCACAAGTCATTAAGTTAATTTTGTTATGTAATGTGTGAAATAAAATGAAATGGTTTATTCAAGAGAGACATATAACAAATGAACTTAACTTAACTGTGGGGCAGTGGGTTCTGCCCTCACACTGACCTTTACAAACATACTTCAGCTTAACTAATAATATTTCCTTGCCGTTCACTAAAGCCCTGTTTCCAATGAAGTAGCCTTTCTCTCCTTTCTTCCTGGCTGCCTCCACTGCTTGCCATAGGCGGCTGTGAGCTTCTTTATCAGCAGATGTGGAGATCTTCCTGGAGACGGAGGAGATGATGATCCAGTAGGTAGACCTTATTTTGAAAACTTTTCCACAGGAGATCTCTGGCTGATCTGGACGGGAACCTGATGATTATGGGTCAGGGACGTTGATTGGTTCCATTCCCACTGGGCTTTCCAACTCTGTGTGCGATGCCGATTGCCGAAACCACCATTGCAGAATCTTTGGTTGGTTATGTGGCATTATGGTTTCCCCGGTGAAGCCGCCAGCAGAAAACTAAAAACCAAAAGCACAGGACTCTCCGACACAGGAAACCGAGACTGTGCTCTTAAAGAAATAGACAACTTTTATTTAGAAATTATGTTAAAATTCGTATTTTAAAAAGGTACCCAAAAGAGTCAACCGAACCATAAGGGCGATCATGCCCAGCCCACAAAGTCAGCTGCACCCAGCTGTGCGCTCTGTTGCGGCGCACCCGGCTCAATGCCACGCCCCTTGCATCCAGTGGCTGTCACCAACGCCAGTCCAAGGTGGTGGGACACTTGGCCCTGGTTGTGCCTGGGGCGATAGAAGGCCAGAAGGGGGGGGGTGGGGACTTGCTCCAACGGCTGTCAATCCCGCTCCGTCACGCCACTCGCCAGTGCGTGGATGGACAGCAGTCACTGACACTCTCTATGCAGCACACACGATCCCCAGAAATGCCGGCCGTGGCACCGCTCTTGGACCACAGTGCACCGGTTTGGGCAGAGCAGGAATGAAACAAACAATGGGGAACCCAAACAGCGGCACCTACAAAATAAGTGTAAATTAACACAAATAACCAAGTATAACATAACACACACACACACATACCTGCTCCCGCAGCTTAAGAGGACTGTGCGCAGGAGTTGCATGAGCGGCCAAACACTGCCTGCGATCTACACAGTGATGACAATAAGAATGGTGCGGCAGCAACTTGGAGGTGAACAAAGCACAAACCTACCAGGCTATGGTTAGGGCCCTACACACAGCCAAAGGCTGCACCGCTGCTGCACCTTCCACCTGGAAGCAGCAGGTCTCTGTCTGAAGCTCTACTGACAGAGGCTTTTATCAGCCCTCTGCTAATGAAGCAGCTGGTGTGCCAGGTGATCTCAATCAAGTGGCCCTCTGCCTGCCACACCAGCCCCCCCGTTTTGTATCGGCGCCCCGACGATCACGACCAAGGCCGAAATAAAGCTGACACACTGGCGTGTTGCTTCATATCCCCAGCATTCCGCCCACCTGCAGCTTTCGGCAAACGGTGGATGTTAGAGTGGTACCCTGCCGTAGACCGAGTCGTCCTCCGCACCACCTGCTGAACACCATCTGCACCAGAGGGACATGGAGACACCGCCCCCACCCGGGACGGACCTGCTTGTGATTTGGTGGCACCTTCTCGGCTAACTGACGGCCCGTTGCCAAATCCAACAGGTCTGCCAGGATCCTCAAGCTGCAAAAACAAGTCCTCGTCTGCCGAGTCATCAGGGTCAACAAGCACTTGAGGGGGGGGTGGAGACCTAGGCAAAAAAAATTTGCCTCTGAGCCCCCAAAAATGCTTTCAAGAGAGTACGGTGAACTCTCTTGATCTTTGAAGGATCATGCTGTGGGGCGATAGTATACACCACTTGCCCAGCACCCGGAGTCTTCAAGACCTTGTAAATGGTGGAGCTCCAAAGATCTTAGATTTTCTTACGACCACGTACACTGTAATCATGTAGGAGAACTAACTGACCCTCTTCCAGAGGAGCCTCCTGAACATGCTTGTCATGGTTCCGCTTCCTACGAGCAGCTGCTTCAGCCAACCGGTCTTTGGCCACATCGAATGCCACACGCAGGCGCGCCTGATGTTCTTCCACCCACTCATGGATGGTTCAGTTGACAGGTTCCTTAACCTGTCCCAATATAAAGTCAATGGGGAGCCTGGGTTGCAGACCAAACATAAAAAAGAATGGAGACTCACCAGTTGTTTGATGCGGCGTGGTATTATAACAGAACGTCACCTGTGGCAGACAGGAGTGCCAATCTCTCTTGCGTGTTACTGGCAAGGCTCTAAGGAGATTGTGCAACGTTCTGTTAAACCGCTCACATTGCCCATTACCGGCAGGGTGGTACGGGGTGGTCCTCGACTCTCGATCGATGCCATAGAGTCCACAGAGTTGCTGAATCAGCTGGCTCTCAAAGCTGCGCCCCTGATCAGAATGAAGCCGGGCTGGAACACCAA